>ML681997.1:7383825-7516499 GCA_007922195.1 Podocnemis expansa | reverse complement strand
AGGTTTTCTTGCTAGTATAAATATTCCCTAAGATAACATGCCCCAAATTCCCCACCCCTTCACACAATCTCCTCTCCTTACAATTATAATTCTCAATATCTCCCATACTCTCCATTTTCAAATGCCTGAGAAAAAAAGATTGGTCCTTGGAATTTTGGGGCATTTCGTATCAAAGTGGGGAGCAGTGGGCCCCTCAGAGAGAACACCCTGAGATCAGCCCTTTCTTGTTTATGCCTGCCTGGGGGTGGCTTGAATGCTTCTGCAGACTTTATTTGTGATAGCACAATGGAGAGAGAAAGGTAGTGTGGCTGGTAGGGAGGACCTAAGATGTTTAGGGATTTAAATAAAAAGTTCATGAAAATTTTCCAACCTTCATAAATAGAGCTGGCTGGAAAATGGGTGGGGAAGAGTGGGAACGGGAGTTTTGCTAGAAATGTAAGATATTTAGTGAAAATTTCAAAACTGAAAAATTTCCATATAAAGCCAAAAACTTTCTCTTCCAAAATGCTGTCATTGTGCATCATGCTCCCTGCTTAGGGTCCCTTTCCCAGGACACACCATGGTCTCTCCACAGGCTCAAGGATTAGTTGCATCATGCAAGTCCTTGGCCATGCTGTGTCATGGGAGATGTAGTCAAGCTGCAGAGCCCAGCTTATAAGGGAGAATAAGGACATGCGGTAGACAACCTACAACTCCCATGAGACAGTGTGGCTGTATATCCAAATAAAGATATTTCAGTTTTAGGGGATTTGATTTCTGATGAAGAACTGAAGTTTTCTGCACAAAAAAGCCACTTATAATGGAAAAAAAATGTTTAGCTGAAAATCCAGGAAAGTTTTTAGATGAAAAATTTTCAGTCAGCTTTTGTGTGGTTTTAGCAAAAATGCAGGATGGTTCTTATCCCATGCAAGCCTCTCTGCCTTTCCTTAATTCTATGCATGACAGGTTTAATTTCCCTCAGTGGAACACATCATTCTGATAACATTTAAATTCCTCTCGCTTATGAAAAAGAGACTGATGGGCCCTGTCTCTTTTATACAAAAAGGGAACGGGTGGAAAGGGCCCTGTTGCACTGTGCATAGTAAACAATCACCATCTAATAGAAAGAGACAGGTTTTTTTCTCCCTTTAGTTCCAATGCATGGGATTTTGGGCCTCAGTCTACATTCACCCGGAAACTCGGTGGCAGTTAACCGGAGTTATATAAGCTACACAGAGTAGCTTGTGTAACTCCCGTTGACTTTGTAACTCTTCTTCTACACAGTGTTCTCACTTGTGCTGCACCGACAGAAAATGCATTCTCGTTTTATCATATTGATTTCTGGATTGATTGAGCGGCTCTCCACTGACCACTCAATCGATCCAGAAGTATTGATCTGATGGCAGCAAATTTGCTGAAGACATGAAGATGTGCCCTAAGACAGTGATTCTGGCAATGTTCAATAAGTTGTGGAGGTGAATAGCCTCCTGTCTTAGAGCCCAAGCTATATTAAACACACAAACGATGCCCACATCCTTCTCTCTGGGCTCAGCCCTCAAATGGGCTGAGATTATTCTGTAAGTGACAGAATTTCAAAGGCATTTAGGCACATGAATCCTACTGCTACCATTACCTTTAGAAATTTGTCTCTATGTCACTTTGCTGCTCCTCAAATCTTGAACCAGCCAGCTGATAAAATGGCTCCCAGTATAATTTAAAGCAGTCTAAAATCACTCACACTGCAGCATTCTCATGGAGACCCCTTGGCCAGTCCTTCTCCTTTCTGGCGTGCCCCATCCTCTTTCTGCTCCCTCTGTAGAACAGGGCAAATATGTGACACACAGCTAGCTGCCGGTACAGACTCTGTGCCATTCAGATATCAGATCAGACAGTTTCATCATATGGCGAAGCTAACACTTCTTTCCATTTCCATGGTGTCACTTCAGACTGTTAAATACAAACTATTAAAGTTAGGCATTTCTAATCAGCAGCTCCAGATAATTGAATCCAAGAGTTTTCAAACAGCTGGTTGAGGAGCTTTTTGCGCCATTAATGACAAATTTCAATAAATCTTTGAGCATTGGGGAAGTTCCAGAAGACTGGAAGAAAGCTGATGTGGCAATTTTAAAAAGAGCAAACAGGAGTGGCTAACACCTCTGCTTAACATGCAGACGGTTCTGGGTTCAATTCCCAGGGAGTTGGACTCAATGATCTCATGAGGTCCCTTCCAGCCCTATGATCTGATGACCTGGGTAATTACAGCCCTGTCTGCCTGATGTCAATCCTGGACAATATAATGGAGTGTCTAATTCAGGACTTGATTAATAAAGAATTTAAAGAATGTAATACTGTTAATGTCAGTCAGCATGGGTTTATGGAAGCTAGAGCCTGTCAAACAACTATCTTGTTTGATGAGATTACAAATTTGATTGGTAACAGTAATAGGGTTAACACAATATACTTAGACTGCAGGGCATTTCACTTGGTATGATCTGACATTTTGATTAAAAAACCAGAATGATTAACATGGCTTGTATCAAGTAGATTAAAAACTGGCTAACTGATAGATCTCAAAATGTACTGTGAGCAGGAAATCATCAACAAGTGGGTATGTTTCCAGTGTGGTCTCCCATGGACCAGTTCTCGGCCCTATGCTGTCTTAACATTTTTATTAATAACACAGAGGAAAATATAAAATCTTCATAAATAAAGTTTACACAAGACATAATAATTAAAGGAATGCTAATTATTTTAGAGTGCTGGTCACTGACTGAGAGCAACGTGGACTGTTTCGTAAACTGGGCACAAACAAACCAATGTGTGTTTTAATAATCTAAAATCAGTGGTTCTCAACTTTTTGTGGGTTGCAGCACACTTCGCAGCATATCACGACACTATGGGACACACCAGTCTTTCAACCCCATGCCAAATCCAGCCATTTTCCCAGCTTTCTGTGACACACATACCTCTGTGTGGCTACACAGTAATGTGTCTCAACAGTGGTTGAGAACCACTTGTCTAAATACAAATGTGTACATCTAGAAACAAAGCATTTAGCTATACTTACAGGATGGGAACTGTATCCTGGGAAGCAATGACTCTGTAAAAGATTTAGGGGTCATGGTTGATAATCAGTTGAGCAGGAGTCCCTGGTGTGTTTCTGAGGCCAAAAGAGCTTATGTGATCCTGAGATGCTTAAAGAGGGGAATCTCGAGCAGGAGTGGCAAGGCTATTTTACCCCTTTATTTGGCACTGGTCCCACCATTGCTGGAATACTGTGTCCAGTTCTGGTGTTCACAGTTCAAACAGGATGTTGATAAACTGGAGAGGGTTCAGAGAAGAGCTACAAGACTGATAAAAGGATTAGAAAACATGCCTTATGGTGATAGACTCAAAGAGCTTAATCTATTCAATTTAACAAAGAATATTATGGAGCGAGTTGATTAGTTTGTATGTATCTACATGGGAACAAATATTAAAAAATGGACTCTTCCTTCCAGCCAAGAATGGCATAACACAATCCAGTGGCTGAAAGTTGAAACTAGATACATGCAGACTGGAAATAAGTCTTAAAGATTTAATAGTGATTGCAGTTAACCATTGGAAGAATTTATCCCAGGTTGTGATGGAGTCTCCATCATTGACCATTTTTAAATCAAGTTTGGAAGTTTTCTAAGAGATCAGATGTAGAGATTATTTTGGAGAAGTTCTGTGGCTTGTGCTATACAGGTGAGACTCAATGATCAGAGTGGTCCCTTCTAGGCTTGGTATCTAGGAATCCTCCTGTTGCAGGGGAAATCTTCACGTGCTGTTTTACAGCAGCCTTCTCGCTGCTTTGCCCTGCAGATCAGCTATGTGAATGAGGACCAAATCCCCTCTCTCTTATTTTCTATGTCTACCCCTTTACTGCCTTGACTATCTCCCTAGAGAACTGCCTGAACAATACTGTATTTTCCCCAAACAGAATTTCTTTCCCAACACCGTTCCGCATTCCATAGCCAAGGCTTATTTGTGGAGATCTGGTCCAACTTCCCATCACTAGGACTTGCTGCTGATCTTCTGGGATGTGGGATAGATGGTCATTCTCACTAGATTCTCACCAAAGAGTGTCTTTTCACCAGAGAATCCATCTCCATTGGCGGCCTGGAGGTTCTGCCAGATATGTCTCGGCTTCCAACAGAAGTCGCTTTGGTATTAAAAGTGGATGTGATGCGCCTCCTGGAAGTGCTCACCACAGGCTCTTTCCACACCACTTAATGGACAGACGCTCCTCCCTTGTGAAGACATTCTTTACCTGCCTCTCTGATAGGATGAGCATTTGAACTCAGCATAAAGGGAGAGCTTTCCCTGGGGAGCTGGTGAGGAAATATCTTTTCAGTTCCCACTTGGAAGCTTCATACTGTAAAGAAGTTGGAAGTCTCTAGTAAAGTGTATTTCAGATGCAGAAGACTCTGACCATGATTCATGAAAAAGATTCATCTGTCACAGTTAGCCTGAGCTGCCCTGTCTGTGTAGAAAGCTCTCCAGGACCCTGCATCCAGTAATGTTTGCTCTTAAACTAATTTCAGAGGGTATCTGCCATTGGTTATTTTCAGATTTTTACTAAGTGAAACACAGGCTGTGGCATAGTGATCCCAAAGCCAATTTCACTATGACATCGTAATCCAGTAAGACCTTTCATTTGCATGTGGTAATGTGCCCCAGGGCAACTCCTAGAAAAAGAAGTGGGAATAAATCTCCAAGGTGGCCTTCTGACTTTCCTGAAATCCAGTTACTCAGAGCTATTTGAGTGTCCTTGCTCTGCACTACTGTATGCTTGACTTGTGTTATAACTGCTTATATGCTTGTGCTTTTTGATGTAAGCTAAACGACCCTCTTAAAACACCCCATTTTTTAAGGCTTAATTTGGCTTCCTTCATGCATGTGTTTTTTCCTTTTATTTTCAAAGCAGGCAAATCCGTTGTAAACTGGAAACAGATCCTTACTTTGCAATCCTTTCTCACACTTCGTAGCCCTTGACTCTGGTCAGCTTCCAATGCCCTTCTCTTTTTGAGTGGACCTCACTCCACAAACAATTCCCTTGATACCAGTGGGCTACTTTCAGGGCAAGGCATAGGTAACCATAACCAAGTGTATCAGTGTCTCGGAGTATTTTATTTGAGACCAATGGAACCACCTGTGTCTTATTAGCCAGCATGAGTAAGTGAGGCAGAATTTGGTTCTTAGTGAGCCCAGAAAATACATCTGGGGTCATTCAGCCTGTCTACTTGCACTTTGGATCCCGCAATCCCTCATGAATGTCTGCTTAGTTCTAGTCTCATGCAGTGACGAGGCATTGGTCACTTCTCTTGCTTTGTTAAGAAAAAAATTCTTAACATCTAGCTTAATTCTTCCTTCTTTAAGTTTAAATTTCTGCTTCATCTTCTGAGACAGTGCCCAGTTCCCTTCATTCATTTATATTGATCCCTTGAGAGGTATACGTAGACTGCACTCATGTCCCCCTGAGTCCTCCCTTTTCCACACTACATAAATTTAGCTGCATCCGTGCCTTACCTTCCCAGACATTTCCTGGGTGCCTTATCCTCCAACACTCATACCATTTTTGGTGCCTTCTTTTGTAGATTCTCAGGGGGATGGGGGGTTTGGGGAAGTGGTTCAGCACCTTTCCTAAACTGTAGGAAGCCAAACAGCATTTCTAACTCATTTGTGCAAATGGTCTAAAGAAATACACTAGTTTGAAATGTGACACCCCCCCCCATTACAGTGTATCCAAGAATGGCATTATGTTGCCTGATTTGCTGAGTGGTTATTGATGATTGATTCTTTCCAATTAGTCAGTTATTATGTTTCTGAGGCTTAAAAGGTTCAAGCCCCAGAATCAGGCACAATGGAATTAAGTTCCATATCTGGTTGGGGACTCCACTGTGCACAGTAATGACACTCATGCTGAAGGCAAAGCAAAACTTTAACTACTTTTATTAGTATAATTAGTAAAAATACATAGGTTCCCACCCAAACGTTCATATAGCTGCAGTGAAGAATTAAGGTGGCATGTCCAACATCATCCCCTTACATATAGTCATGGCCTTCTTTTGGAGACCTAGTGGTGGGACACAGGTGGTGGCCCACAAGGGTTCTACCCTGACTCACATGCCAAACAAATTCAATGGTCAGGATCTCAAAGCTTATGTGGTGGTTTGGTCTATTGTAGGGCCCAATGACTGCCATGAGCCCTTATCCTAAAGGTTAATATATTAATGATCTCAACTTATTCTCAGATACGTCGATTCACTGCCAAGGAAGGCTTGTGATTGTACTTTTGCAGATGTTCCTAACATGTCCAAAAGCTGGTATTGGTTCACATTCCTGCAGTTACCTGATATCATCATATACAAAAATCCCCTCCACATAATATTCCACTTATGCTAAGGTTCATGGTTTTAAGCCTCATAGTTAACTAGTGCTAACTAGTTAAGCTAATGTCTTATAGGAGGTAGGCCTGTAGGTTTCTTGAATTACTGCTCTGTAAAATACCTTAAGGAAGCTCTATGGGCTACCATTAGTTTTTTTCAAAACGTTGTGTTGATCTATGAGCTCATCTTTCATTCACTGTCACCCTTTATGCCTTTCTCCAGATTCCCTGTTAGCTGCCCCCACAGTCTGCAGCTGTGCAGTTTAGTGCCTTTTCCTAAGTGCAATACTTTACATTCTGTCATAGTGAACTTGAGGTCACAGCACACTCTGTGAATCTTCTCAGGTCAGTTTGCAGTTTGGTTTGACCTGCTATGTGTTTGCTACTTTGGTGTTTTCTGCAGATAACTGTGAAATTACACTTCCCGCACCGTATGTAGTCAATACAATTATTTAATCTTATGAGTCTCTGATTTCAACCAGTGAAATATCCTCCATTGATGACCTTACCATCAATCCTATCTCTGTTCCTATTGAATCAATTTCTAATAAACATGTTATATGTTTGATTGTAGAGATACAATATCAAATACATTAGTGAGTTCCAAGTATACTACATCCACTGCATTTCCTTTCTCTCCTAAATGACTTTCGAGGTCCAGGAAGGGTATTAGATTTGGTTAGCATCACCCATTTCTAATGAATCTATCTCTGTCAGTTATTAGACACATTTCTCTCCACCATGTCTCTGACTCACTAATTGCAGAACACTCTCAAATATTTCCCAGAATAGGCATCATGCTAATTGGCCAATAGTTCTCCAGATCTTTCCTCCTGGCTTTCTTAAAATATTGCCCTTTCTGGTCATCTGCATTTATCACTTATGCATCAATGTGTAGATGCTTTAACACCGCCTACAGAGTAATATAATACACAGTGGGAAGTTTATTTTAATGTACTGTTGGCTGCATCTGGTGATGATAAAAGGTCTTTTCTCATAATGATTGTTGTAGATAAATGTTTGTCATAAAGCCATATCGAATGCTCCCATTAGTCATTGTTTTTCATTTGGAATCAGGCGTTCTCTCACCTGATTTTTTATTCTTTGTATCACAATTTTTCAGTCTAAGATGAAAGCAAGTGGCTCCTACATCCCACTGTGATGACCGTGTAGCTGTTTGCCACCTTGTAATGTATGTCAGTTTGCTAACCTTCTCTTGAAGTCCACAGCGTTTGGACTGGAAGAGTGAGGGTGATGTTAACAGTGGAAATGTGATTGATATTAACAGATGATATGGAGTATCTTCCATGGCCAAAGCTAGCAGAGCAAGAACAGCAAGAGTATAGGTATTCTGTCTAGTTTGTCATCAGAAGATCGGTCGGACACTTGGCTGCTCCCTGTATTGTTGCACCTGCAAAGTAGGTTGGAGCCCATGAAAGCTTATGCCTGAAGAAATCTGTTAGTCTATAAGGTGCCCCAGGACTCTTGCTGTTTTGCTGTACAAAGACTAACACAGCTACCCCTCTAGACATGCCTTGTTTGTCACCAGTGCAGATTGATAGGCTCTATTGTTGTGAGCTGGCCAGTCAGAGCCAGCCAACCACCATTTTAGGATTTTGCATTTTTGGCTAACTTTTTCACCACCTTTTCTGATCCTCTTCCATTCAGTATGTGCTCTAGGCCAAAGTTTCTTAATGACTGGTCCCTATGATTTCCCTGACACAGTTTAGGAAGTCAGCAAGCCAGTGCCCGGTATCAAAAAGGTTGAAAAACACTGCTCTAAGCTCCGTCTTTAGGAGAAGGCTGTCATAGACCAACATAGCCATTCCAAATACAATTAGATGAACAGCCGCACTGGAAAAAAAAGTAAGACAATGAAAAAGAGACAGTACCGACTCTGGCTGCAGCCTCACTTCTTATGTGTCACCTGCAGTGAGCAATCAGGGCAACTTTTGGACACCGTATTTCACAGGGCTGTGAAGCTTCGAGAGCTCTTCTCCTACTGCTGAAAGAAGGAGGAAGAAAAGAAGTTTCTAAACTTCAAAACAAATCCCATAAACTGGAATTCTAAGGCATTCCCCCCACCACCCCTGACTCACTGGCCAGTTTTATTTGGTGCAGCCTTTTCAGTAATCAAATCCCAACGGTCTCCTGACACAACACAGGGATCACCTGTGAGTTGAGACCCTGACTCCCAAGGAAGCTGAAATAACTGGATTTGAAGTGGTATAGCTTTCTCGTCCTTTTAAAACTATCTGGTGAATGCTAGACAAGACAGACAAAAAAAAAACCCCCACAAACAAAAAACACCCTTAATTCTAGAGCTGATAGGATTAACTTAAAAAATATTTTGCAGAAACTTTTGACTCTTGTCAGAAACCAAAAAAAAAAAAAAAAAAAAAGGGGCTGAAAAGTGGCAGAAACCAAAAAAGGTTAAGTTTGGGGGATTTTGATTTTCCAGCAAAAAATATTGAAAGAAGTGGATACCCACTACAAACACTATAGTCTAGACAGAAACCCAATTTTCTGTCAAAAAAAAAAAGCTTTAACAGAAGGAAATGTTTTGACAAGCCATATACCTGATCATAAAGGTGACTAAAGCCTCATTGACTGATCTCCCTAGATATTTGCAATGGAAGGTACACTAGGTAGTAACGGGTGGGACTTTCCAAAGTACTTATGTTGACCTTTTTAGGCCAATGCTGAATATGTCTGAAAAGCCCTTCCTGCTTTTTCTCCTTAGGTGGTTGAACTAAAAATGTTATTACAGACCCCACAGTGACAGTTGACCTCATGGTGACAGGTACCATGGTGGTATAACTGATGGAATAGATTTGTTAGATCCACCTGGTTGGTGAGATGTTGGTGTCTTCATAATGTCAAGCTCAGAATGCGTAGCTCTCCTAAAGCATGAACAACTCAGAGAAAAACAAGAGGTGGAGATGCTCAGCCTTATGGACAAGTCTAGATGGAGGTCTTGGGAGCCCTTCAGTTCAATTAGAGAATGATTCTGTTCGAATGGCCACCTGTTTCCTTTTGTCCTGAAGAATAAACTCATCTACATGCACTGACAACTGCTATTCAAAATGATCTCTTGTGACAGTTACCCTGCAAGCAAGGCTGTCTTATCATGGGAAAGCACCTTATAACTGGCAAACTTTTGTCAAATTTGGGACGTGTAGGAACTCCCAACATAAGAAATAAAGAGCCCTGCTGAAGCAAGTGAGCTGGTAGGGTTCAAATGGGAGTCTCTGGTACTCCCTGCATGTGCAGACATGCTGCATGGTGTTAAGCACCTCTTGAAATGTGCTGGGCACTCTCAGTGCCGGAGGCAATCAGCACTGAAATCAGATCAGGCGTAAAAGATCAGTTTCTATGACATTTTGTTATCTGGAGCTAGATTGCCACTGTCCTTAGCTGGCAGTCCAGGACTGCAGTGGGGAGTCAGCCCCCATGTTTCCTGGCTCAGCCTGAGATTCTGGCCACAGCCTACCTGCATCTTTTGGTGCCTGAACGCCTTTAAAAATTTCCCTTATTCCCGCCTGTCTGGAAAGAGGGAGCAGGGGAAAGACAATGACTCTCTATGTCAAGGTGTATTCTCTGCTCTATCACCCCTTACTCAGGCCAGATTGGGTGTTTTGGGAACATAAATGCATGGCACCCATAGGTAGCGACAGCACGGAGACGACACATTCAGGAAATCACAAGAACTGCTTGCTGCACTGAGTAGCCTAAGAATCGAATTCCCATAGTGGAGTGAATTTAGTATCTAGGCCAATTACTGCCAACTACTGCACATTATAACTGGCTCCTTGTAGCATGAGATGGGCAGGACTGGTGAAGCATTGCTGTCAGCTGAATCTCTCCATGTATGGTTCTCCCTTTGCAAGATGGCCTCCCAGCATCTAGTTTGTTTTGAGGGCAAAAAGAAATGTTGCATTCTGCTCAAATGTCTGGTCACAGTCTCTGAGATCAATATGGCCCACGATTAGCATATTAGTGTAGAGGCTACTATTCTCTTTTTCATTTCACAGTAGCTATTAGTCCAAAAATCACAGGGTATATCTATGGTGGAAGCTCTGTTAAGTTGACTTAAATCGCTTGCAGTTGGCTTTCCCCTATGCCCCTTGACCCCCAGGACTTCTGGGGTTGGCTTCCAGGAGCAGTGTGGCAAGTTCACACTCACCGTAATCCGCTCCCAGAAGCTTGAACTGACGGCAGTGAATTTGCAGCCATCAGTATAACCATACCCTAAAAGTCAACTTAAAGTCAACCTTGTTAAGTTGACTTAGAGGGTCTGCATTGGAAGCTCCTGTCGACTGCCCACATCCACACTGTCAGGTGCAAGATTGACCCTTCCTGCTGGCCAGGAACTGTGGGAGGGGCCTGGAGCTCAATTAAGTCGACTTAAGGGCTATTCCCCATCTACATATGGCTTGTGTCGACTTAATAAGGTCGACTTAAGCATTATTTTTACCTTGTGTGAGTTTGTATGTCTCCCCACTTTCCCTGTGCATGAAGAGAATTTATAAAAGTGTGTATTATTTGCAAAGCCAAATAAAGAGCTAGGCAGGGGGCTGTACCTCCAAACAATCCAGCTTCTTGTGCACAGAGTTGAGACCAAACAGTTCTCCCCTACCTGGTTTAATTAATAGTATACATGCCAACATGTTATAGACCAGAAGTTAGGCTTCCCCTCCAAGTGGCCAGGAAAGCTTTACACTGTGGAAAATTCCTAGCAGGAGGGCAGGGGAGAGGTGTGATATTTGCAACAATTTCTGCATGAAGCAATATGGAGCTGTGCCTCCCCAAGAGCAACACAGGGGAAGACACAATTGCCACCCTGCTTCCCCCTGCATCAGAGGCACAGTAATTCGCTGCTGTCCTACACTAGCAGCACATGATGATCCTCTGCAGTGGCTCAGATGTGCTGGCCAACCTACTGAGGAGGGGGTGGGGCAGAGACAGTCTCCGTCTGTCCACGTTTTCCAGTGCATGAGAAGTGAGGATGCAGCACTTGCTTGCTTCTGCGTAACTAGACTGGGTAGTCACAGAGATGTAGGGTTGTGTGTGATGATCTGTACATCCCTTGCACAGGTGTAATGTGTTGAGTATGTGTTACAAATGTCCCCTTCCCTCCCGATCCCATCCACGGAGGATTTGTCTGCTACAGCCCCAGCAAGGCTGTGTGAGCTTTTAGCTCACACAGCACATGAGTTACCTGTCAGTCACCAGCTTGTCGCTCAGGATAGTGGCCATCACATAGACGCTAAGTCAAAGGACAGTCTAGCCCACACATCATGCCATTTTAAGACATTCAGAATGAAAGCAAGCAGAACAATAAAACCCTGCTTATCTAAAGGTCTTTGGGAGTCCCAGAAACCTTTCAATAAGTGGGGCAGTCACTAAGCCCAGGAGGCTTTGAAATCTTCCTTGTCCCAAGGCCCGGAGCACAGATGCTAAAGCTTGCCAGGCTGGCTTGCCAATTAGCTGCATATTTCTGGCACCCCCGCTGGATGTGCGTGGTGCTCCTCTGTTATTTTCCTTCCGTTTGAGATGCTTTTATGACACAAAAGATGTGGATGATCTTGCTGCTGTATCGTTTTGTTCCTGAAATAGCACAGGGGTTGGCATGGTTCTGACAGCACTAATCAGACATACAAAATGACTGAGAAGTTTTTCCCTGTCCTTGCTTAGAGTATCGTTTCCTGCAGGAGGGACAGAACCCAGTATTCCAGTCCTGGCAGGTAAGTAAAGGCGGAACTGATTTTCATATATCTGACTTCAAATAGACAGGGAAAGTGTTTGTAGGATCTAACTCAAAGTAATCAGGATCACATCCTCAGCAGGTGTAAAATGAGGTCAGTGACTCCCCCTCCCCAGTGCCCCAGCTGTAGATCTGATCCATATTTTGCTACTGAGTTAAAGAGTTAACTCTTCCTTTACTGCACTTTCAGAAAACGTTCAGTGGACATTTTAGCTGTGACTAGTCTCCTCTCCCTCCTGACAATACAGAGAAATCGCCACAGGAACAAACAATGGCCCTGTGACTGGCCTGGTGACTGGTTGTCTGCACTGAAGTGTTTCTGCTTTTAATGTTTCCGGATGCTAATTGCCTGTGGTGCCTTGTCTCATTCAGTCTGCCCCAGTGCTTCTTCCCCTGGGTCCTACTTGGGCTGTATCTATACTACATGCTTTCTCTTAAAATGCCCTACTGTCACTAGCACTGGGTAGTGCTCTCAGAGACAAAATAATGGCAGCCACTAGTGGGTGGTCTATTTTACTGCTCCACGTACTTGTTGCTCTCCTTGGTAGTGCTGAGTTGCTGGAACAGTTGTGGGAATCTGGAGGAAAAAATATGTAAACAATTGTTCTCGATTTTGAGCTCAGGTTTCCAGAGCTGTGTCTTCTCTGACCTATTTTTGGCTGCTTTCCCTTGAGCATTAGATTTGATCTTGATTTGCAGCTGATGATTTCTCATCTTCAGAATCGGTTTGCTCTCTCCTATGACAGCTTTCCATGGGTGTAACTCCACTAGTTTCAGTGAAGTCTTTCCTAATTAATCACAGCATGGTGTTCATGACTGCTGGCTCTTTCTGAGATGCAGTATACCTACCAGCAATTCTTTGCTGTAGGTGTTACACAGTTAATTTTCCTTCAGAGAGCATTGAGTGGTTCCAATCAGGTGGTGCTGAAATTGTCACTCAGGTTATGTCTACATGGTAAACTAACACCCGCAGCAAGGAATCTCTGAGCCTGGGTTAATTGTCTCAGGCTTGTGGGGCTTAAAATAGTAGGGTAAGTGTTCAAGCTATGGCAACCCGGTGAGCAGGGAGCGTCTCCAAGCCCAGGCTCTTACCAAGCTTGAATGTCTATTCTACCCTGCTATTTTTAGCCCTGCAGCGTGAGCCCCAGAAGTCTGACTCATTTGTCCCACACTCTGCAACTTGCATGTTGCCACGGTCCAAAGGGGAAGCCGTAAGCTCATGCAATAAATAAATTTGTTAGTCTTTAAGTGCCACAGGACTTCTTGTTTTGCTCTGGAACTGGCTGACAAGGGTTGTTTTGTTTTTTGCTGTGTAGACATGTCTTCTCTCTTTTCAAAACATTTCTGTCGCTGAAGCAGCTTAGTCCTCAGGGGAGTTTAAACCAAGCCTAGAGTGGAAATGTACCTGTTCCTCTGAATATTTTAAGTAAGCAGGCTTTGTTTTGTGCAGTGTTCAAGTCGGTTGTGGGTGACCCTGAAGAATTCAGAGTTTCACTCTCGATCTCCCTGGATGCTATCTCAACCTTATTCCAGTTTTCTTACTGTAGTCAAACACACCATCCCACCAGGCATTGTCTTAGGAGCCTTGACAGCCCATAGACCAAAGTTATGATGCATACACAGCAAAGAGATAACCTGCGGTTGGGCTGAGCCAGCCATCTTGGGCTCACAGTGTGATGGTGTGGGGCTATTTCCTTGCTCTATAGCAGGGGTCTCAAACACGCAGCCCCTGGGTCGCATGCGGCCCCTAAGTCTATTTCCTGCAGCCCGCAGTGACACTATTGTTACCGATATTTGCAATATCGTTGTATGAAAAGGTTTCAGTGGTGTGGCCTTCAGGCTAATGTGCTAGCCCACATGCAGCCCTCCACTAGTTCTCATACGGCCCTCGTGGTGATTTGAGTTTGAGATCCCTGCTGTATAGCCTCCTGGACTTGGGCTGGAGTCAGAGCTCTGAGCCCCTCACATCCTGTGGGGTCTTAGAGGTGGACTTCAGCGTTAGTCTGAGAGACTACACAGCAAAGAAACTGACCCCATAGCCTGAGCTTCGAGCACAAGACCACTACTAGATGTCTCCTTAGTGTTTTTGAATGCCGGCATAATTTTGCAAATGGGATTTAGAGCTTGTCTACACAAGGACACTCAAGAAAATTAATCCAAATGAACTGGAAGTGTAAATTTAAAGTGGGTTTGTTAAATTGCACTAAATCCCTGTGTGGACATTCAAAATTAAAGTGGCATTAATACAATGAATTAAAACAATGAATTAAGGGCACTAGCATTCTGAATGAGCACATCTACACAAGGGTTTAATGTGGTTTAATTAATCTACTTTAAATTCACAATTTGGATTAATTTTATTGAGTGTTCCTATGGAGATGAGCCTGGGGCACCTAAGTCACTTAGGCACTTTTGAAAACTTAACCCTTTGATCTAAATTTAATCACTCAAGTGCTACTGTGTGAGTAACATGAAATAAAAATACAGCACCTCTCTTTACTGGTGTCTCATCAGCCCTAGAGAAGTGCGATGGATCAATTTTTAGGAAGACTTTTTTAGTATCCCTGAATTGTATTGTACCAGGCAGATGACTATACAAGGCAGATGACTGCTGTCAGTATTAGTGTTATGACAAATATATTATCCTGCCTGTACCTGTCTTGTTGTTTCTTAGGGTGCTTGGCTTTTGGATGAAATGGCAAAGCAGTTCCTATTTAGAGGATGACATGACCTCTTTTTAAAAATCTTCCTTACAGGGCTGTGAGATTTTTCACTCTTGAGGGAGACTCTTTTTGGCACCACTTATTTGTATGCTTTTTAATACACTAGGGAGAGCTGTCAAAGACACTCACAGCAGCTCTTTATTGCCAGGACAAGTTTTATTTCTCTCAGCCTGTTTGCTGAAGTGGAAAGCCACCCTGCAGCCTGTCTTTGTAGTCTCTCTTAATGGTGGGGGGGGGAGGTGGGGAGCTGAATCATTTATTTTACAAACAAGGAGTCTGGTGGCGCCTTTAAAGACTAACAAATTTATTTATCACATGGGCTTTCATGGGAGAGATCCCACTTTGTCAGATGCTTTGAACGTCTAATGACGTGGGATTTTCTCCCATGAAAGCTCATACAATAAATAAATTCGTTAGTCTTTAAAAATGCCACGAGACTCCTGGTTTGTTTTGCTGAACTAGACTAACATGGATACCCCTATGGAATTTATTATACTCTCACCTTGCAAGCCTGGCTGCTAACTTGGCCCTGATCCTGAGATCCCTCAGCACACCCTGGCGGGAGCTAAGCATCCTTAACACCTGTTGATGTCAGTGGGGTTTGAGGGGGCTCAACACCTCCAATCACTGGACCTCAAACTGAGACTTACCGACCTATCCTTTTAACAGTCCACCATAGTAAATGAAGCTGTGGTACGCTGCTCAGTCAGAGGGAAATCCTGAGCTCTCGCACATTGTATTGAAGACAGTGGGAGCTGGGAGCTCTGGAGCTCAGGTTAGCCAGTACCATGAGAATTAGTCAGTTTAGTTTTCTGAATTGCTCGGGAGTCTGCTTGCTGGAGATAGCCAGTAGACTTCTCAAGGGGAAGAATCAGCAAACAGCATTACCAGCCAAGGCCTGTCTGAACCATCCCCTCCAAACACTCAGATTGAAGAGATGACATGCGAATGATGCTACGGTTATCCAATACAAAATTTTTAGAGTTCAGGGCTTGCTCCCCTATCATGTGCTTGTAAAGCCAGAAACAGTGCATTGAAGTCAGTGGCCTTACTCAACAGTAAAACAAGTATAAGTAAAAGGAGAGAATCAGGTCTGCTGTCTCCTCCCCCATCCTTTTTGCCCCAGAGCTCCTTCATGATTTAGCACATGACCACCGCCTCCACATATCTCTGCACTGCTGCTTTCCTTCTAGGATGCTGGTGGAAACTCAGTGAGAAGAGTAACTTTGTCACAGTTTCACTCATTCTCATCACATTCTTGGTCTCTCCCCTGCTTCAAGGAGCTAAAGCGAAAGCTAAAGAGGTGGGTTGAGTCACCAAAAAGTATCTTTCCATCTGCCCTATCGGTTTCTTTCCCACATTCTGGACCCATGCAGGCAGCTAGAGATAAGAATGTCCAAGATGTGAATGCAGTATGGTTCTGCAATACATTTTTTAAGGGAAAAAAAAATGTAATGTGTTGTGTCCCTCCCTTCATTTCAAGTGACTAAAGTAGGCATGCCACCACTCAGTGTTATCCAATCCTCCTCTCTCTTTTGTAGACGGAGACAGAGGGGCGGCCAAGCCAAATTTGATTGATGCCACAAACTAATGCACAGGGAATTGCAACTGAGTGCCCTTAAATTTGACCTGGCCACCTGTCTCCATCTACAGGTGGGTAGATGAGCTAAACCGGTTGTTGTGAGCCACATGCCAGGTCACAACGCCATTCAGTTTGGGGCCCTCTCAAACAGGGCCCAGGGCAAACTGCCTTTTAACTAGGACATGGTGGGGGAGAGCTTGGCGATCAAAGGGGCACAGTATCACAAAACTGAGGACCAGTAGGAGGTCTGATAATGTTCATGAAAAAAATGTGTCAAAGTGATTGCTAGCCAGCTACAGTTCATTCTCTCCACATTTGACCACACTGTATGTGAGAGAAGTCTTTCTACATGCTGTAGAAATATAAGTTGGGTTTGTATATCAAAAGTTAGTGTGAAAAGCACCATCTTCTGGCCCTTAGGAGTATCTAGCATTGTGGTAAACTCAAAGGATATAAATTCAGTGAAGTTGTTATTGCATTGTGAAATGCTTGCTGGGCTCCACTGAATAGATAGCATCTGTAGATAGAGTAATGGTGAAGAGGGCCTCAGGGCCAATACCTAGCCCTAGCAATTGTGCTCTTGGTTCACAGGGCATTGACTGAGCAAGGGGAAACTCTTGACGTCTGTTCTACTGCCTTTTATCTCAAACACACCACTGACATCTCCATTTGGTTCAGAGATAAACGAGCCTCACAAAAGTTGGATTTCAGGGTTCAGTTTGAGAAAGCATCCCAATGCCTGAACCTGTCTCAAGTTCCCCCAGACTTCCAGGGCTCGAAAGCTCATGAGGAATAGACTTGTAAAAGCTGAAGCATTTCTGAGTTCCAGTTTTGATCGAAAACAAGAAGTGAGGGAGAGACAGCTCAGTGTGAACCTAAAAAATGTGACTTCAGTTCTGCAGGTGGGTTGGAGCTCTAGAGTTTCTCTTGATCAGATCCATTTTTCCTGCTTCCAGTGCTGAGTATGTACAAGCTTTTAGTAACTTACTTTTTGTCTGTTTTATTTGTATGAGAGATACAACATCTAGTGTCCTGTTGTGCTAGTCACTGCATATGTATATATAACTGATTTTGCATGCACATCTCCGTAAGCCCTTGTCCCTTTGGTCCAGATTGGGAAGCTGAACACTCAGTTTCTCAAACTGTGCATGCTGGTGGCTGTTTGTCTGCAGGAAACCTAGGCAAACTGGCTTTGGGTGCTCAGTCAAGAAGTGGCCGTGTATTGTGAGTGTTGAGGGTTGAGATGAAGAATGAGCAAAATATATTCAAGAATACAAGTAGACCTGCAGGGTTTTGATTAAGGGGCGTATTTATCCAATTTTACACTGAATCACAGAAACTGGAAGGAACCATGAGAGGTCATTAAGTCCAGTCCCCTGCACTTATGGCAGGACCGAGTACCCTCTTAAACCATCCCTGACAGATGTTTGTCTAACCTGTTCTTAAAAACATCCAGTGATAGAGGTTTCACATCCTCCCTAGGCAACTTATTTCAGCTGTTAATCACCCTGACAGTTAGGAATTTATTCCTAATGTCTAACCTAAACCTCCCTTGCCGTGATTTGTGCCCATTGGTTCTTGTCCTATCATTGGTGGTTAAGGAGAACAATTTTTCTCCCTCCTCCTTGTAACAACCTTTTAGGTACTTGAAAATTGTTATTGTGTCCCCTCTCAGTCTCTTCCAGACTAAGCAAACCCATCTCTCTCAAGCTTCCCTGATATGTCAAGTGTTCCAGAACTTCAACCATTCTTGTTGCTCTTCTCTGGACTTTCTCCAACTTATCCACCTCTTTCCTGAAATGTGGCACCCAAAACTGGACACAGTACTCTAATTGAGGCCTAATCAGGGTGGAGTAGAGTGGAAGATTTATTTCTTGTGTCTTTCTTACAGTACTCTTATTAATACGTCCCAGAATGATATTTGCTTTTTTTTGCGACAGTGTTACACAGTTGAGTCATATTCAGCTTGTAGTCCACTATGATACCCACACAGCACCAGAACTAGGAATTTTGGCACCCAGGGCACACCGGGAGCAGATCGCACCCTTAGAACGAGCGGCGCCTGGAGCAAGCAGCACAGAACGTGCCCTTTTATCGAGCAATGAAATGGAGTGGCTCTTTACCCCAGTCATCCCACCCTAGTTACAGGCCAACTCCCAGATCCCTTTCCGCAATACTCCTTCTGAAAAGCTCCTTGGAACATTTGTCTCTCTTTTAAGAAAAAAATCAATCTACGTCCTAGGGTGGCCCCAGCCTGGAAACTTACTTTGTAGAAGTGATGTTGCCCTATTCAAGATTTCTTTACCCTCTGAAAATTGTGCAGTTTTGCTTAGGGCTGGATCAAGGCTTTTGTGGCCCCCTCCCTGCACCATGGTGGCTCTCAGCTTGGGGTCAGGGCCCAGCTAGTGGTGGGGGTGGAGTAGACCTTCAGCCAGAGGTTTGTGGTGGTCCTACCCCATCCGTAGGCTGGCTGGTCTAAAGCTGGGTGAAGGTGGGTGGCAGCAGTGCACTACTCAGGACGGCCAGGGCTGGATTTTGGGGGGAGCTGTGGGGCCTCCTCTTCTGGCTAGGGCTTAGCGTTACAGCTCTTACAGCCCCTGCCTTAATCCAGCCCTGGATTTCCTCATTAAATAAAAATCACTGTGACACAATCAACATTGAATCTGGTGTTGCTATTTTTCAGAATAGAATTGGACTTTGACATTTATGTGAATTAAAATCAATCATATTGGAGCCTATCACAGGGTACCTGAATAGTTATTTATATTCAGGTATCCTACATTTATCAGCTTCATAAAGACCTGTTATCATGGATCCTGGTGACTTTATTCATATGGCTAATCCTTGTTGGCCCATGAAAAAAAATTCTAAACTATTCACTGAGTAAGATTTAACACCTTGCTCTGTAGAAACCACAATAATCACTCATTCAAAATACTATGATGTCAGCTAACTTTTAGTCCCTCTTCCATTATCTTGGAGCACTTAATATTTCATTGATCCAAATTGGGCAGCCATTGTCTATTTTAAATTAAGTAACTTACTGTATATGGAACCAAAGATTTCTAAAATATTGTCAGTGCCAATTGTTTAATAGCTTCAGAATTCAGCTTTTACTGGAGCCCACTTTGAGCAATCAATAATTTAGCCCAGATAACATAAAATAACCATTTTCAAAAGCTCTTATTCTTTTCAATCTCTGAAAATACATTTAATAAAAGTCAGTTTAGCATGTATATAGAACTCCCACTGAGTTCAATGGTCATTTCATCAGTCATGTAGTCTCTCAGCTGCTCACTAGTGGTGAAATTAATGGGGCAAACAACCAGGCTCTAGATAATGCATACCTTTCTTTCTGATAAAGACAGTTACCCTGTTTGCAAAGGGGAAAAAACAAAAAACCAAAACAAAAATACCCTTTCTTACTGTTTGGGGAGTAAACCAGTACACTGGACACACAAATTTTAATCTCCATTAGCCATTTCCACAAACATGATGAATACACTTGGATATGTTATCTTCCCAAGGGTCACATTACAGTATATCATGTCAGTGAATAGTTTCTTTACCTGGATTGGCAAACAAGTTTTTGGGAACACTTGAGGAAAATCCAGATAAAAACCTTTAAAACAAGATTAAATTCACTGTTGATAGAACCATCAATTACCAGAGCTATTCATCGCTCCCTTTCCCACGGATATTGAACTGAATCTGAATAAATTTAAAGTTAGAGGGCATTTGTTGAATCACTAGGTTCTGAATACACCATTCTTTGATAAAAGAGTAGCTGTCTGCACCTACCTAGATACAACATCAAGCCAGCCATTATAGATTTCCAAATCTTCCGTAGCTAGATTAGTAGTTCATGTATTAATATTTTCTTGAGGAACTTCTTCAGTTGGAGTTAAAGTTTTTAAAATTGTCTCCTGTATAAATGAGGATCTGTACTGAAGCTTTGTAATTAGTTGATTCCATCATTACACAATCTTATTAACCCTGCAGTGATCCTGGGAGTTGGGATTTCTCAGGGCACTACGCTAACACAAAATGCTACTGAAGCTGAGAGACACCTTGTTTCACCCTCATAATGTCAATTAGAACGCTGGTTTCCGATCTGGTGAAGGAAAATGATAGAAAATCAACAGGGAATCTATTGAAGACAAATAGTTATTTTTTAAAACTGTACATAACATTTATTGGCAGTTGTTCTTAACTGGTTTAATTTTTGTTTTTCAGTAGAAAAATTAAACAGAGTTAAACATGACTTGTTTTCTGACATTCGGAAAAAGCAGTAAATGTTTTATTGATGGCTTTTTTGATTTGTTGTAACTCAGTATGAAGTCATGCCAATTACAACTTTCCACCAGGCTGTAACAAAAATATTAGCAATCGTCTGTTTTGTTGTGCCATAACCACTAAGCATCTGTGATTTGCTGCAAAGCTGCTGATACTAAGCCAACAATTTCAATTACCCTTTCATAAGGGTATGTCTACACTAGAGGCTCTGTTAAGTCGACTTAACAAGGTGGACTGTAAGTTGACCTTGTTAAGTCGACTTACAGCGTCCACACTGGAAACTCCTGTCAGTTGCCTGCATCCACACTGGCAGGTGCAAGGTCAACCCTTCCTCGTGGCCAAGAACTCCAGGAGGGCCCCAGAGGCCAATTAAGTCGACTTAAGGGCTGTTCCCTATCTACACTAGTTTAAGTCGACTTAATAAGGTTGACACAAGCCTTAAGTTGACCTTAAGAGGTGGTGTTATTAAGTCAACATGAGGAGTTTGATAGAGTCAAGAGTCCAATGTAGTCAAGTGTCAAACCAAAAGTTCATAGCAAGCATCAGGGTCAGCACTGGAATTCCAGGTGGAGATCTACTGGGAGTCAGGATCCAAGTTGGAGCCCCGGCCAATACCAAGAGTTTAGAGTCAGAAGCAGATCAGGTGTGGGAGCTAGCTAAGGATCGACATCGTTGCCTGAGCACTTTCAGATACATCCCTTTAGCTTACATAGGATCTAGGAGTGCATCCCACACCCCTCTCTACTGCACTTCTGTGGGCGCAGACTACAAATGGGGAATTAATATTTGGGATGAGATTCCTGGCCCATTCTGCATGTTACAGGCAGTGGCTGACCAGGGTGATCAAGCAATCAGTAGCCCAAGCCCTCAGATAGGGCAGGGTGCATTTTGAATCACCTCCAGCCTTAGACCAGGCTATTCAGAAATCTAGAGCTCTAGCCAGACAAACAAGGAGTCATGCAGGAGTTTTCAAACTTAGGGTCGGGAGTCGGCACCCAGTACTGGGTTGCAGAGCCTTAGGCACTGGATCGCAGCATCCCCTGCTGCTGCTGCCAAAAGACTGGACTGCATTGCTCAAAGATGTAATTTTTGGGTCATGGGCATAATTTATTTTTTTCAACTGGGTCTCAAGAAAAAAAGTTTGAAAACTGGTCTAGAGCCCAGGCCTTTCAGGCAGATAAATAGGCTATGAACCTCAGAGACTTGACAGGCCACAATGAAGTGACCATCCTAGGAGCAGTGTAGAAAAGGGAGTGAGGGACACAGACCAGCCCAATTTCACCACATAGCAGCCCAGAACCTTATCACGGGCTCTGCCACTGGGTCAGCAGGGCCCCAGCTACAACTCACTACCCCAGCTGCCGGACTCCACACAACCACAGTCAGCTGGCTCTCCAAAGTACCTCTGCCTTCAGTATCCTTGGGGTGGATAGCCAGAGGTAGCCTCCACAGACCCTCCATGGCCAAGGCAGTCAGCAGCTCTTCTAGGTCCATGGTTCTCCATCATTGTGTCACCAAATGGTGGTAAACACATCACAGAGAATTGAGGAAATGACTGGATTTGGCTGGGGGATGGAAGGGCTGGTGTGCACCGTAGAGTCACAATACGTTTCCAAGTGTGTCACAACCTGCAGAAGGTTTGAGAACCTGGACAGTGGTCCAGAAGCAATGGAGAAAACATCTCTCCCCTCCACCAGCTCCCTCTAAACTGAGCTAGCCGGCTCAGATTTTATACTTCTTATCCCGCCCCATCAACTTCCAATGGGCAGGCAGGGTTGGTTTGGCTCCTCCCAGCAGGGCTCAGGCCATCCCTGTCTGTCCATCTCCAAGGGGGCCACATCTCCTCACTACAAGGACCCAGTCAGGGATCGCTAACATAAATGTCACTTGGGCTCACCTGAGGAACTTCCCATGACATGCAGCCTCGGGAAGTCATGGGTTGCAGGGAACAGCTATTTTACAGCTGCTGCCAGGGGCAGGCTGAGGAATTTTTGGTTGCCAAGTAGCCTTGCAGGACTGGGTTTGTGTATCACAGATTGTTACAGCACCACAGAAAAGCCCATAGAGACATTAATCATTCTGCCATCCGAGCACTGTTTGAATTGTGTGCAGTAAAATATAGTAGCAGAAGTGGGCAAACTGCACCAGCCTGTGTGAGCCTTTCATCAGCCCCTCCAGCTGGGACTGGCAGAGTATGACAGCCCCTCTCCACTCCCGGCCCTGCTCCATTTCCACCGTGTGCAGTGGCGGCACCCTGGCCATAGCACAGCAGCTTCCCCACTCCCGCTGTGTGGGCCAGGCAGTGGTGCCCTGGCCGGACTGCAGTGGATGCTTCCCCTTCCTGGCCTTGCCCCTTCCAGCTGCTCCTCTCTCCAGCCTCCCTAGAGCAGTGGCTCCCAATATTTTTTTTGCCATGGCACACCTTGCAACCTTTAATTAATTTGAGGCACACCACCATATAGTTTCCAAATGAACTGATGAATATTCATAGCCCATGAGCCAATCCAAAGCTCTTTGAGTAGTTTTTCAAAAAATGTTGTGGCACAACTGCTCAGACCTGATGGCACACTTTGTGTCACAGCACACTGTTTGGGAAACACTGCCCTAGAGACAGATGTGACCCTCAGACTAAAAAAGAAACAAGAGGTGTGTTCACACGGCAGTCTTATTTCGAAACAACAGAGGTTGTTTCAAAATAAGAAATGCCACGTTCACATGATGTACCATTGTTTTGAAACAACTTAAACCCCATTTGGTGATGAAACAACGTTGTTTTGAAATGATTGTTTCGAAACAATCCCGTCAGAACATGTTGTTTCGAAACAACGGTGACTCGTTTCGAAATAACTGTTGTCTGAACATGCTATTTCGCTTTGAGCTCTTTTCCTTAATTTGAATTAACATTTTCTTAATTCGAATTAACTTATTTTGAAATAAGGTGTTATTTCGATACAAGTTGTTTCGAAACAACTTGTATCAAAATAACCCTCTGTGTATGAACATAGCCAAGGAGTCGGTGGCACTTTTAAAGACTAACACGTTTATTTATCGCATGAGCGTTCATGGGAGAAAGTCCCACTTTGTCAGACTCCGGAAGACAAAAAGTTTGCGTACCCCTGGTCTATAGCCCTACAATGAACATTAATCGAACACCATCTGTCCTGTGTACTAAATGAGACAATGGTGCTGGGGGAAAATAGGTGTGTGATATTATAATGCAAATTACTGACTAGTGTTCTTAAGCTTTTTCCTGTGTAATTTTAAGGATGGTCCATGCCCAGGACCCGTCAGACATTAGGTACACAAAGCACTCTGAATGCCGGCAGTGTGTAGCCAGCCGTATGCCAGCTGTGTGTCAGCAAACGCTGGCTAGGTTCTGCAAAGCTCTGTAGGGTGGTGCCGAAGTGGTTAACTGGCTACCACTCTCTCACAGACAGAAGCTAACGGACTTTGCTCCTATGTGTCCCAATTCCACAGAACGCTATGTAAATCTGCCATTGCATCTTGTGCTCTAGTGTAGGGGAGCATCTTTCTGTTCCCAAGGGCGCTGCCTGATATTAATGTGTCAATTAAAATTATGGGCGCTTTTTACAATTCAATTAGTGCCGTCCCCAGGAATTTAAGGTATCAAGGGGGAGTTTTTGAGACACACAGAATGAATGATGGATGATCAGTAGAAAGGTATTTAACCCCTTTAACACTAATGCATAGGGTATACCACTGCCGAAGCCCTCCTGCTGCTCTGACTAATTGCCAAAGCCCTCATTCTCCTACCTGCCCTCACCAGGCTGCTCCCTCTCAGGGTGCACTCCACAGTCTGAAGTCTTTTGTTTCTGCTCCCTGTCCCTTTTCAGGAGCCATATATTCCCCAGTCTACCCTGCTTGCTAACTTCTACAGCCCTCATGCTGTCGTTGGTCCTCAGCCCTGTCTCACTTCACCTCTGGCACCTGTAGCTCCTGTGTTCTTCTGTTGCACCCAAGCCTACTCCCCACTTTAAGAGGGTCCTTTGTCCCCCTTCATGCCATGCCTCCCTGACTGTCCGTATTCTTTGTTGTTGCTCCCACCTTTGCTGGCAGCCAAACCAGCCTGTAAAAAAAACCCTGGGAGATAGAGTCATGGGTTTCCTAGCCCTGCTTTCAGGCTAGGGGGCTTTTAAGGAATTGTGCAATCTAGGTTTTCAGCAATCAGCTTGCAAAAGAGGCAGTCTGGAGCAAGCTGGATTAAGTTGTGGCTCTTTGCCTTAGCAGCCTACTGCCTCTCTCTGTAACTGGCTGCTGGGTGTTTCTGGGTTCTGAAAACTAAAGCAGTGTTATGTTGCAGTCAGGAAAAATATAAATGTTTTTTATTCTACCTTCTGTGTGCATGCTGGGAACATAACAGGTGGAAGCCAGGATGGTGGTAAACGGCCACGTCTATATTGCCCAGCATTTTCAAAAAAACTTTTTTTGGGATAAGTATTTTGAAATAATTAACTCAAAAAAACTTTTTTTCAGAAATGCTATTTCAGGACAACAGTTGGGGGATCACTCGTTGCAAAATACCACAGCTTTTTTATTTTTGGACATTCTTTTTCGAGAAAAAGCAAGGTAATAGAAGAGATAGGAAGGCTTGTTTGGAAACAAGCCTCTTCCATGTCTGGGGATGGCTTTTTTTGAAAAAGCTACCTCAAAAATGCTTTTTATTTAGAAAAAGCTGGCAGGTTTAGCTTTTTCGAAAAAGTGCTCTAGTATCTTGAAATACCGGAGGACTTTTTTCGAAAAAGCCTCCCAATCTCTTCCATTGCCTGCTTTTTTTTTGAAAAAGGAAGTCCAGTGTAGACTTTCTTTTCCGAAAATAAAAAAAGCTGCAGTATTTCGAGACAATGAGCAGTCCCCGACTGTTGTCCCGAAATAGCATTTTTGAAAAAAAGGTTTTTTCGAGATAATTATTTTGAAATACTTATGCTGAAAAAAGTGTTTTCAAAAATGCCGGGCAATGTAGACATAGCCAATGGCCTATTGGCAAATCAGTTGGTTCAGGGGTTAGGACACTGTCATAGAACGTGGGAGATGCAGATTGCATACCTTTTTCTGTTATAGACTTCCTGTGTGACCTCGGGCAAGTTACAGAGCAAGTCAACAGGAGAATCTGGACCAGAACCCAGTTATCCTTCATCCTAGCCACATGTTCGATTCACAAGCCACAACTGTCCTTGAGATCAGAGTCTGGCTAAAATATTCCTCAGGGGTTGTTAAACTTGCCTAGGTGGCAGATTTTAGTGCAAGATAGAAAGTCCCACCTCTCAATGCCCACTAGCAGGGTTGCAGGAATATCCAAATTCCGATGTGTATATTCTGGTGTGTGCTTCCCCAAAGAATACTATATGAAGTCTTAAATAAAGCCAGCCTCACGCAGCTCATTAATATCATTGTGAAATGTATGTACAGATGCTAGATAAGGAGTTAGGCATGTGTACTGAAAATATATTCTTAGAGCTTTTCTTCAAGGCAGGTGTGACCAGCAGGCTTTCTGTCAGACAAGAGATGTTCATTCATCTGTCTCCCTATTGAGATGTAAATTAAGCACTGTAAGCTACCACAAAGGACAGTCATTTTCATGTGACGTTGAGAGATGTGAAACCAACAGGCAAGCAGAACACAGGAAAAATGAGCCATAGGTGGTCTTCCTGGCTCTGAGGCAAAAAGACACCCTTTTATCCTGCACCTAGGAGATAAACATGCAGTGTGTTTACATTGATTAAAATGGGATCTCTACCAATTTTGGGTGAAATACTGCAGAAGCGTGGGATGAAATTTCTTGAGACAGGAGGAAAACCTGTCAAGTTGTTGCTCAAGAAAGCATGTGATGGTTTTGTTTTATATGTAGCTGTTTCTAGTATTCTTATTTCCATTTGAGTGATGGAAATAAACACTGGCATTTTCACTATAAATCAGGGGTGTCAAACTCGTTCAATGTGAGGGGCCACATTGGAGGATATGTCACCTGACAAAGGCTATGTTTCTGCACAAGCTCCCCAACCCTTTCCCCTGACACATTCAGAGCAGCATGGGCTCCCCTTTACCCCCAGCCCCTCAGGCTCAGACACCTTCCCTTTTCCCTGCCCTGTGGGCTCCCCCTTCCCCACACTGGCTCCCAGACCCTCTCCTGCTGGGTAGCTCCTGGACACCCCTTCCCTTTCCACTTCCCCAGCCAGGTGGTGGCAGGCAATGAGTCTGTCACAGTCACAGCCACAGGCAGGTTGGGCTCCTGCCTCCCCCCTCCCCACTCACTCACTCTCAGTCATTCAGCATGCCGGCCTTCGTTTGGGCTCAGTTGTGGCTGGCCTTTGAGTGGCTCATTCCCATATGGGGCCCAGTTACTTTTTCCTTTCTTATTGGTGATTTGTGCAATGTGCTGTCAATCAAATTAGCATGCTGACTGACTGACAGTGAACAGTTGGGGTGGGAGGCGATGCAGGGGCTCTCCGGGAACCCAGCCCAGCCTGCTCCGACTGAGTACCTCTGATTGGGTGGCAGACCGTAGCAGAGCTTATCCAGGATTGGTTGGAGCACTTCCTTTGTTCCCCTGTGCTCTGACTGTACGAGTGAGTCAGAAGTGCACGTAGCCCTGCTCTGCTGGCGGCAGCCTGTCTGCTGTTCACTGCTGCTGCTGGAGAGGTTTCTCAGGCACATTCCAGGCAGCAGCTCCACAGGCTGGATCAGTGCCCTTGATGGGCCAGATCTGGTCCATAGGCCATAAGTTGGACACCCCTGCTATAAACATATCTCAGTGCTGTGATATTGAGGTAGGTGTCACTCCTGAGTCGAATCATACAAGCTATTGTGTCTTCTGTTCCTCTCGGCATATCAGATCTGGTATTTCTGTGAGTGTTCAGTGGACAAAGGCTTGAACACTACAGGGGAACACTGCAAAGAGACTGGGGGATTGGGATGCATCTGTTACCCTGCAAGTAAGGCCTGACTTAGCCCAGAGGAGAATATGTGAGTGACTCACAGCCTGTTGATGTTAAGGAGTTGAAACCCAGGTAAGTACAAGTGAGATTCTCTCTTGTTGGAGGCAGGGTAACAAGATGACTCACAGTCCTGGGTACCCTGGGAACTATCAAGCCTCTCATGCTATTTTTACAGGCTAAACAACACCTGACACTGCATTCATTCCAGGTGCAGGACTCCCACTGATCTCAGTGGGATGAATGCAGAAGGATTGCAAGCTTGATATCTTCCCATTACACAAGATGCCTTTCTGGAAGATACATGTTAGGCGCAAGTTACTGGGCTCCATTCATGGCTAACTGGGTAAAGATTTAGAGCCTGTGATATACAAGAGGTCAGGGTTAGTGATCTAAGGGTCCCTTCTGGCCTCAAATGCTATGAAAAATCTATAATTCTGTGACTGAGTGCTGCTGTGGACCTTTGTGTGCGAAATAACCTTGTTTCTGGGAAATGGGTTCACAAATGGCCTCATTTTAATTTCCAAACAGGATGGCACATTCATGAATATTTATATTTCTCCTCCACACAAAGCCATTAAGTGATTATTTGCTGTCCTTTGCTGCTGTTTTAACAGCTTCCTTCAACACTTAGTGATTGTAGTGGTTATGTTTTGACCACATTATCTTTTAGGGAAGGCATGAATTTATTATCTTGTCATTGCATTGCAGAGGTTGCTGCAGGGGAGTGGTGGTAAACAGAGAATTGGGTAAATTTACCTTTTTCCTGTTCCAGGCCATGGTGGCATGGTAGGCACAGTGTGAAGAGATGCCTTTATTTTGAATTGGGTTTATACTAGAATGACATCAGATGTGCAAGTAGACATGCTATCAAAATGCAATTTTAGCTGAGCATAAAGAGCTAGTAGATAATATGCCTGTCAGTTGTGATGGTCATGCAACCAGGATTTGTTTATCATAGGATTAATTACTTTATTCCTTAAATCAGAGGGGGGAAAATACCATATTCCCCAAATAGGAGGTGGGGGAATTCCATTTCCCAGCTATACTATTGCATCTCTCTTAACAATGAGTTAAAATCCTGAAATAATAAGTAATCCATCCAGTTCATTAGGATGATATTAACCCTTACCGGCACTCATGCTTTGTAGCTCATACTGATTTTAACTAAATGATGACTTGCACCCTCACTTGATATAGTTAAGTAGTATTAATTTTGAGCACCTAACATTCTCTTTTCCAGAATGGGAAATTGAGGCGGAGAAGTTTTAAAACTTACCTCAACTTTTGGGTGCAAACACCCAACATTCTCTTCGGCAAATCTGACTCTTAGGACCTGATTTGTCAAATGCTGGAAAGCGGCATCTTCCATTGACTTCAGTTGTAGCCACAGGTGCCGAACTTCTATGGAAATGAAATCCCATATTTAAAAGTTGGGGAACCAGAAATCAAGACACCTAAAATTAGAGGTCACTTGTGAAAGTTAGGGGTGTAAGCAACTTGCCTAAGACCACAGAGAGACTTGGCCTCAGGGGTAGAACTGGAATGTAGGAGTTACTGCTTCCGGGGCTGTGCTCATCTGACACCCTAGTTTAGCACATGTGATCGTTGCTCCTTGTAGGGGTTGGCCCCAGCACTATTAATTATTATGTATGGTAGAGTAGCATCTCCTAGACATGCCAGCAGAGATTATCTGTCCCAGTTATGCTCTACAAATAAGCAGTTAGGGATGGGCACTGTCCCAAGGAATTTAGGGCCAGATTTTCCAAGATATTTAGATGCCTAAAGGCATCTAGTGAACTTTTCAAAAGCTCTTATGTAAGTCAGTAAGTCAATACAAAGAGGGTTTGGCCTTTTGAGTCTAAGTAGGCAAAACAGATGATGGGAGGGGAAACAGAGCCAGGCAAGTTGCCTCAGGTAAGTGGTTCAAGCAAGAACAGGACCCAAGTCTCTGATTTATTCACTAAACCACTTTGCCTCTGCACCTGAATTAACTATTATATCTCCGTAAATTACTCATTTAGCTCAAGTGACAAGTATAGTTTTCCTGCTGAAGGCTCCAAGTTCATTTGTCACTGATGACTGTCTGGGGTCTGTGTGTCTTTCTGACCATTTTGTAATTACAATCAATCCTCACCTTGCACCCTCAGTGGCTGGAGTTTCCTTTCACACAAGTGTGTGAGACCAGGAACTTTTTTTTTTCTATGCATGAATCTGATTGAAGGTTATCTTCCTCAAAATCTCTGGTGAAGTGAAACTTTACAGAAAGAAGAGTGAAAGAAGTCACTTGCCATTTCACTGTTTGGTTTTCTTTTTGTGTGTTTTCTCTAGATGAAGCTGAGGCCTCTCACATCTTTGATTATAGTTCCACTAAAGCAATGGAACGAGGCAACCAGTCCTTTTACACATCTCTGATATCAGATGACCATTGCACGTCTCCACCTGATTCCACATACTTCACAGGAATATTGCAGAAAGGCAATGGCCACGTTACATGTTCAGACAGCCCAGAAGGATTTAAAACCATAGGGCACTCCATTCAAGATGTGACAGGTTTTGAGTCCCATGGCTTGTTTAGCTCAGATTCAGGAATAGAGATGACTCCTGCAGAATCCACTGATGTCCATAAGACCTTAGCAGATCCCATGAAAGCAGAAGCTTATAAATACATGGACATAAGTAGATCAGAAGAGGTAAAATACCAAGAAAGATGCAACACAAGCTTAGAAGACAAGAATACAAGCTTTATCAATAAGTGCCCTGAAACACCAGCTGAACTAGAGCATATTTCTGCATCTAAGAAAACAGATTTTGAGGACACAAAAGTGAGCAAAGGACAAAACTTTTTTGAAGAGTCAACTCTTCCATCCTATGCAGAGGAAATATTTGGTGACCAACACAGTGCCTCTTTGATTACAGCACCAGTCAAGATTACACTCACCGAGATAGAAAGCGCAGGGGAACCTGCAGACAAAGAAACAACTCCAAATAAGCAAGAAACGGGCCTGAAAGCAAGCCACGAAGTGGTTCCAACAGTGACTGTATCAGAGCCAGAAGATGACAGCCCAGGTTCTCTCACACCACCATCTTCTGGCACAGGTAAGATGACCAATGCCCAATATGTTACCATGCTAGAAAGTGACAGGAGGAGACTCTAGCTCCCTTGAAGTTGATGGCAAGTCTCCCATTGACTTCAGTGGGGCCAGGCTTTCAACCCATGTAAAAATTGCACCCCATCGCTTTGCAGGTGAGCTCCCTATCTGTAGTCACAGATGTATCAATATCTAAGCTGATGGCCTGATTTTCACAGATGCTGATGTAACTTTCTGGTGGGCTAGAGTTCATTTAATTACCCTTCTCCAGTGCTTCAAGAACAAAAAAATGTTAAACCCCAACTCCTACAGAGAAGCAGCTGGAGACCCAAGATTCAGTCTATCAGGGACTCACAGCAAATATTATTCAGTTATCCTCCCCACAGTAAAATATTACCTAAATGCAGCACCATCCAGTCAGTTTACAGGTTAACCAGCAATCATTCAGTCACATATGAGAAGACTCTGATGCAAAATGCTCCACAGCAGGGAGAAGACATCTTGCTCTCTACTTCTGGCTCAGCTTCTCCCAGTCACACACTGAGCACATAGGCTCTTCTCATTGCATCTCTGTGGCTGCTGCTCAGCCTGCTGCTCTCTTGGCATCTGACCACAGCAATAGTAGAAAACCTTGTGGAGCACGCTCAGTGTGCTGCTCTCTTGGCATCTGACCACAGCAATAGTAGAAAACCTTGTGGAGCACGCTCAGTGTAACCACCCCCTTAATTTCCTGAAGCCTCTGCACCTGAGCAGCCAAATCTGCCCAGCTCCATAACCCAGCCTCACGAGATCCCTAAAAGAGACTAACACGGCTATCCCTTTGGAAATTGACAAAGTGCCACACGACTCCTTGTTTTTAATTTTCTAAAAGAGATAGCTTCTCTAATCAGGCATATGGGTTACACTGAGCACCTGCAGCTCACATTGAAGCCGGCTGAACTGCATTAGATACTCAAGACCTTAGTAAATCACATCTCAAGGTTTTACTGCTCCTTGCTCCTGTTCACACTCCCAGCAGAACTCATTGCTGTGCCAGTAGGTACAGGCCCCCGCAGGAGTGGGGTGGCTAAGCTGCCTTTGTCTACTCTAGAGAGGCATTGTGGTTCAGGAACAGAGCCGTAACTACAGTTTACAGCACCCAGCGTGTGTTCTGATCAGAACGCGCCCCTTACAATGGTCAGCTCCTGGAGCAAGAGCTTGTCCTTTAATGAAGCAGCTCAATGGAGCTGCTCCAACATGCCTGGGCCAAAGCCCTGCTTGCCCTGCCGTAGTTACAGCCCTGTTGAGGATCACCCCTCTGCGAGGCACTGGGTTCCCCTTTTGTATGGAAGAGGGAAGAACGTAGCTCTTTAAGGGGCACAACATATTCCTCCCTCCACCATCCCCAGCCTGCTCTACTGACAGGGATGGGCCCCAGCCCACTTACACAGCCCCTGCCTTTACAACCCTGAGGTGTGAAATGGTCTCCCTGTGGAGATCAGAAGACCTCAATCTCCCTAGTGCCCACAAGAAAGCAAGGCACTGTGGTGCCTATGACTAAACCAGGCCAGTGCCTCTGGCTCAGAGCAGGTGTGCCCAGCTGAGCTGGTTAAAGAGGGCAGGTTGCACTTGGGGCTTGTAAAGGTCTTCAGAGGGCTGGAAGGGTAGGAGGAAAGGCTGGGATAGGAGAGAGGTGCTACCCTGAAGAAGAAGGGGCCAGGTGCTCAGGGAGGTAGCCCTGGGTCTGGTTTTCCAGGAGAAGAAAGCTGGCTGGTTTGAAGGTTTGGCAGGTGGGAGAGGCTGGAGTCCTTGTCATCAGGAATTAATTACTATTGATTTGTATTACAGTTGCAGCTAAGCTCAGGTCCTTCTTGTGTCTGTACCTGTAGACATTCCCTGGGTCAAAGAGCTTCCTATTACACAGAGAGGCAAAGAGTAGGAGGGGAAGGAGCAAGACAGAGGTAAGTGACTTGCTCATGGTCACCCAGCAAGTCACTGGCAGAGCTAGAATTACAACTTGAGGTTTCTGTCTCCCGAGTCCTCTGCCAGGGCCACGTTTTCAAGCAGAAATTACTTCCCCAAACTCACTCTATCCCTGTGCAGCTTCTTTGTGCATTTCTTCAAGTTCTCCCATCAACACCTCTATGAACCCCTGGTCAATAGTACTCAGAACTGCTGTATACTGTTGGCTTTTTTTTTTTATAGTGCCCTGGCAAGGCAGTGTTCAGCAAAGCCTTAGAGCAGGCAGGGTGGTGCAGTGCATGCTGGGAAAGGGAAGGGAATGGGGAGACTTGTTCTGCAGCTCAGGAGAGATGAATGACAGAGACCAGTCAAACAGAAATTTCATGGCATGCATCCTAGCCCATCTCACTCTCCTGGGGCAGATGGGCATGACCAGGCTGCCAGTACTCCCTAGGGGTGTGTCTGCACTGGAGTCTTAGGTCAACTTAACCTTCCTTAAGTTGACCTGAAGAATGCTCCAGCCACATTTGGAATTTATTAAGTCAAGTTAAGTGCTTCCTTAAGTTGACTTAATAGGTCCAACTTGGAAGGTTGACTTAACGCTTAAGTTGACCTTCTTAAGTCAACTTAAGTCAGTGTGGATGGGGAATAGTGCTTAAGTCGACTTTGTAAGGTCTCCTTAAGCGTTAAGTAGACCTAGCAATTGCCAGTGTGAACATGGGCAGTCCACAGGACTTTTGAATGTGGATGCTCTAAGTTGACTTAAGGTTGACCATGTTAAGTTGACTTAATTGAACCTCCAGTGTAGACATCCCCTAGGGAATCTCAGTTCTCCAGGTCAGGCAGAAGAGAGGAAGCACAGATGTGTTTGCAGGTAAGCCTGGAAGGAGAAGTTCTTTGCTTTGACCTTGCAGTGGCATTTTAGTGCGTTGCTGCCCAAGTGGGAAGCAATGGGGACCCAGTAGTAGGTTATCAGGGGAATCCCACTGGGTCATGTGTGCACTGACCAAGAGAATCAGCGAAGTGTGGTCCTGGGAGCAAAGGAACAACTCACTTGCTTCTTCCCTGCCCGCCCCTGCTTTGGCTCTGATGTCATCTCCACACTCTCCCCTTCTCCTGCCCATCACCCAGTCTCTCAGTGGCTCATCGGGCACAGCTGCAGTCCACAGAGAAGATGGCAGCAGCAGCAGCAGCTCACCAAGGGTCTGTGAAGACCCAGCAGCATTAGATGTCCCTTACAAGCCCCACCTGCAGTCAACGACAGCATCCACTTCACACTTTCCAAGCCACCCAATCAGCAGCACAAGTCTCTGTTCCACAAAAGGGCCAAAAAATTGTTCTGTGAACCAAATCCACAGTCCTTTTGCACACCCTCAAAGGAGTGTGGGATGTTGTGTCTTGCAAGATGAATTGTGGGTCATGGAACAGGAAAGGGTTGATGCATCGAGTTGTGGAAAGCATGCCATCACAAACAACTGTTCTTTATTAAACACCACAAAAAGCCTTTGAAAAGGCTAAATATTGGCACATGTCATCTTGCTGTTTGGCTACAAGCCTCTGAGCATTCTTTGCACCATCCTATCTGTCTACAGTACTTAAGACTCCCAATTACTGCGTAACTTGAAACTCACAGTCTTTAATAGAGTTACCAAGTGCCCCTGTGAGGAGAGAAGTGATCTTATCTCTGTTTAGAGGTGGGGAACTGAGCCACAGAAGCCTGGGAAAGAACAAGGATTTGAACCAGGCCCTAGGAGAGTGGTCCAACCAACAGGCCATCCCTTGGCATGGGATGCATATCTGGCGTAGTGCTCGTGTGCATTCCCTCCTACTCCACACCAGGCCTGTTGTCTCTTTGCACTCCAAAAAATCTGTGTAAGGCTGGCTGCCGGCTTTAATCATTATTGATTTCCGCAGCTGCTTCCTATTGCTTTATTGCATTAGGTCCATGTATTTGCATGATAGGTGATATATAATAGGTTATATATTACAAGCAGTCTGATCCATGCAGATACCTGCTTCTTAAAGCCCTCATCCATCAAAACATCCTTATTCTGCAAGCATGGCTTAATTTTAAGCACCTGCTTAAGTCCCATTCAAAGTTAAGCACATGCTTTTGCACTTTGGTGCATAGGGACTTTAAGGAAACCTCTGCAGCTGTGAATGAGAATCTTTGTATAATAATCGTGCTTAGGAGAGATTTGTTTTTCTTTTTCATTGGATAATATCAAACTACCTTTCCAAGTAATTCAATTTTTATTGACTTCCTTTTTTTTTCACTAAAAGGAAATTAAAAACCTCAGGTACTAATTGTTGTTTATTCAAACCTTAATGATGATAAAAGCGTGCCTTCAGACTCTTCATATTTGAGCGTATTTCTTAATAATGGCTTCGCATCACATGGTTACATATCGTGGATTACTGGATTGTTTACTAATAGTCTCTAACGCACACCACATGTTCACATGTCCACACTGAAAAGCCTAGAATTGTTTTCCTGGCTTTCTCCCTCTGGAGGCAAATCTTGGCCCAGCACAGTTTGAATGATGAGGTTGTTTTCTAGAAAGTTCCATGTCGTTCTGGAGCGGGAGGGGGAAAGATTGGCTAGTGGGGTCACTTCAGCTGTGGAGCTGCTGGCTCTGCTTCCACGCTGTTCCTGACCTATGTCTGCCCCCGATTCCATCGCCTATGACCCTGGAAAGAGACCCTCTGGACATCCATATGCTGTGATGCACCAGATGGTTGCCAGTGCCCTCCACTGGCTCCGAAAATCCTGTCCCCTCATGCAGCAGGACCCCATCCATTTTCCTTTGTCTAAATACTCCACAAAGGATGAGTGACCAGATAGCAAGTGTGAAAAATGGGACGTGGGAGGTAATCGGCATCCATATGAGGACTGTCGCTATAAAATTAGGACATCTGATCATCCTAGCAGCTATCTGATAATTTGTTTCAGACTTTTCATCCATCATGTGGCCACAGGCCTCATTCATTGCATGCTACTCCAAACCTGCTCTCATGACACAGTTAACACTTGCCTCACGAGTTCTGTGATGTTCATCACTATCATAGCCGAGTGCTTCATGAACACTGCTCTTCACAAAACCCCTGGAAGGTAAATGGGTATTGTCATCCGCTTTGCCGTGAAACACAGAAATTCCATCAGGTTGCATTTTAACATCCACCTGGTTTGTCAGCAGAGTCATAAACTTTAGCTTCATTGCACAGACCTCTGCCACCTGCATTATGGGAATAACTGATATCTTTAGTAGGTTGTTATCTTCTGCAGAGAGCACGAGATGTGGATGAGCTGCACGTTTAGCCAGTGGGTTTCACAGATTTTTGTTCACAGCAAAGGGATTGTGAGACTCAGGAATCCAGACTGTGAAAGGGAGTTTGATCTGGTGGTCAGAGAAACCTCCTCTCTGCCTATTTTCTCCCCTCCTCAAGCATGACCTGCTGTCTTGTTCCTTCCTACCTGCCTTTTTCCTCTCCTATGTTTTGCACAGCTCTGGCTCCTCACCCTAAGCCCATTATAACTGTCCATCCAAACCCTGTGTTCACTACTCAGATGTCTCTTCCCAGTGCCAGTCTCCTTTCCCAACTCATCCTAGTCAACCGCTGCAGGCTCCACGTTTGAATCCCAGTCCCCCCCCTCTTCCTACTGTTCTTCCCTAACCAACCCTATTTCTTCTCCCAGCCTAACTCCTTGTCTCCAGTCTCCAAACAACTTCATTTCCTCCTTCCAAGCTCTTGATCTGATCTGTCTCTTAGCTTCTCCTCAGCTTCCAGCCATCTCTCACTTTCCTGCCACCCTCCCGCAATTGGTTCCCAATCTCTCAGTCTTCACACGCTCCCTTCCCCAGCTCCTTGCCCACCAGGTCTCTGTCAGTTCTGCCTCCTATCTCCTTGTCTCTATCTCCCACCACTTTTTCCCCATTCCACTTGTCTAATCAGTTTTATTCTCCTCTCTCCCCACAATCTCAGTTCTCCCCTGCCAACTCATTCCCACTCCCCCATCCCATTTCCACTGGCGCCCAGTTATCATCTCCTCCTGTGACTATCTAGGAAAGGAAACAGGAAGTCATGACCTCCTGTCCCCCTGACTTCCAGTCCCTGTTGCACTTATTCTACCCCTTACCATTTTCCTTCAACTTGCTGTCAGTTTCTCTCACCATCTACCCTCTACCCCATTCTCACCAAGTCCTTGTCCCACCCTACACCAATCAGACTCTTGTCCACTCTTTGTTCAAGTCAGGCACCTTCCTCCACCAGGCTATCTGGGTGCCGGCAGAGGGGTTGCTGTGAGAGCATAGGACAGACAGCATCCTTGCTCTCAGTTTCAGTGCCTGGCCCTGGTTTAGCCCAGAGCACTTGGGAGCAGGCATTACAGAGAAAATTTCCAAAGGGATAGCCATGTTAGTCTAGTCCAGCAAAAAAAACCAAGGAGTCGTGTGGCACTTTAAGACTACCAGATTGATTTTTCGCATGAGCTTTTGTGGGAGAAAATCCCACTTCATCAGATGCTTCGAAGATGGGTGAACTGACAGAATGGAATGAAAATAAATGCAAGGGGGTGTAAAACATAGGATCAGGTCATAGAGTAACAGCAAATCAGAGCAGTTGCTAGGTTCAAACCATGGGAAGCCTTTGAACCTAACAACTGCTCTGATTTGCTGTTACTGTGTGACCTGATCCTATGTTTTACTCCCCCTTGCATTTATTTTCATTCCATTCTGTAAGTTCACCCATCTTTGAAGCATCTGACGAAGTGGGATTTTCTGCCACGAAAGCTCATGTGAAAAATAAATCTGTTAGTCTTAAAGTGCCACATGACTCCTTGTTTTTTTAATTACAGAGAAAGTCTCACTTCCCCTCTATAGCTCGTGACTGCAGCAACCTGAGCTGCTGTGTGAGGATGCTGCATTTAGTCTGGTCTGCTCTAGGAGCTCTGAGCAGCTGGAACATGCTCCGTGAGGACAGGCTGTGAACATACTCAGTGACTTTAGCAGCTACACTCTAAGAAGTGTCTATGGAGTATGTGTGCAAAAAGCATGTATCTGACACAAAACCTACCCTCTATCCAATTTGAAGTCTCTTCTCCAAAGTATGGAGACCTTAGAACTTTTCAAAGAAAAGGTTGCCATGATTTTTCTTAACATGAACGAAACAATATATTTTCCCTAGACTTCTTGAAAATGACTGAATTATTTTAGCTGAATATTTAAAAAAAAAAAAACCAGTTTGAGGCAGACACCTGCTGTGGAGTATTTCAACCCAAATGTTAAAGTTAAGCAAAATTACAGGAAACTGAAAAGAGTATCTTGTAATGGGAAGTGTCAGGCAACCTTAATAATGGGTGCTGCTATCAACCCCGCCTAGAGTTGATCTAAAGTGTTTTGAAGCCCATGAAAGCTTACGCCCAAAGTAATTTGCTAGTCTTTAAGGTGCCACAGGACTCTTGTTGTTTTTGCCTAGAATTCAGACATATCTATATAGGTGCTGTTTTAAAAAAGTTTTATAATCACGAACAAGGAATCTGGTGGCACTTAAGAACACTAACAAATGTATTTATTGCATGAGATTTCACAGAAGAAATCCCACTTTGTCAGATGCTTGATTTTCTCCCACGAAAGCTCATGTGATAAATAAATTTGTTTGTCTTATAAGTACCACCAAACCCCTCATTTGTTTTGCTGAACTAGACTAACATGGCTACCCCCTTTGGAACTTGTCATCATTTTATAATTATATAATTATAAATATCTCTTACAGAAGATGGTGCTTCACTGGGAACTCCAGAACAATGTATGAAAAGGGACCCAATGCTGCATTTCTCACATCCCCAAAACTCCCCATGTAGTCAACAGGAGGCTTGCTCCTCTGTATCCAGATGGAGTGTGGGCAAAGGTTTAAATATAAAAAAAGATCAGGCTATATCTATCCAGATCATGAGATCTTTACTCATATTTCTCTGATCCTTTCTCCAAGACCGTCCTCATTGACTTCAGTGAGAACTTGCCTAAGTAAAAACTGAATAAAGCTGTTTTCCATTGTGAGAATTTATTTTTCACTGTGCGAATCATAAATAGCGTATTTGACAAGCAGCTCACATTGGATCTGAGTTTTTCTAATCCCTGGTACTGAAAAGTCAATCCCAAGTGTGAATTGCAGTGCAAGGAAGAAGAATAGGGCCTTATTCAAAAGCATATTGCACATTGCATACAAAACACTGAAATGAATGTCTGTTGCTAAGAGGTTGCTAAGAATTTTTTCCTCTAAAATTTGAGAGTGTTTTCAAAATACTTACACATTGTGTTTGCATGCACGTGTCCCTTGTCATGCACACCTCTGAATGTCTGTTTATGTGTGTCGTTTTCATCTAGAGCTAAAAAATAATAAAAAATAGCTAATCTTAGTTTGCTGCATGACCTTTGGCACATGATGATAGTGGCCTCCTCGTTGGTCTCAGAGCTGTTCTAAAGGTAACATGGTCTGTGTAACTGACCCTGCTAGCTGAACCTGTGCTGCCTAGGAAACAGACAGGGATTTAAAGCAATCAGAAGTTACCTTTGTTAACAACATTGTGATTTCTCTCTCTCTCTTTCTATCTCCGCACGGGATAACAGAACCATCTGGCTCAGAATCTCAAGGTAAATGCAGCCTGTCGGAGGATGAGCTTATCGGTGCCATTAAAGAAGCAAAGGGCTTTTCTTTTGAAACGTCTGAAGCCCAGCGATCACCAGGGCTATATACAGAAAAGCAAGATCAGAAAAACAAGCCAGGGCGTCCGGCTGTTTCATCACCCTTAGATAATGAAGGCAGCAGCGCTGAATCTGGGGACTCGGAGATAGAGCTAGTCTCAGAAGACCCACTAGCCGCTGAAGAGGTGTTGCACTCCAGCTACATGACTTTCAGTCACATCGGAGGGCCTCCGCCTTCACCTGCTTCTCCTTCGATACAGTACAGCATCCTGAGGGAAGAACGTGAGGCTGAGCTTGACAGCGAACTGATTATTGAGTCATGTGATGCCTCTTCAGCTTCTGAAGAAAGTCCCAAGAGGGAGCAAGATTCCCCTCTCATGAAACCAATAATCATGGACATAATCCAGGAAGAGAACGGTTCAAGAACCGATGCTTCAGACCTTGAAATAAGTAAGACAACAGAGAGTAGGATGAACAGGGAAAATCTAGCCGAGTCTGCTTCCTATCTGAAATGCTCTTTTATTGCACCCAAAGTCAATGTTGAGCCACCAACCTCTGCCATCAGTGCTGAAGAAATAACTCAGAAGAAACCAGTCGAAGCAACAGTTGTTAACCAAAGTAAACTGTCTTCCAAGGACGCAGGAAAAAGAAGTACCTTGGCTTCCCCCTCACTGCCATTTTTAAATAAGCAAAAAGGTAAACATAGAAAAATGTATATTGTCTAAGTAATGTGTTTTTTCTTGAATTCAGGAGATGTGTATGATTAAAGTAGGAGGGCTTTTTAATCTAGCAGGCAAAAGCATGAGTAGATCCAGTGGCTGGCATTTGAAGCTTGACAAATCACACTATGAAAATTTGCACCTTGTTTCTAATGAAGGATAATTAACCACTGGAAGTCCACCACAAAGGTAATGGTTGATACTTCACTCCTTCAAATCTGGGTGGAATAGATTCTTAAAAGAGCTGGTCTATCTCAGCACCAAATCATTGGGTTAATGCAGGAATCTGTGGGTGGGGTCATATATAGCCTGCATTACACAGGAGATTGGAGTGGATGACCAGAGTGGCCCCCCTGCCCTTAGAAATCTCTCTCTACAACTAGTAGAAACACTGTGGTCTTGTCTACTCTAGAGAGTTAGGTCAACGCAAGGCAGTTTACATCAACCAAGCTACAAAGTGTTTCTACTTGAATTTCATTCCTACTGACATAACTGCCCCATTACACCAGCTTAACATCTCCACCTCCACAAGCAATGTAGCATCACGGTCAATGTAGTCAAGTTGACCCTACATTGTTTACATGGACTGTGAGTGGCTTTCGGGAGCCAACTCACAATGCCCTACACTCACAGTACAATTGAGATAAGCTTTGCTGGTGAGGACCTACACTGCCGACACAAAGAGCAAAGTGTAGATCACACTAGTGACATCATTATTGTGGCAGTCGCATGCTGACATAAGTTAAGCTGTGGATCGGCAACGCAGACTCAGTTAGCCCCCTGTGGCTCACTGACCATCTCCTTCTAACTCCCTGGCAGTCTTTTCCAGGGAGCCAGGTGTGCTCCAGGGACTCCCTGATGGCGCAGGCCCCCCACTTGTGGGGCACCAGCGTTGCCCACACCCTCCCATCACAACTACATGAGCCGGAAGCAGCCCAGTGGCTGCGCTATGGCCCCTTGCTCTGGCAGGGGGTGTGCAGGAGGTGCGTGCTCCCTCCATCCCTCCGTCTGCTGATGGAGTGGAGCAGTGCTGCCCCTGCCTATCCCCAGCTTGTCGTCTTTCCCAAAAGTGGCCGGGGAAGAGCTGCAGCTTGTGAAGGTGGGGCCCTGAATGGCCCCTCTGCGGAGCTGAGGCCACTTTGACCTGGTCACCCCAGGCCTGAACAGAGGCCACCTCGCTCCTCACTCCCAGGCTCTTTATTGGACCTGTCCAGACTTGGGGTGGCCTTGTCAAAGCAGCCTGAACTCCACGGAGGGACTGGTCCAGGGCCCCATCCCCACAAGCTGCAGCTCCTTCCTGGCCACTCTTGGGGGGGTGGCTGGCTGGGAGTAGGTGGGGAGCATTGCTCCACCCCACCAGCAGAGGAGGGACAGAGGGAGCATGCACCACCTGCACACCCGCCACCAGTGCTAGGGGCCGTGGTGCAGCCTCTGGGCTGGCTCTGGCTCATACGGTTGTGTGGGGGTGGAGAATGGCTCTTCTCCCCTTTTGGGTTGCCAGCCCCTGAGTTAGGCTGACTTAATTTTGTAGTGTAGACATGACCTGGGCCTGTCTGCATTTGTACCCTTTTCCTTAGAATTTATTTGGGCCTAGTCCTAGAGTCATGACGAATTAAACTGCCTTTCTGCTCTATTCAGTGTCATATATCATTCCCATCACCCTGGCAGGTGGGCACTGTCTGATAGCATATTAAGGTACCTGCTGGGGGTCTTTCCAGATTTCTCTATTATGCTCCTCTGAGAGAATGTTGCAGTTGGACTTCTGAAAGCACAGATAAGGTTTGAAGTGTTCACTGTTTTGATTAGCTAAGGCAGATCAGATAAGCACTCCTTGCAGTTGGAATGGAAAACGGCAAGACCTTCAGCACTTCTTAGATCCTTTACCTCCACATAACCCTTGGGAGTTTACCATAAATGAGGACGGTTAGACCAGAACATTTCACAGACATAAAATTAAAACTAAACAGCTTGTTTTTGCGGCTTCATTATCAACAGACCAAAGCCTGCCAATACAAACTATAGGCCTGGTTCTGCAACACACATGAGTGACAAAACTCAGATTCCAAGATGTTTGTAGGATCAGTCCCACTGGCATTACCTCCATCAATATAGGGCTGACTCATAAGTCAGGGATCTAGTGAAGACATACATAACCATTAACAAATATACTCTCTGAAATTGTGCTAAACTACACAAACACAGCAGTACAAGCAACAAGTCTGGCTCTTCCCTCAGGTCGTGTTGACCACTGAAATGGGGAGTAGGGAAGAAAGGGAAGTGACAACCAGAATGGAAAAAGACAAGTTCAGATAAAAAATAGTTTTTTGATGGCTGAAAGAGTCTGCCCTAAAGAGTGTCACTGTGCTATTAGAGCCCTTCCATCCCTTATAATGAGTTGGCTGGTGGTAGCTGCTCTCCAGTCTTGTGACCAGAGTGAGTACAACTTCATTTTGCTAATGCTTGGCAAATGCTGCTACTACTGATTGTTGGGCTAAATGTTAATGCTCATAGTCTAGTGTTGGTTCTTAGCTCTCACAAAGCTATACGTGATGTCAACAAAGAGAATGAATTTAATGAAGAAGTGAGTAAAACCCCTGGGGTATGTCTACATTTGAGGCTCTGTTACGTCAAACTAACAAGGTTGACTTTAAGTCGACTTAGAGTCGACCTTGTTAAGTCGACTCAGAGAGTCCACATTGAAAACTCCTGTCGACTGCCTGCATTCACACTGGCAGGTTGTAGGTTGACGGAGGAGTGGTGCGTTGTGGGTAGCTGTCCCACATTGCACTGGAGAAGTGCCCTCCTCCCCCAGCCACTCCTTTAAAACAGGAAGTGAGCACAGCACCTTTCCTGGTGGCCAGGAACTCTGAGAGGGGGCCTGGAGGCCAGTTAGGTCAACTTAAGGACTCTCCCTGTTTACATTGTCTTAGGTCAACTTAATAAGGTCAACTTAAGCATTAAGTTGACCTTAAGAGGTGGTGTTATTAAGTTGACTTAAGGAAGCACTCAAGTCGACTTAATAAAACCCAGTGTGGCCCCAGGAGTCTGTAGGTTGATTTAACCTTCCTTAAGTTGACCTAAGGCTCTAGTGTAGACGTACCCTTGGGGAGAACCTTAGGACTTGGCCTCTGATTTTCTGAAAGGAATCGTTCAGTTGTGAATCGTACAAATTGCAGGGGTTGACCTGCAAGCCAGCTTCCAGTTCACATGTTATTCCTGTCTCTCAAAGGACCCAAGGTAACACTGCTCCCTCCGTTCACCTGAAGATGATGAGAGCAGGGGATTGCTTAAATTAAAATTAATGAAATGAGTGTCTAATCCAAGGGAGGCATTGCTTAAAGATGGGTGTTTTATGACCAGGAGCTGTAACTGAATGTGAGGAAAAGTTGTTTCCCCATTACTCAAGTCATCCAATTACACTTGGATCCATACCTACAGCAGCTCCAGCTAGAAGCTTTCCTTTAAGACAGAAGTGACCAAACTGTGTGGTGCCTTCTACATTATGAGCAAAGGTCCAGTAGAAACTAAATTGGAAGCACCAAACATATGGCCTGAGTCAAGTCTGAACAGAGGTCTGTTGATGTGATGGATTAGTGCATTTACTCACTGCCACGGTGCCTTATTCTTTTTCAGGACATCAGCTTGTGGTTGTTGGGGGGATAGGTCTCTAGACTCTGTTCAATGCAATGCATAACTGAATTCACTAGGTATATGATGGGGAGAATAGGTCTGTCCTTCTTGTCTGCTGTTTAAGGTCTTGAGGAACCTCACCTTTAAAGAGACAATGGCCCAGACTCTTTGCTTCTTCCACAGCATACAGTAGAGGCAGAGTGAATATCAAGGCTCCCTGTCTGACTGCCCAGCTCTGCCTACAGGTTAGAGTAGTCCAGGGACTGGTCTAGTCTACACCAACTGTCTGTCATTCCCAAACGATTATCTATCTGCTGCAGATTGGTAAAGCTCACTGTGCTCTGACCCCTTGTCCACCTGTTCACACCTCTGTTGGTAATGTATGAAAGGTGAGATACCATCCCTGACTGTGAGAACTCACATTCAGTTTGTGGGTCTGGCTGTTAGGGACCATCTTTCTGTTTCCAAATGGATTAAGTTTGACACAGAAATTGCTGTGATCCAACAAATATGGAAACGCCATAGTACCATTGTTCCAGAGCAGATTTTTAGGGTATGGTCACACTTGTAAAATACACTTGCGCAGGATTTATCCACGTGACTTCCCATGGACCTGCATGCTATATTTCTGTGGAATACTTTAAAAATTAACCTGTTATATTACAGTGAACCAAACCCAGCAAACTGATCCAGGTGAGTGAGCGACTGGAAGATCAAACTGGATGTTTGCAATGTAAGATGCTCTTAATTTGGGGGGTAATGAAATTCAGTCTTTAGAAAGCACCTAATTTTATATTTTAGATTCATAGAAACTGGAAGGGACCATGACAGGTCATCAAGCCCAGCTCCCTGCACTCATGGCAGGACCAAGTGCTCCCATTAAATCATCCCTGACAGGTGTTTTTCTAACCTGCTCTTTCAAACAGTTCAGATGTGGAGAACTCATGTCTCCACTGTAGTGAGCTCATTCTCAGCTCAGCTAACAGGGGGCACAGAGGTGGCTAGAAACCATCTTTCTGCCTTGTTTAGTCCTGGGCCACACTAAGCCCCGGTGCAAATCAGAGCAAATCAAGGCTGTTCGAACTCATGCTAGCTAGAATACTCTTCTAGGAGTCCCCAGGTATTCTGACAGTACCCCAGTCTCACAAGAGACTCTTCCCTATGCTACAGGAGTGCCCTGTTGCCCCTTTGATTAAGCGTTGGGTCCTCTGTGCTATGAGGGTTTTGGGCTGAGGAACCAGACAATGAATTTCTGCACCAGTGGAAGCATGACTGGGACAAATTCCGTTCTTTTCTCTCCCCCTACCTCCACCTGTTCAAATTCAGGAAATGCGTGGGATGGCATTAAACAGGTGGGCAGATACCCTGTAAACACTGAGGATTTGTTATTTTTAAATATTCATGAGCAGTGGTAGTTTTTTCCAGAGGGTTTTATTCATTTTATTTGTGGTTTGCCGAGCCATTCCTACTGTAGTTTTTCAATAGTCTCCTGATACAGCTTCTACCCTCAGAGAGACACAGATCTCCCACTGAGCTGAAATGCACAGGTGCGTCTTTGACCAGAATGTGACTACAAAAACCAAACTCATCCCTACTGTAACTCTGTAGATTTACACCCAGGATGAAATTGACCCAATATGTTTCCCCTTGGTTTTCAGCCGGTATTTTTCCTTGACGAATTCCTCCCACATTTTCATTACTTAAACTGATGCCCTTTCACTACCAAGAGCTGTATCCCTTTGATTCACACAGGAAGTTCCTACAGGCACCAGTGGATTTCCCCACCTGTCACCCATTAAGTTAGTATTTGCCACTTGTCTTTTCCTTTATTGCTGATGGTGGAAGGTTTCCCTACCCAGGGACAGCTACGAGCTAGTTTATTGTCATTTGTCAGTGCTTAGCAAACAATATATATCCTCAGCACTGTCCTTCAGTAGTTGCTGTGTCCCTGAACAAACACTCCAGAATACTCTCTGATATATTTACAAGTGTGCCAATAAGCTAATACAATCCACTAAATAGCCCCCAGGGGGGTAGAGGGTATGCAGAACCTCACAGATCAGGACCCTTTGGGCAGTAATATGGGTCTAATCCTCAGCAGGTATAAATTGCTGTTGCACCAGTAACTTCAGTAAAGCTAAGCCAGTTTACACCAGCTGAGGTGTAATGTTGCTAACTCACAATTTTGCTGACAGTCTGGCAATATTTGATATCCTGATTAGCTGAGAATCTCAGCATCCATGGCAGGAAAAAAAAGAAAAAGAAAAAAAGCTTTTAGTCTCCAGAATTGTGGAGCAATGCTTAAAAATGTGAACCTAACACTGTGACAGAAGATAAACAAAAAGTTGGTATTTTTTAAAAGATCTCATTCTTTTCCAATCTCAAAATTTTTGGGGTGGCTGACTCATGATTATGAACTCTTGGGCTTGTCAGTGCTGGAACCTGGCCAATAATGTTTTTCTGTCTGAGAGATTAATGCACTCATCGCTGTCTCTAATTAAATTCTCTTTTAAGAAGTGTTGCATATGTCCATTTTCCCCACCTGCATTCTGTTCATTTGTTCTTTACTTAGACACTTCACTGAATGGGCTAGCCCAATGATTTTCAAACTTTTTTTTCTCTAGGCCCAGTTGAAAAAAATCATTTATGCCTGCAACTCAACAATTACATCTCTGAACAATGCATTCCAGTCTTTTGGTAGCAGCAATGGGGGCTGCTACGACCCAGTACCTGAAGGTCTGCAACCCAGTACTGGGTCCCTGCCTTAAGTTTGAAACCACTGGGTTAGCCTAAAAAGTTCCACAGTATTATCTTCAGGCGAGGAGACCAAGCCTACAAAATTTCAGCCACAAAAGAGCTGTTCTGCAAAATAATTAGACGTGAATCGGGGGATACAATAAAAAGCACCATTTAGCTAGAACAATGACTCAGTGAAGTCAAGTCAAGTCAAGTCAAGTCATAGGGCTGGAAGGGACCTCATGAGATCATCGAGTCCAACCCCCTGGGAATTGAACCCAGGACCTTCTGCATGTTAAGCAGAGGTGTTAGCCACTACTAAGCAACAGACGTGAATTTAGCTCCATAATATCGTTTAGAATGTTCCGTGATTCTCGTCTGTTCCTGTCAGTGTAGGTGTCCTCCAAGAACTCTAAATCACCAATTTAGTGTGATATATAAACATTCAAGTATTTGGCAACTTTATATCCTTATTGTGCAGTGTACAATGTACCAAAGCCCATAACAATATCAGTTTACTAGATTAAATGGGCATTCTGTCACACTGATCAAACCAGATTAATTCTAAGGCTGAACAAGAAAACGCAAAATGTAATTGACTTCATGCTCCATGGATTGAATACTCAGGTTGCGTAGCTTCTGCAGTGAGTCAATATGAAATCACAGTGTTTTACAGGAAACAAGCTCACGATCTCACTGTCTACATGACTGTGAGTTTGCTTTTATCATCCCTTTAGAGAAGCTGTGTGTATTTGCCTGGTCCCCTATAATCACTCACTCTTACTCGCACTCCCAAAAATGTATTGTGGAACACAACAGACTGTCGTGTGGTTTCTATGGTGATAATAATTCAAAGTCTTCCTTTAATATTTGTTGCCATCCAGTGGTAATGAGGAAAATGGCCAGTCATTTTTCACTTCTATTTTATCATAGCTAGCAATCATGTTTTGTAAGATAGAAGATATTCCCCTATCATTCACCATGGTGAGGCCCTGCTAGGTTTTGTCAAAAACCATAAGATTTGATCAAAAATCTGATTTCTCTTTGTGGCTGTGGTGGGATGTCCACCCCACACAGTAGCAGCAGCTGTCTATTGAGGCCAGCTGGCCAATTAACTGAGTAGCTTAGAGGCTGAAAAGAAAGCACTAATTTGAGGACAAGGGAAGGCTCACCTGTGGGACTGTATAAAGCCAGATAGCTGGCTGCAGAGAAGCTAGTTTCTTCTGGGAAAAGATGCAGTCACATGCTCAGTGGAGGGAGTTGCAGGCTGGTAAACCCAAAAAGGGTGGGAGCCAGTGGTGTAGGAAGAAGCCCAGAAAAACAGCAGGAAGAGGTAGGATTGCAGAGGGACTGTGGCTGCTTGTCGAAGGGTCTCTGGGCTGGAACCTAGTGCAGAGATCAAGCCTGAGTTTACCTACCAGCCAGTGTGGTGTGGCAAAGGGTTTTAGAGATACCTGCCAGATAGTAGGTTTGGCAAGACTGAATTCCTTTGGGTTGGGGGAGAGACCCTAGTGATCTCCACAGAGGACCATGCCCCAAAGAAATAGCTGCAAATCCAGGAGTGAACAGGGCTGCAGGCCAGTACAGGGAGGGCACTATCTGAGGGAGAATGTAAATTGGCAGTGCTAATTCCTAGGAAGGCTGGCAAGAGGTGCTGTAAATGCTGAGTTAACTCGTGACAGTGGTGCACACTCATCTGAGCACATGCTCTTTGGTTAGTCATAAAATCACTGGCTACATTATTCCTTCCCTTTCCTTGTGCACAACAAATAGATGAAGATGGCTGCCAGCTCAGCTTACTCATTTCTTTTGTACTGAAACTACAGCCTAATCATTCATATCAAGCATGTATTTATAATAAATATTTTATGTTAAGCCAAGCAGGCAGAAAAACTGAAATATAACCTCTGGCAACTACTGTAAGCAGGGATTTTGATTCTTTAGCTCTCGTAAAATAGGAGGCTTGCAGTATCTCTGACTTCAATATGTCAAGAGAAACAGCTAGATCTTCAGCTGGTGTGGACTGGCACAGCTCTTCATTTCTAGGGGCACTTGCCTAATAACTGATTTCAGTAGGCTTATAGACAGACTAAGAAAAATCCTAGTGCTCGTGCAGGGGCCTGCTTGAGTGCTCTGGACATCTGCAATTGAGCCAGAAAAAGACTGAACTGAAACAAATCAGAAAAAAGGCATATCAGATTAATGGGTTTCCATCTAGTTCCTTTATTTGCATTAAATTAAATAAATAAAAGCTCCTGAAAAAGGAGGGTTGTGTTTATGGGAAGCATAGAGGAGCTATCCAGGGCTGGGTACAACAGATGTAATATTCTGATCTGTAGTACATTCACCTGAAGTTAAGCATATGTTTAAGTGCTTTGCGCAGTCAAGCCCTACACCCTCAGTAAAGCACCTTTCTCTCACCTACAAGGGGGAGGCATGTACTGTTACCTTGGGCACTGTCCCTTAACCCTAGTCTATACTTTCCAAACTTTTTGGTGGCAGTTGATGGGAGATGCTCAAGGTGCACAAAATACCTTGTGTGCCTACCGATGACTTGATCTGCTGCTACATACTAGGGTAAGCCAACTGGAAATGCCTTGCAGTCGGCTTACAGCAACTCCAGTGCCGGGGCTGGAGCTGCTATGGTGGTGTTCAGAGCATTTCAGTGGGTTTATAGTGACTGATGAATAGCATCCAGAAGACTGCACTGATGGTGCCGATTTTGCCAGCCATCAGTGTAGACTTAGCCTTAGTCTGTATGTAGCCTGGCAGCAGAACAGGGAAGCCATCAGCCTTTGGAAAGAGAATATAAGGGCTGGAAAGGTCTTCATGAGGTCATCTAGGCCAGCCTGCTGCTGCTTAAAAAAAAAAAAAAAAAAAAAAAAAGCTACTTGCTGTGAATGCCATGAAGTCAGTGTGGTTGGAAGGCATGTTCATGCCATTCAAGAGTGTAGTGGGTCTGAGTCCTCAGTTTCCCCATCTGTAAAATGGGAATAGTGATACTTGTGCTATTCCAGAGAGTTAGGTGAGTGAGTTATTACTTAATGTCCCAACTGTGCTTTGAAAGTGGGGTTTGTCTGTATTGGTAAGAGGCAGCCTATACAAGTGTGAATTGATGTGCACCTTAGGGACCTTCCTGGCATGAACTAGGAGGTACCTAGTTTGTGGTGCTGTCATTCTGTTTCAAGCAGGACTACATTAACTCGTACAAGCTACATTTTGATCTGCACCAGCAAGGGCTGCAGGGGACAGTCAGAGTGCACTTTGTTACTATCTCTGCAGGTCATCACCCCATACATTGCATCCACACTGCTGTAAATACAAGTCCTGGAACATGCACGGAGTTATTGTCAAGAATTCCAGCATTGGTGGCAAAACCAACACAGTGCTTGTAAATCTGAGCAAGTTCTGCATGGCCATGTGTATGGACCTTGTGTCAAATTCTGTCCTTGGTTATGCTGGGTTTTAACAAGCTATAACTGAGCGCAGAATCTGACCTTCAGTGTTTAAGACGTCAGCAGAAATTGAATTCTCTCTGTTTACCCATTTGTTAGGAGGGTGGTTCCCAACCTTTTGCGGGTCATGATATGATAGTGTGTTGTGACCCTACAGAACACATCAGCCCACTCCCCCCACGACCAATCTAGCAGTCGCTCTGTGACACACTTAACCACTGCATGGCAATGTGGTAATGTGTCCCAACACAGTGACTGAGAACTGCTGTGTTAGGAAACACCTCAGCTTCTTTTAACCCCGCTCGTTATGAATGTTCATGTTCTAAAATCAAGGTGTATATCAGAGGTGGCCAAACTTATGGAACTCAAGAGCCATGCAAGTTGATTATTAAACCTTCCAGCCCTATGATATATGATATGATATGATAAGAGCCACACTGAGGCAGACAGCCATATACTTTCACCTTTACTAAGTTTAAAATTCATTGTACACTTTAATTTTGTTGTAAAAAGTGGACAAATAATGATCTTATCATTGTCAGATTCTAATAATTATTTAAGGTTACCATGAAAATTAGGCCTATACAGTAAAAACTTACCTGCTGCTTAATGTAGAAGAGACAAACCCCCCAAAAAGTGTTGATTTTTTTTAAAAATCCTGACCATGCTGTGCTTCTCCCCACTGTCCTGATCCCTTCCTGAACACCTAGGCTGGGGCTGCTTTCCTAAATTGATTTGCTGATGTTCTTTCAGGAGCCAAACTTTTTCATTCAAGAGCCGCATATGGCTCCCAAGGCGCAGTTTGGCCACGCCTGGTGTATATCCTTTAGAGGTTTACTCTGTTGTTCTTTAAAAAATAACAAAAAACCACTTATGTTCAGCATCCTATGTGGATAACTGTTCCAAAGTCTCTGCAGTCTACCCTAGACTTCTGAGTGTGGGTTCTCCCATTTCAGATAGAGGGACTGAACCAACCCATCCTAATTAGTGGAAGGACGCTTAGTGGCACAGTGGAGGGGTGGTCAGGCAATTAACTTGTGTGCCTGAAATTGGGGAGACTTGGGATCAGTTCCCTGCTCTGTCACAGTCTGTGTGTGATGCATTGGGTGGGTCAGTCTTTCTTGCTTTAGTTTCTGTCATTAAAATTGGCAATAGCCTTTTCCTTCTTCATGGGAGATGTGCTGTAGTTAAATCTATTTACCACTATTTGGTGCTCAGATACTGTGGTAATGGAGGCCATATAAGTGCCTTAGACAGACTTCAATGGGCTTCGTATCTTTTCCGCATTTATTCCCAGGAATCCGGGGTTAAAATAAGCCAGAACACCTTGGAAGAGCGTTCCAGGGCCCATCATTTTTAGGGGCCAGCATTCTGGGGCCCCTAAAAATAGAAGAACACGCTGGAACGCAGCATTCTGGTGCATTCCCTCTTACTTTAACCTGTGACTGGGCTGAGCTTCACTGTGCCGCACTCCCTGGAGTGAGCTTAGCAACAACCCTCCTCCCCGCACCATCTCTCCGAGCAGGGTGGGGACATCCCTAGCTGCAGGGCTGATCTGAATCTCGCTGCCTGCCGGGGAGGCTTTAGTCATCCAAGCCTGGGCTGGTGCTTCCTGGCTCCCTCTGCACAAAATGCTATGACCCCCCCCCCCATCTCTCTGTGGGGGTGAGGACAGCACGTGCCCCACACATTGCACACACCCACTGCCGCACCCACCGCTGTTGGGCTCAGGGCAGTTAAGTGATGTGGCCCCTCCTCCACTCCGGGAGCAAGCAGCAGCCAGACGCAAGGGGCTGGATATTGGTAGCTGAAGGGTGGATTTTGGGAGTGGGTATTGAATAGAATCGACTCAAATCATAGGGTTGGAAGAGACCTCATGAGAGCATCTAGTCCAACCCCCTGGGGTTTGAACCCAGGACCTTTGGGGACAGTAGAGTGGATATTGGGGGCTGGGGTTGGCTATTGGGGGCAGGGTGTGGATTTTGGAGGTGGGTGTTGGGGGCTGTGGGACTATTGGGGATGCAGGGGTTAAAATAAGGGGGAACACCCTGAAATGCTGTTCCAGGGCCCACAAATTTGAGGGGCCAGCATTCCAGGGCCTCTAAAAATAGAAAATTCCAGCAGAAAACATGTTCCGCCCTGTCCTGCCTCCTTGCAGGTCCTACACACCACTGTTGTTAATGGCTATACTTATTGTGTTTTGAAGTGTGTGCTAGTTCGTGATGACAATTGCTATAGACATAAATGCCATATAAAATTATAAATAATTTTTTATGGGGCAATAACTGATCCATGTGGCACTGAGAAGTGGTTGCAAATGCCTACCTGGGCTGGGGCCTGCACGTGCATGAATGGGGCGTGCACAACACAGGAAGGGGGCCTGCCAATTAGTAGGGTTCTGGGGCCCACCAAATTATACACTAACCACTGTCAGGAATGTGCCCTTTTTTGCCCTCAAACAGTTTGGCTCATGCCCTGCTGGGCCCCCCTTCTGCTGAACACCCATTCCCCCCACACATTAGGGCTCAACTAGTTTGGCAGGCAGAGACACCAGTGCAATGTTGGGCTCCAGGGCAGTGGAGAATGAGAGCCAAAGCATGTAGTGTCTCTAAAACACCTGGCTTCTGTGGAGTGCATCAGTGTCTGAGTTTATAATAAGCCCAGCACACCTTTCTGTCTGATTTCCACCCAAGCACACAAGTGAGTAATAGACTACCAGCTCACTTTCTGAGCACCATTTATTTCTTTCCAAACAGTTGTACAGTAACAGCCATAAAGTGCCCACAGACTCATAATATGGCTTCTGTTTGTGATGAATAATTAATTACTGGTCATGCCATAAAGTCCTCTCTTGAACCATCTATCATTAAGTACAGTGGCAAAAGAGATGCACTGCCACACACTTTCAGGAGATAAGAGAAGCAGGGAATTCTTCTGTTAATCTTTGCAAAGGAGCCCCAGGTTCCCTGTTACTTTACTGGGTGTCGCAACCAACCTATTAGGATAATTTGTGTCACCAATAACATAATGAAAGACTGTTCTGAAGCCTGCATGCAGTAGAGCAGGCAATGATTTCTTCCACCCAAGTGAAATTTCAGCTGTAGCTTCGTGTTGCCCAAACATTGTGCAGAGGCCATTTAAAAGAGTGGAAACAAACCTTTAGAGGGGTGGCTTCTCTATTATTTTGTCTGTTTCTACCTAGCACTGTTGCCATGGCAAAGCAAACTTTTGCAGCCTCACAATGAATTTGTTTGTCAATTGATCCCTGGGAGTTTTATTTATCAAGAGTGTTTTTATTAGAAATAACCTTGCTGTAATAACATTAATGCATCCCTGGTGGGAAAGTACATTAGATCCTGGTGTGGTTTTTTGGCGGAAGGAAGACGCTTGGCAGAATGAAATAACAATCTGGGACTCATTTTTCATCTCCATGTACTGAGCAGACTGACTCTGCAATCAGCCATAGTCTGCGGCTGAGCTTCGAGCATAAGGAAATGTTAGTTTAATATTTTAGTGCCACCTGCTGTAAGTTCTCCCACATTCAGGCCCATCTGTTTTACTTGCCTCACTTTATTTTGTGTGTAAAAAAAAAAAAAAGACAAGGAGTTTTGTGGCATTTAGACTTATTTTGTGTAGTGTTCTGTTTGTCTTGCATCATCCAGAAATTCCCCATTTGTAAAAGGTATAAATGGAGGGGTTTCTCCTGACCTTGACCTGTGTGGCATCAGGGTGTAGTGAGTGCAAACGGTGCCTTTGTTACAGTGTAGAGTCTTTAAGATCCTGGGGGTGCTGTTCCTTATCTACGCATATCTTACAGACAGTAATTAACCCATGTGTAAGTGCGGTCTGAATGGACTCTGCCCTGCTGGGCTGGTATTCCCATGAGCTCACGCACCCTGCTCAGTTGCTCAGCATGACGGGACTATTTCGTCCAAATGATCTGTGTGGCTGATATTGGATTAGAAATTACTGTAGTATTAAATGTAGGTGGAATGAAATGTTGATCCCTTTATGAGCAAAGGGTGGCAGAACTATGCATAGACTTCTGATTTGAAAGGTTGCGGTCATCTGAACCGAACTGGCTAAACAAGGGGCTTGGATTCCAGGATCTCGAGATGATTGATGGGGCAAAGGACAGATGTTGCTGCCTGGAAGTGCGGGCTCTGCGTAAGAGCCTTAGTAGGGTTCACTTCCCCCTGCCCCTGCCCCTCACTGTTCAAAACAAGAACTAATTAAATTTCTGTTTGCAGTCTTTTGCTAAGCACTCAGTAGCAGGGTGGGATTAATGTAGGCCTGAAGGGGGGCCCTGAGCTGCAGCCCCTAACGTCCTGCTTATTTGGTCCTGCCAGCACAGTGCCAGTGGGTCTGGGGCCAAAGGCTATGGCAGTCTGTGGTGTCCCCCCGGCCCCAGGCTGGTTGATCTGCCCCTAGGGACAGGCTGGCCCAACACAGATGGCCTCCAGCATGGCCCTCTAGGGTCTGCAGTGCTCAAACTAGCGTGGCTGGCCCCCCTGGGGCCCCAGTCCAGCGGACCAGCGATGCTGTGGGTGCTAGAGGATTACATTGGAAGCTGACCCATGCTGAGCCAGCCCAATATGCTGGATCAAGCCCACCCCCAGAGTGCAGCTGCCTTGCGCTAGCTGGCCCCACACCGTGGGGCAGAACAGCCAGTCCAGGGGTGGGAGCTCTGTGGCCTCTGGCCCAAGGGCCATGGCCTGCCACAGTGGTGGGGGCTGGGGCCCTAGGTGGGGGTTGCTGGGGCCCAAGGTAGAGGGGGACCCCCACAGAAGTGGGCAGCGTGGGGCCCCTTAAGTTCAGCTTTAGTGAGAGGGGCCAGATTATCTAGCCCACGTCTATACTTGCTGCATTTCTCAGCAGCAGTTGATGGGAGATGCAGAAGGAATGTAAAATATCTTGCATATCTCCTGTCAACTCACCAATCAGCTCCTACTTGCTAGGGTAAGCCAATTGCAAATGCCTTGCGGTTGGCTTACAGCAACTCCAGTTCCAGGGCTGGAGTTGCTATGGTAATTTCCAGAGTGATTCAGTGGGTTTGTACTGACCACTGAATCACACCTAGAAGATTACACCGATGGTGGTGATTTTGCTGCCATCATTATAGACTTACCCCTACTGTGGGATAGAGCTCCTGCCCAGCTTCAGCACTGTCTGAGACCTGAGATCACAGAGTGCTGAGAATATGAAATCTGGGTGGCATCTGAAGAGCCCACCCTTCGGAGGTTATCATGGAGAAGCAGGTGGTAGCAGAAGGTGATGGTGCACAGTTGTGACAGGCTGCTCCCCAGATCTGGTTTGAGGTGCTGTTATGACCCCCTGATTCACCCCCCTTTGCTAGGTGACCATTCAGTCATGAATCAGTCCACTCCAGCCTCTTGCATGCAATCAGTCCCAAGCAGTGGGTGTATACTCACTGGCTACTGGAGGGATGGTCCCCAAGCAAGGACTCCCAGCCCCAGTTACCTCACCAGGAGCCACTATCTTACTGGGATTGAAAAACTGAGAAATGGAGCATGCCCAGCCTTCTTCACTCACACCCTCTAAAGACCACACAGCTTTAGCTAAAAGTACTAATTTATTGATCAGATTACAATTCTAAGTGAGAGAATGGTCAGTCAAGGCAGAATCATAATATAAACGAGTCAGGAGTGACCAAAAAGAAACAAAAGGTAAAAACACACATACTAACCTAATATCGCTATCTAAACTGACCTCGTCGTCCAAGTTTATGCTCAAGATATTCAGCTGTCAAATATTTGCACAGCCAGTCTTTGCCTGAGACCAGGCATTGCCCAGATCTTGCTTAAAGTTGTTTCAAGATGGAGGTTCCTGGGCAAAAAGCCCCAGATCCTTCCAAGTGTACTTCTTTGTTTCTAAGCCCCTTTGATCCTTCCCTTTCTGAGCAGAGGTGACCTCTTTGCCTAGTCTGAACCAGGGACCTCAATTTGCATATTCTTGGTTACCTCCTCCAGTTACTTGCTTGATCATGGCTGTAGCTGTTTACGTGTTGCTAGAAGAGAGTTTGATCTGTCTCCCATTCTCAGCCATGTGAAACATGCTACATATATGTGCACCTACATGATGCTGGAGAAAACCTGATACTATAGTTGTCCTGTAGATTAGGTTATGAGCATCCATAAAGAAACCTTGCATGGCATAATTGGCATCAAATCATAGAAACATGGTGCACAAGTGAACAGAAAAATCATATAGATCATAGCCTGGGGTGCACAGATGTGCATCCCATGACAGCAGTGGAGTAGCTTGCAGAGCAGCTGGCAGAACAATGAGCAGCCAGCATGGCTGTAGGAAGATATCAGAGATGTAGTGGCCAGATGGTATAGTGAGTGAGGTGTCGTCTTTCCTCCCCCGCAACCAGGGTGGGAGGTGAATTCTGCCCCTGCACCTCTAGACTCTGGGTCAGCCTTGACTAAGGACGCCACCTATGAGGGGTGCTGTGGAGAGAGGGGTGCATTAAAGGAACTTCTTGTTGCTGGACTTAAGAACCTGAGCCAAAAAGAAACTGCTCCATGTACTCTTGGGTGGGTGTTCTTTTTGTGGGTATATGCTTGTGAAACCTGCTTGAGACATTTTCCCAAGTTAATGCTGGGTTACTTTTCCCCTTTGTATTAAAAGTCTTTTTTCTGCACTCAGTTTGTGGTTGCAAGAAGGGAAGTGTTGCCTTTGGAGGGACCCAGGGAGTGGTATATAATTGTCCCAGAGTGCTGGGTGGGGTCTTGAGCTGGTTTTGTAGTGTAATGTTGAAAGGAAGCCCTAGATATTGAACATGGCCCTTTTTGCTATCAACTCCAAATAGCAGAAGGGTTACATCTGTAGGGAGGAGAGATGTTCTTGTGCTCAAGACACTGGAGTAGGAGATCTGGGTTTTCTCATTTCAGAACAAACTCACTGCATAAGTCCCTCATGGTATGTCTACATGGACAGCAGCAAATTCATCACTGTCAGATCAATTCCAGCATCACCGCCATGCCTTTCCCCAGGTGGACTGAGCAGTCAGTAAAGACTTGCAAAAAAAAAACCAAGGAGTCGTGTGGCACTTTAAGACTAACAGATGTATTTTTCGCATGAGCTTTCATGGGAGAAAATCCCACTTCAATGCTCTATCAATCCATAAATCAACTTAAGACCACCCCCTCAAGTGGCATAGCGTTGCATCAGCAGGAATGCATTCACTATCGGGACAGCTCAGTGAAGATAATGCGCTAAAGGGGAGTTACAAAGTCAATGGGAGTTATGGAAACTACACAGAGTAGCCTGTCATAATTCCTGTCAAATGGGGCCAAATACTTGTTTTCTTCCCTAGACCGTAAGCCCTTCAGGGGACCCCTCATCAGGTAAATGTGCAGCACCTAGCATGAGACTACGATCCACTCAGTGAAACCTCCCAGATGCTACTGAAATATAAATGAGAGTACAGGGCCAAAGTCTATTCTCCATCATCTTCGTGCATTGTCACAGAGGGCTGAATGAATTTAAGCAAGGACAGAACTTGACCCCTAGATAATAATCATCTATATTCAGTGTCTTCTGGGACAGAACACAGACAGGCTCTCTGTGTGATTTTGCACTGTAGTAGTCATTCAGCCAAGATAAAGGCAGGTTAAAGTTCCAGCTCTGACCTGTGACTTGTTTAGCCCCCAAGCCAAGTGAGTTCTAGGACTCAAAGCAGAGAGCGGAATGGGTAGGAATAGGTCTCTAGCCATGTCCATGGTAGTGGAGGTACATTCATAGTGTAATAGACTCCATTAAACCTTACTGAGGCTGCAGGAACAAACCATTCCAATGTGCTGGAAGAATAGCAAAGATCAGACAACCAGTTGTCCTTTAGTGAGCGTAAACACAGAAAAGAAGCTTGCAAGAAGTGGCATCTTAATCAGATGTCTAGGGAAGAGTACAAAATAGTGCTCAGGTATGCAGGAGTGAAACCAGGAAGGCCAAAACATAATTGGAGTTACAGCTAGCAAGGGACGTGAAGGGTAACCTGAAGGGTTTTTACAGGTATGGTGGTAGCAAGTGTGGTCAGAGACAGTGGGGGGGGGCAGCCTAGTGACAGGTGATGTGGAAAAAGTTGAAGCATTATACAGTATACTTTTCTTGCCTCTGTCTTTGCAATGTCGGCTCCCAGAGTAGGTCTGCAGTGCCCACTGTTTTCGGTGGTAATAGAACAGAGATGCACAAGTGATTTGCGTATCTCAGTTCAACTGTCCTACACCTGGCATATCCGCTGTGCTGAGCAGAAGGGAGGGTCCCCCCTTTGCCTCAGAGCTACCTACTTCAGTTGCTGGGGTGGTCTTAATAGATCAGCTTCCCAATTGACTGAATGGGTCTTCACAGACCCAATCATTTGATTGAGAAGGTCAATCTGATGGCAGTGTGTTTGGATCTTCAGTGAAGACTAGCCCCCCCAGACTACTGCAATGGCCAGCACAGACTGGGGAGGAGGCAAGCAACCCTCAGTGATGAAAGAACAGGTTCAGGGCTATTTAGAAAGGCTAGAAATGCACAAGTTCATGAGGTGAAGTGCAGTGCAACCAAGCGTGCTGAGAGAATTGGCAAATGTGATTTTAGTGGTATTGGTTGTTATTATTTGATCACTTGTGGTGATGGGGGCCAGTCCCTGATTAGTCCTCAACTGGAGTATTGTCCAGTTCTGGGCACCTCATTTCAGGAAGGATGTGAACAAATTGGGCGAAAGTCCAGAGAACAGCAATATGAATAAGTAAGGGTCTGGAAGACTTATGAGGAAAGATTGAAAGAGCTGAGTTTGTTTGGTCTGGAAAAGAGGAGGTTGAGAGGGGACATGACAGTGTTCAAGTACCTAAAAGGTTGTCACAAGGAAGAAAGAGAAAATTGTTCTCTTTAACTACTAATGATAGGACAAGAAACTGTGGGCTTAAATTGCAGCAAGGGAGGTTTAGGTTAGACATTAGGAATAAATTCCTAACTGTCAGGGTGATTAACCACTGGAATACGTTGCCTAGGGAGGATGTGAAATCTCTATCACTGGAAGTTTTTAAGAGCCGGTTAGACAAACACCTGTCAGGGGTAATTTAAGAGGGTACTTGGTCCTGCGATGAGTGCAGCAGACTGGACTCGATGACCTCCTATGGTACTTTCCAGGTTCTATGATAAGAAGAAGACAAAATGGGGCCTATCTTCAAAAAGGGAAGAAGGAAGATATGAAGCACTACAGACCAATCAGTCTTAGCTCACTTCCCAAAAAAATCATGGAGCAGGTCCTCAAGGAATCAGTTTTGAAGCACTTGGAGGAGAGGAAGTTGATCAGGAACAGTCAGAATGGGTTCACCAAGGCAAGTCATGTCTGGCCAACCTTATTGCCCTCTATGATGAGTTGACTGGCTCTGTGGAAATGCTGAAAGCAGTGGACATGATATACCTTGACTTCAGCAAAGCTTTGGATACAGTGCCCCACAGCGTTCTTTTCACTAGAGCCCTGCAAATCTGCAGATATCGGCGGATATCCGCCTTATATCTACATCCGTGGATGCAACACGGATATCCGCAGACCATGTCTTGCAGATGCAGATCAGATATGGATCCACATATTTTTATCTGCACAGAGCTAGAGCCCTGTAAATATGTGGATATCTGCGGATATCCGCATTATATCCGCATCCGTGGGTACAACACAGATATCCACGGACCATTTCTTGCAGTTGCAGGTTGGATACGGATCCACTTATTTGTATGCATGCAGGGCTCTACTTATCACAAATTAAAGTATGGGTTGGATGAATGGACTACAGGGTGGATAGAAAGCCGGCAAAGCCATTGGGCTCAATGGTAGTGCTCAACGGCTGCATGCCTAGTTGGCAGTCAGTAACAAATGTAGTACCCAATGGTCAGTGCTGGGGCCACTCTTGTTCAATATCTTCATGGGTGATCTGAAGGATGGGATGCATTGCACCCTTGGCAAGCAAGCAGATGACACAAGCTGGGGAAGCATAGATATCATGGAGAGTAGAGATGGGATACAGTGACCTAGACAAATTAGACGATTGGACCAAAAGAAATATAAGGTTCATCAAGGACAAATGAAGAGTTCTGCACTTAGGACAGAAGAATCTCATGTGGTGCTAGAGATTGGGGACTGACTGGTTAGGTAGCAGTCCCGCAGAAAAGGACATGGGGGTTGCAGTGGATGAGAAGTTGTATATGGGTCAGCAATGTGCCCTTAGTGCCAAGAAGGTTAATGACATAATGGACTACATTAGTCGGAGCATTCCTAGCAGATTGAGGGAAGTGATTATCCCCCTTTGTTTGACACTGGGAGGTCACATTTGAAGTACTGTGTCCTGTTCTCTTCCTCCACCCACCCCAACAGCAAGGATGCGGACACATTAGAAAGTGTCCAGCAGAGGGCAAAAAAATTATGGGGCTTGAGCATTTGACTTATGAGAAGAGGCTGTGGAAACTGCAGAAGAGAAGAATGAGGGGGCATTTGATAGCAGCCTTTAACTACCTGAAACAGGCTTCCGGGGAGGATGGAGCTAGGCTGTTTTAAGTGTTGGTAGGTGACAGAATTAGGAGCAATGGTCACAAATTGCAGTCAGGGAGGTCTAGATTGGATATTAGGAAAAACATTTTTTTCCCTAGGAGGATGGTGAAGCAGCAGAATCGGTGGTCTAGGGAGGTGATGGAATCTCCATCCTTAGAGGTTTCGAAGGCCTGGCTTGACAAAGCCCTGGCTGGGATGGTTTAGATGGGGTTCATCTTGCTTTGAGCAGGGTTTGAACTAGATGACCTCCTGAGGTCCCACCCAACCCTCATCTTCTATAATCCTTGACTGATTCTGTGGAGTACTTTCTGCTTTAAAGCTGCCCTGCTGATGAAACTGCCACTCCTAATTAAAAAAGAGTATGTGTTTTACTTGTTAAGTTTCTTGTTTTTAGTTGGGGCAATTGAAGAAGAGCCCCCTGGGATTTACATATGCTTTTAGTTCGCTAAATAAACTCAGATTTGGATACCTTTACTGTGGTGTAGTAACGTCATAGGCTCTGCTACACTCCAATTTATGTCACTCTGGAATGGGAGTAAACCACCACTATGAGCAACATAAGCTGGTGACAACATTGCTATGTCTGTGTGGGAGCTTCACCTGGCAATATAGCTACTGTTTCTCATGGAGATGGTTCTGTTATGCTGATGGGAGAGGTCTCTGTGCTGTAGGTATAGGCATACCCTTTCTCTGTGTGTAGTCCCATTGCCCCCAATGTCTGTTGGCTCCAATGGGACTACTTATGAAGTAGGGTCCTACTGAATATGAGTAAAGTTGTTGGAATCTGGCCCATAACATTTATAATAAACTGTCTGTACATAGCTATAGATGGAACAACAGTGAGTGCTGGTGCTTAGGGCACTCAACTGGAAACCTGGACATCAGGGTTCTTTTCACAGATCTGCCCCTGACCTACTGTTTGACTTGCTACTTCATCGGTGTCTGCCTCTAGTTTCCCTCTCACACCTTGTCTATTCAGGTTGGAAGCTCCCTGAGTCAGAAATTAGGGTGTGTTGCACAATGGGGCCCTGATCTTAGCCAGTGCCTTGAATTGTTGCCATAATACAATAATAAACCCTGTCTGAAAACATGATGTAGGCAAATCTCCTGGAAAGTTGTTCAGGTACAAGCCAAGTTTTGTACCTCGCACTTCAAATCCTGGAAGCCTGGCGTAAGCCAAAAAGAGTCTGCTCATTTGGAATGAAACATGGACTGAATTCACAGCTGGTGTAAGTGGGTGCAGTTGCATTGATTTCAGCTGGACTCCAGAGGGCTTTGAGATGCCTGTTTGGATGCTTGCTTCAGGCTCTGGTAAAACAACTTACTCTACATTTGATTCCATAAGCCTATGTCAGTTTTGTTCATGTTAAAACGCAGGGATTCTGGTAGAGATACAAAGGCAAAGGAAGGAAAATCAGTTTATCACGGCAGCTTTTGAAGAAGTAGAGACTGTGCATGGCACTGCCCCATCTTCAGGGATGTACTTCAGCAGACCAGCAATGCTTATGCATATTGCTTCCCATGTCAGAAGTCTTTCATCAGGTTCTTTCCTGTCTACATAGACCTTTCTACCAGTCCATTTGATCTTGGGTAATTTGGACTAGAAGTTTTGTGATGAAACTCCCAATCTGAGGCAAATGCAATAAATAAATTTGTTAGTCTTTAATTGCCACAGGACTTCTTGTTTGTTTTGCCTAAACTCTGTACTGAAAATTTGTGATCCATTATTGCTGAAGGCCTCATCTGGAATTCCATGTCTGGAAAAAACTTCCTTTCAGGTACCTCTCAAAAGTTGCATTCCTTCTTGGCATGCAATATTCTTCACATTTAGTCAGTAGTATATTTAACTTCATGCTTTCATCTTCCTCAACTCAAAATTGTTATAAACATCCAGTGCCTCCTTGACAGCAACATGTAAAAATACAAACAATTTTTGGTTTTCATCGTTGCCCTGTGCCCCACTGGCAAACAAATACAACAAAAGTCACTGCTTAAACTTTATCCAGTTCTCTACAACATTGCGTGACATTTGCAGATGAAAAGGCGGTTGTAACATCCGTTCTTAGAATTGCGCTTTCACTTACTTGCTGAAGGCTTTCTTTGTCTGTGGTTTTAGGTATCTCCTCTGTTTGTCTGTACTTCCAGTTGCAAACACAGGCGTTTCAGGTTTTTCTCCAAATCACTGTAGTTTCTGAACTCATTCACCACTTCTACCGCCACGTAACACTCTTGAGGGTACGTTTAAAGAATAAACGAGTGAATGAGTAAGGTCTGGTCTACCCTGGCAGCAGTCAATGGGAGATACGTGAGCTACTCTTTATTGCATACTCTATATTGCATCTCCCATTGATACCCAAGCTACGTAGAGTATTGAGTAGCTTGCCTATCTCCCATCAGCTTCCTAACTTCTACCTACCATGGCATCCTCACTATGCTGTGCTGATGAAATATTCTTCAGTTACCTCAGTGTTACTCTTTTGCAGGGGTGGATTAATGGTATCAACTTCCAGATCGATTGAGTGGGTCTCTGCTGTTGCTCAGTCAATCCCATGTAGCATTGACAGTGCTAACACTGATACAGACCACCCTGAAGGAACAGAACTTTAATAACGCAGGGCGGAGTGACTCCCAGGCGTGAAACCATGTTAGATCTGACGTAAGGCATATTTCCCAATTCACAACATTGTCCCATGCTAGGGAGCATCTCTAAATCACAATCTTCTATAAGCAAATCTCTACAGTCCCTGACTTGGATGGCCTAGTTGTTTGGTCCCTTCAGGGGTGAATGAGGTTGTTGAGGCAGTGCAAGGCAGGGATGGGGTAGCACTGAGTCCCAGGCAGCTGTCATCTTCCAGCTGTGAAAACCCCTCCTTCTGTCCTCACGTAGTGACTTCTCAGCAACCAAAAGCTGAAAAGAAGCCAACCAGTTACATAAGGGGTAAGAAAACAAGCATCAAATCTGAGTTTCTGCAGCCTACAGTATTGTGGGTAGGATTAATTGGTTGGTCAATTGCTGTGGCTGATTCGTGGTGGGGGTAGCTCCATCCATGTGAGGTTGCACTTTGCACTGGAGGGTGAAAAGGAAGAGCTGCTAATCAAATGCCAGGCTCTTGGCACTCTTCCTGGACTCCTACTGCTTAAGAGATGCCCTTCTGCCAGCCAGATTTGTAGCAGTACTTTGTGCCAGAGGAAAGCTTTGAGTGGCAGGCTTCTTTGGTGTCTCCTACTTTGGAGCTGGTGCTTGTGTGCATGCTCCATTTCTATAGCTGTCATCTGTTGTCTGGAGGTTTTGGTGAAACAAAACCTGGACCAAACCTGCTAAGGACCTGTGGCCCAGTGAAGGAGGTAAGGATTTAGTGAGCTCACATGGGAAACAACCAAGGATATCTTATCTCTTTGGGATAGAGAAATTATGTGGTGTAGGGTTAAATGATTTAAGGATGTGGCTCCTGCCATTCCTTGTTTGAGACATTCAGGCATTCTGACTGGCCTCCCTGTCAGGAGGACTGCTGGGTATTTAGCCTAGATCTTTCCATGTTGTTCTGCTATATCAATTTGCCTTTCTCCCAAATGCACAGAGGGCAGGGCATGAGAGCAGGTTTGAGGGGCTTTCCTCTCCTCTCCAAAGGGACCATAGATGGTCCCAGTTCCTGTGTAAGGTGGTGTGCTCCCCGATGTTCCCCAGAGGAGTGCATCGTCTCAGTGTGGGCAGGGAGGAAGAAAGGCCACAGTCCCATCAGTGAATTCTCAGAATGAGAAAGTGAACCATGGGAATTGGGGATCATGTGAAAGAGCAGTCCTCCCCACAGCCTGTACACTACTCTTCCAGTCAAAGAGATCTTCACTGACCCCTTGAAACCTGCTGATTGCTCATCCCCTGTTTCTCTGACTGGGACCACAAACTTTGAGAAGTTTGCCCAGAAATGTCCTTTGTGGTGACCCTAAAGAATGCCTTGTTCCTCAGAGTCCCTGTAAAACTCTTTGCCTGTAGCCTTCAACACTGCAAAATCTTGAGCCACATTCTGTTCTAGTCCTGTTTTTATACCATGTGCATCACTGTAGTATCTGAGCATCTTCCAGTAATGCGTTAAGCAACATGACTAAGATCTGTCACATGATGGTGCTTCTCTTGTCCTCTCCCAGGAAGAAGGGTGTACAGGGATGAATCTTGTTTTGTTTTGTAAACATACCTCTTGCTGAGTCTTCCTATCTTAGAGAAGACAAGGTCAAACAAATTTGCCTTGCACTTGAGGCCCAAAGCCAAGTTTTTTAAATGCAGGTGCCTGAAGAAAGGCCGTTTAAATCCAGTTAGACACGTAAATGTAAGAGGCCTGACAATGCATAAATCCCACTGGAGTCAATAGGAACTCTAACTTGACAGCAGCTGTTAGTCAGGCCACTGTTATACTTAAATGAATTTAAACCCCTAAGTTTAAACACTTTGCCTTAAGCCTCAAGGTGAGCCTGTTAAGTGCCTTTGAAATATCAGCGAGATTAGATAGGGCAGAACTCACATCTTCTCTCAGGGTTGCCATCAATTTCACTACCTCTTCCTGAGCTAGACATGACAGTACTAATAAAACAAGTTTTCCAGGAGATGACCTTAAGTGAATGCTCTAAAAGGAAAAAACCAAGTACTTCACAGTGGTAGGACTTCTTGTACAAGGAATTGTAAAACACTTGAACACCTGTGTCTGTGAAAGGTCAGATGGCTAGTGTAAACAGTAATGTCATGGACACAGTTATACTGGCCATCTGACCTTTCGCAAACAAATGCATTCAAGCATTTAAAAATTTCTTGTACAAGAAATCCTACCAATATGAAACACTTTTTTTTCCTTTTAGTGCATTGCCTTAAGTTCATCTCATCTGGAAAACTTGTTTCTTTTTATAATTTTTTTCTACAACCAAAAAGTGAGGAGGCATCACCAGGGGTTCTGCTTGCTCTTGAAACCCATGAATGAAACCTATGAACAGCACTTGCCATTGAAACCTATTAATGTTGTGCCATCTGGTGGAGAAAGGGGGAAAGCACAGAGAATACAGACAGAACCAAGGTTAATCTAAAGATCATCTAAAGGCACTCTTCTTGCCACATCACCTCTAAGAGTGAAGAGTTCCAAAGATTTGTCTTAAGGCCGGGTCACCCACCGATGGGTGTGGAAAGCTGTGCAGTACCCCACCGGAGTGAGCTGGGTTTATGAATAATTGTCTCTTTAAGGGTGTCATAATTTAAAGAAAAACACAGTAGTTTGTGTAATTAGAAACAGGTGGCCAGCTGTTTTTGTCAGATATTTAAATATCCAAATCTATGAAGACATGAATTGTAATGTCTAAGCCAAGAGAGCAAATCTCAGATGGTTTCTTCAAGAAATCAATAAAACTCTGTTAGTAAAAGTATATGCAGTGCATTAGTAAAGGAGGAGGAAGAAAGCTGGTCCAAAATGGAATTGTACCTGAGTGGTAAATGTCTTTTTTTGGCAACGTCACTTGTTTTAGCTAGCAGAATTGTTAAAAGGATAGTGTGTGGTGACCTGCAATTTGGAGCTGATGTTGCTAAGTTTTCTGCCAACATAAGGGAATAAGCTCTGTTTCTTAATGGTGTCTCTCTGGCTCGTGTATAGTCTTGACTTTTGTATCTATAGCTCAGCACTCCTGCTAGACCGGGTCCCTGTAGAGCAGATACAAAGCTGCCTTTGAAAGCAAAATCTTCTCACTCCATAAGTTATGCATGTGCTGGACACACTCATTCCAGTCATGAAGAAGGAAAAAAGAAAATGAAAAATGGCAAGGATATGTCTACACTGCACTAAAACACCTATGATGCTGAATCTCAGAACCCAGGTCAGTTGACTTTGGCAGCAGGACTAAAAATTGCACTGTAGATGTTCAGGCCCAGGCTCTGAAACTGGAAGCAGCGGTGGAGGGAGGAGGAATGTCTCGAGGCCCAAGCTCCAGTCCTAGCCTGTATGTCTACACTGCAACATTTAGCCCCACATCCAAGGGCAAGCCCAATTCAGCTTCAGTCATGTTGTGGGCCTTGTATTACAGTGTACATTCACCAGGAGTTTGAAAGTAAATCCCACAAAAGTGAGTTGCTTTTTGGGTATGATCAGCCCGTCTCCCAGTCTCTCTAGGATAAATGTGCTGTCAGCCTAAATGATTCCACCTTTTTAATTTCCTTAAAAAGAAGAACTCTATGGGAGGGGGAAAAAAAAACCCACAAGACTTTCTGAAGTAAGAAGCAAAGCACATAGCACTTGGCTCACCTCATAAGCATATTTATTCCTTAGACATAAATAAGCAAAAACAGAAAAGCTCATGTCGGCCACATTCCAGGTTCCCCGGATGTACCTGATTCACAGAGGGTAAGAGTCTGTTCTAGCCCTGCCTTGACTCTCTTTGGTTTGTACTTTAGCTTCGGAGCTCCCCAGCATGTTGGCCAAGATGACAGCTGTGCAAACTTTAATTCTTTAAGTCGCATAGTAACCAAATCTCTATTTACTACCTACCTAGATCTTCATTCATTGATATCTGCACTTGGAAACTGATGCACTAATTAATAAATAGGGCCTCAGTTTTGCAGCGAACTCTGGTGATGGACCAATACCTATGACAGAGCTCTGACTAAAATCTGAATGTGCTAAAAACATACCTGGATGATGCTGCACTGGAGTGCCACCATCTTTACTGACTAAGTTCTGAATCCATCCTGTCTTCCCTGATCTTGTAACATCAGTTTTTTTCTACTTTACTTTAATACAAGGAACTGTAGTGTCATCTCACTCGCAAATGGATTTGGGAGGACTTGGGGTCACGGACATGGATTATCTGAGGTGGTGACAGTATCTCCATTGTTAGAAGTTTCTAAGGGCGACTTGACAAAGCTGTGACTTGGATGGTTTAGCTGAGTTTGGTTCTGCTTTGAGGAGGGGGATTGGACTGGATGACCTCTTGAGCTGCTTGCAACCCTAATCTGTGATTTTTGGATGTCCGAAGAAAAGGAAGCTGAGAACTGCATTCCATCCATTTCTGACCTTTCTGTTTGGGCTCAGCCAAGTTTCAACCAGTTGCATTAATTAGATCAGACCTGCTTGTGGCTAAGGCCCTGATTTAAAAATACTTAAATATGAATTGTAAAAGGAAGCCCAGTGCACTGTTCCGTGTTAAGAATGAAAAGCAAGAAGCAATGGGTTTAAATTGCAGCAAGGGGAAGGTAAGCTGGCCGTGAGGAAACATTTCTGAACTGTCAGTCTAGTTAAACACGGGAACAAATTGCCTAGGCAGGTCGTGGAATCTCTCACCTGCCTTAAAAATCTCCAGTGATGGAAACATTTGTCAGGGATGGTCTACCAGGGCTATCCCTGGGGGCGGGAAGGGCAGGTGGGGTGAGCGCCCCATGGTTTGGCAGGCCCTGTGCAGCCCAGCTCCTCCACTTTCCTCACTGGCTTCGGCAGCAAGGCAGGAGTGCAGGACCTGGCCTCTGGGCCGGGGAGGCCCTGTTCCTCGGTGCCAAGGGGGAGGGAAGGGGCCCCCACAGGCCAATGGGCCCCGGCTTCTGCCCACCCCTAGATAATACTTAGTCTAGGTAATACGCAGTCCTGCCTCGTGTGCAGGGGCCTGGACTAAAAGATCCCTTAAGCTCTATGATTCTATGAAAATGAGTTCCTTGTGTGATTGTGTGCTGGTGCACTTGGGAAGCATGGTTCTCATTTGGCACAGAGGTGAATTTTGGCTTAATTGGAGACTTCCTTTACCTTTGGCATTTAAGCAATTTTAATTAAACTAAATGGTTTCTTTTCCCCCATTGGGCAGATGCTATGATCAGGTAAATTCTGAACTTCTGTGCTGCTCTGAAAATGAAAGGAATCCTAATTTCCAGGCAGTAAGACCCCAAATCCATTAGGTTGGGATCCCCCACCCAAATAAAATGTTTGTCACCACCCTAAATTTTGTAATTTGAATGTTGTGTTTACCTCTTTTGGTTTTTAACCTTTGAGCTATGATTCTTTCTGTAAGTTGCTTTACTTCCAATAAAGTTTGTGCTGTTTTATATTTGTAACTACAGTCAGGCCCCATAGGGCTTTGAGCCCTCAAACATCTATCTTGGGGTTGATTGACTGGACAGTGATTTATGGGGTGGGAAGGAAAATGACTGAGTAGTGGCGAATACAACCCTCAGATGCTGTTAAAATATAGCACTAAAAACAAGCAAAAAGAAATGAACACAAGGGGCCAGGATGACTTTTCACAAGTGTGACAACCAACTGCAAATAAGCGTCAGTTTTGACTGCAACAAGCTTGTTTTTTCCCCCCCTTGAACCTTAACTGGATGCTTGATGTGGCAGTGGCAATGAGTGTTTAATGGTGTCAAACTGCTTAATCAGTGCCACCCATGAAATTTGAGGTTTTTGACTTAAGTAATGATGATTAAGCTATATCTTTGCAATCTGGAAAAGCTAAATTTAACAGAATTAACATTGGAACTCCTAGCCATCTGTTCAGGAACAGTACATGGTCAAGCTCCCCAGTCTTCATTCTAGATTACCATAGTTAATGTGTCTTTCAGATACTGTGGGAAGAGAACATACAGGTTTTTGACAACTGATTGTTGTTGCTCCTTTCACAGTTTTGGATGGGGTGATTTTTGGCACGTCAGTGTAAGCTGTGGCCTGAGCTCTCTTCAATATGTTATTTTCAACACAGTATCAACACATCCAGAAAGTGACACCTCTTCAGCAGGCCAATGCCAGTGATGTACTATAAGCCAAGGGTCTCAAACTTGTGGCCTGCGGGCCTCATGAGGCCCCTAAAGTTATTTCCTGAGGCCCACAATGGCACTTAGAATTTCTCAAATAATTGATCATGCAAAATTTAAAGTGCATTTACTTACTTATTCTTTGTCTTCCTGATGACAACTCCAGTACAGTTTCTTAAAGGTAATAAACTGACTTTTAGTGGCATATATATGTTACTCTTCAGTTTTTCATTTTGACTATATTTTGTATCATTGTATGAAAAAGTTTCAGTGGTGTGGCCCTCGGGCTAAATGTACTAGTCTTCATGCGGCCCTCATTATGATTTGAGTTTGAGGCTCCTGCCATAAGCAATGGGCATGAAAATGTACTTAGCTAAAGTCAAAGCCACTTGCCCCCTTCCGGATAGCATGTGTGAAAGGGAAACCTGAAACAAGTGAACGTGCGGGGAGAGCACCACCAAGCTGGGTTGTCTTTCAATGGAAAGATTTCCAAAGGGAAACCTATTTTAGGGATTGTCTTCTGAAAACTTACCCTGGTGCCTTCAAGTAGGCTGGCCCACTGGACAAGGTTAGGTGACAACTGCAGTAAATACTGCTCATCAGCTGCTAACACAGCTGTTCTCCAAGCTGATGTCCCTCTAGGTGCTTCACTGTAAATGCAGCAGAGCCTCCTGTGCCTGGCATCAGATCTTCATCAGCAGTGTCCATTGGACAGTATGTATGCACCTCCCGCTTTGTGCTGTCTGTGGGATTGTATATAGTGCTCAGTGGCTTGACCTTCTCAGCTTCTTTCTGCCTTTGGTTTGGGACAAAATGCACAGCTTGCTTCTCCTATTCCTTCAGTAGGTAAAGCCTGACCTGGAAGGGTAGTGTAGTTAAAGTTTTATTTGTTTTTTTGTTTATTTTTCTTCTCCTTTTCTTGTTTATCAAAAAAAAAAAACCCCAAACCTATTTTGTCTTTACCTTTATACCACTTTCATGACTTAATGTTGTTTTCCCCTCACCCCCACCCTTCTCTTCAGGCATCCTTTTCTTTCATTATTATGCTAGTCTCTACCAGGTTTAAGAGGTGGGTTTCTTGCAGGGCTGCCTTCCCTGTAACAGACAGCCATCCGCAGTGTGTGGGCTGCCTGGGAGAGGTAAGAGTCCCATAAAAGTGTTCCTGCTATCTTGGTCTCTAAAACAGAATCAGAAAAGACCAGGATGTTATAAGCCCTGCAAATAGGGCTAGCACCTCTGCTTAATATGCAGAAGGTCCTGGGTTCAAGCCCCAGGGGGTTGGACTTGATGATTTCATGAGGTCCCTTCCAACCCTATGGTTCTGTTCTATTCTATTTCTATTGAAACTTGACCCTGGGTCCAGACTCTTCCCCCATGAGACTCTCACATTCTGCCAGGTCATCTGCCAATGCTCACTCCCCACATCCCCTGAAGGAAAAATCATTCCTTGCTTGATTGGATGACAAGAAATGGGCTTTCTCCTTACGTTCTGAGGCACAGCCCACCAGAACATACTCTTCAGCAAAGTCAGTTTCCTAAGCCTCATCTGTTGGGGAACACAGCTGTAGGGCTCATCTGAGTACCTGTGGTACTGTCTTGAAGAAACGATCTAAAGACCCTAACTGGGAAGACCTATAGCCCTTGGCATGGTTTCCAAGTTCTGGAAATCAAAACAAGCTCCCTTTGTGAGCTATGGAACCAGAGCTATTTCTGGCACCAAGTAAGACTTTGACATCATCAAAATTGGTGGTTCTGGCCAAGTTTACAGTGCCAGTCAAGCCTCTATCACTGCTGGTACAAGTTGATCCACCACACAGTCCACTACCACTTGACCTTGACTACACACCGCACCTTTGTTAGGATTAGTTGCCAATTCAATTAGGATGCACTTGGTGGCAATCACTACTTTTCATCCCCTCCTTCCATAGACAGACACTCCATCTTTGCACTTTCTTTTATGAGGCACTTTTTGTGGGGTATTCAAATATCTTTATCCCCATATAGCAGGGTTCAACAAGACCCACGTGACAGGTCACCACCGTGACCAGGGTTTATAGCCTGGTTCCAAGCTCCACTGCAAAAATGCAGTGGAGGAGCACCCTCTGGTGACCAAAAATAAAACTGCTGGGACCCAGCTGGGAGCCAATTTTGTCGAGCCCTGCCATATAGGAAGCCAGACCTTGTCTGAGTCCCCAGCCTAGTCCTGTGTTCTCTGACTAGACTCCTATTTGAACTAGCAGCAATCTTTTCTTCTCTACACTATCCATGAAAATGGCCTTCCTTTCGTCACTACCTCCAGTTGACAGGTTGGCAAAATCATGGCCCTTATGGCATACGCACCATACAGGTTGGTTTATAAAGACAAAATCACCCTATGCCCACACCCAAGCTTTTTACCTAAGGTCCAAGACCTTTTTCATCTTAACGAACCAATATACCTTCAGTGCTTCTTCCTGAAGCCCCACATTAACCAACCTCTACACACACTAGACATGACAGGCTTTAACCTTTTACCTGTACAGGACTAAACCCTTCTGGAAACTTCCACAATTATTCCTCTCTACCATCTACAGAGGCACTTCCGTAGCTAAACAATGCCCTTCTAAGTGAATTTCACAGAGTGTACATTTATCTTACAGACTCCATGGTAGACAATCTCCTGCCTCAAGCAGAACGCACTCACAGGTTCATCATCTAGCTCGATTTCATTTATTAATGTCTCTGTTGAAGACATTTGTAAAACTGCCATGTGAGTCTTGTCACTCTTTCACCTGGCATTATGCTATTACTCACCACCACAATGCACACTCTCTCCTAGGACGTGCTGTCCTCTCCTCTCCTCTCCTCTGAAGCCCCAGCCATCCAAGTGGGGCACAGTTTTATAGTCATCTCCGGTGGTGCACCCAAAGAAGGAAAGGTTACTAACTGGTTCTTCAAGATATGTGTCCCTACAAGTGGCTCATTACCTACTCTCCTCCCTTCTGCTTTGGACCTGAAAACATAAGCTCTAGGGGGGTGCTTGGACCACGCAGTGCTATATCTGTGTCCTGTGCGCAATGTGAGTGGGGGAAGGTGCACGTCCGCAAACCAACTGGTACTGCTGATGAAGACCTCCGATCCCAGCTGCAGGATGCATGGCCACTCCTTCGGCTGGGCGTGCAAAGGGACATACATCTTGAATGTCAGTTACTGCAGAGCTTGAGAAACCTTCTCTTCTGCAGTGTGGACGCTCACCAGTGTCTACACTTGCAAATTAGTTTGAATTAAGGAGACTTAATTCCAGCTAACTTAGTCCTTGTCTACACTAGGCTTTCATTAGTTCGAACTAAGGAGTTCCTTAATTTGAACTAATGAAAGCTTAGTTTGAACAAGTAAGACCTACCCTTTAGGTCAAACTAATTGCTTTGTTCGAACTTGGCACAATGTGGACATTTAAGTCCACTTTGTTAGTTCAGACTAAGGACAATTAGTGGCTTAAGTCGAATGAACTGTAATTCACCTTGGTCTACATTGTTAATTTGAACTAAGAAGTTTGAATGTAGTTCAAAACTACATTCAAACTTATTAACTTGAATTAACAAACCTGAACTAAGTTTGGGAAGTGTAGCTATAACCCTAGTGTCTTTCCACTATTCTCCCTATATGCTCAGCAAAGACCAACAAGTTTTCCTGGAATCTGAGCAAGAATTCGCAAGGCAGTTCAGTACAAAGAACCATGGGATGTGCTTTCCACAAGTGAATTCTCCACCTGTGTGGACAAAATTGTTTGGGTGGTGGTTGCTGGACAGCTATTCTCACTTGACCTTGGCTAATTTGAGAAGAAATTTGAAATTAAGGAAGTTTACTCTGCAGCAAAGACAGACTCTTAAACAGGAGCTCTCTAGTTAGCAAATGTCCCTTTATGCTGGATCATTGCTTTGAAAATTTACTCTTAATGTGAATCATTTTGATCACTGTGTGAAGTTAAGTATTGCAATAAAATAAACATTCTCCTTACCAGCTAGATCCTAAATAATAACTTTGCTTTTGTACAAAAACTCTCTGGAACCCTAACACAGGAAGTGCGGCTAGTGATCTAGTTTTTGTAATTCCTTTAATTTAAGAAGACAATGAACACAAGTAACAAGGTGCCAAGCATCCTTCAGAATGCCTAGCTGAAAAATAAGCCTATCAAATGAGCAGTTCCATCACGTCATATCAACCTACTTGAGTACTGATCAGTATGCTCCTGCTAAGCCTGGGAGGAAAGCTTGCTTTTTGTCCTTCACAGCTGCAACCAAGGAGGGATTATTTTAGAATGAAAGTAGTTAAAGAAAGAGCGAATGACTTGAGCTTACTGAGCACTGAAGCTGCTTTGATGCACTTGGTTAACTACGGTGAATTCAGCAGCTTGTTTGCTGTTGAGTTGACTAACAGCAAAGTGCTACTAGAGAGTAAATTCCAAGGAACTTTAAAGACAAATGCCTAATGCTGCCAGGGGTGGCCAAAAGTAGGGAGCTCAAGAGCAACACAAGTTGATTATTAAACTTTTGAGAACCACGCTGAGGCATATAGCCATATAGTTTTACCTCCTCCAAAATTACTAAGTTTAAAATTCATTGTACACTTTAATGTTATTGTGAAAAGAGAGCAAATATTGACCCTACTAATGTCAGATTCTAATAATTACTTAAGGTTACCATGAAAACTACACCTACAGTAAAAATGCCACTGCTTCCCCACCGTCCTGGACCATGCTGCGCTTCTCCCTGCCATGCTCTTCTGCAAGCTGCACTTTTTCTTTCAAGAGCCACATGCAGCTTGCGAGCCACAGTATGGCTACACCTGCTCTATGCCATGGAGGCACTCAAGACAGGGAGTAGGATGTGGGAGGTAAATATTCCCCTCCTGTGACATCCCCAAAGTTACAATCTAGACCTCTGGATCATTGTGCCCCTTTTTAATTCTCCTGTCTAGTGTGCACTGTGCTTGCTTTGCTGTATGAGTTGACATCCTTTCAACCACCCTCAGATCTATACCAGAGCGCTGTGTTCAAACATTCTTGAAATACATAAAGGGCAATGTTCATATTCACACTGAGGATATTTGCTGATGTTCCCTTGATGATTATGGTATGTGCTGTCATCCTGGAACTTGACAACTGGCCCCTCCATGCAGGTTCTTCTAGCTCAAGAGACATTGTGCTGGGTTACCTTGAAGTTCCTGCAAGCGAGGAGAATTGTAGACAAGACAAAGAACATCCTTACTCCTTACAAGGTTCTTCCTGATCTGTGCAGAAGGTAGCAAGGAAGAGGAATAAAAGAAGTGTTTTGTCTCCTTGTACAGAGTCCTATCATGAGCCTCTAAAGTTCACCTCTCTCTTCTGGACCAGCTTTACTTTCAGTGGTTGGGAGAGTGTCAGCAAGTGTCCTTTTCATGCACATTCATCCTTACCTCCCTACTTTTCCCTCTTGGCAAGCAGTGGGTTGTTCCAACATGTCTGGGATACTAAGCATGTGCCATTGACAAAAGGTCTGCAAAGACTTACAAGACCCTTAATACCTACCCATCTCAGCTGCTCTTCCAGAAAAAGTCTTTTACAGATCAAGAGCTAAGCAGGAACTGAATCTTTAGCAACCCAGATTCAAGGAATGTTGCACCTCCCCATCTCTCAATATCCTTCCTAGGTCACTCCTACCGCAGTGATGAGTACCAGTCATCTAATCAGCATCCCCATCCATTCCTCCTTCAGGAACCATGCTATAACAGTGTATTTCAGCCCAGGGTGATTAACAGCACTGCATACCATGCTATCATCATCTATTATTGGTGCACAATACACATGAAAACAATTTTGTTTCAGCCCTTTGCTGCCAGTAGCCATGAACATCTTTCAACACCAGCTTAGCATCCCTGGGAACGAATGTCACATCAGAACACATTTGGCAGAAGACGTCTCCGAGACACAATGCTCTTGGTGTTGTAGACAGTGCGGGAAATGTCAGCTGAATGACAGTGGAGAAATCCTGGCAGACATGCACCATGCTTCTGCTAGAGCTGAGGGGGGAGATTCACAGCCTGTGCTGAACTACTGTTTAGTGCCAAAATCTCTTGCTTAACTAGATTGAGATGAGGAATGGTCGGGGAAAATTCATAAATGCCTCAGATTGTGCCTGCAAGTCAATACAAATACAATGATCCCAACCAATTACTTTATATGGTCTCAAGTAACCTGCGTGTCCCTTTCCTAATTAATAGGATGCCTGAGAAAACATGCCTCATATTTACTTTATAAACAAACCGAATGAAATGCTAGCCGCTGCCTCTTGAGGAGCCGTTTGGTCTGCGCTTCTGAGGGAGATCTTGATGGTTATTTGTAAATGAGAGCTGGAAGATAAAAAAGGAACCCTTTCTCCCCCCCCACAAGTCATTACCAGGTGACTGTGCATGACACTGGGCCATGAGACTTGCCTGCATGGCTGAGGTACCAGATTGGTTTGGTTCTGAGTTGCTGCATTTCATCCATTACATTTGCAGTCAGCCTGATCTGATATGCGCAGGATGATGCATCCAGGACACCCCTTTACAGGAGAGGATGGAATCAACAGTCCTCTTCTGGTCTCTTGGGTGGGGGGGGTGATACATTTCTAGCATTTTGTACTGTGTATTATAGAAACTCAAGTTCAGTAATGACTGGGGGTGACAGAGGACATAGCAATGGTTTCAAGCAGCAGCTGGGGTGGTCGAGGTTGGATATTAAGAAAAACTTTATCACTAGGAGGGTTGTGAAGCACTGGAATGGGTTTCCTAGGGAGATGGTAGAATCTCCACCTTTGGGAACTTTTAAGACCTGTTGGACAAAACCTTGGCTGGGATGATTTAGTGGAAGTAGTCCTGCTTTTAGCAGAGGGTTGGCCTAGATGACCTCATGAGGTCCCTTCTAGCCTGAAATTCTATGATAATTAGGTGTTTATTAATTGCCTCTTATTTTATTATTTAATAATTAGCTATGTACACGTTAGCTATTTATTATTATCAAGCCTGCCTTTGACAGAAATATTACATGTTAGCAGGTATCTTGTCATACGCACAGCCATTGAGTGGTAGGTCTGTCCTAGTTTGGCCAACATTTGCATTGCTATGCACAGCTTCTTGCTGCAGCCAGATATTTGACCAAACCAACTGTCCTTGAAGGCAAGGGACTCCACTGAGAGGTGACTCAGCTGCTTCTCTATATACCCTCCCTTATATGCTTGGGTCTTGTATGTATATTATCCCCTGCCTTGTTTGATTGCAAACTGCTCACATCTGTTTTCATTGCCAGGATCATAATCGATGCCTGTATTCCCTCTTGGGGATCATATATCTGTGAGATCTCCCTTGGGCTTTTTTTCTTAATTGTGCAAAATAGGCCTGGTTGGTTATTCTTCGTATGCCTCAGAGTGTGATGTTGGTTGTCACTCACTGAATTTTTGTCGATCATAGCAAATTTCCATCTGTGACACACTAACCTGGTAGCTTTCCAGACTAGAGTGAAATGATACAGTGCCAGAATCATTTACAGTCAGTTTTCTTCATTCCTCCACATATGCACTGGACTGTTTTTTAATAACACAGATGGTATTGGAATATCTGTGCTCATGGTCCACATATCTCCTTCCTAGCTGGTGTTCTTTCACCCTTCCTTTTGAACAATGGTTTTGTCACTTAATCTCATTAAAACTTCTCTTCATTGAACTCCATGAGGTGCTTATCAGACCATTTGTGATTAATGTCGTTCTGCTCCACTGCTGCCTCCTACAATTTGTTGAATTAGATAGTGGCATTTTCCTCAAGGTCGTTTATACACAGCACAAAGTAAACGATCGTGGTTTCTGTACTAGCTATGATGATATTCCTGGTTACTTGTCTCTCCGCTGCACTGTTTGATTTTATTGACAGCCTTTGTCCTTTCCCAAATCCAATTTCTAATGCATTTCAGATGCCTCTTGCCCAGCATACCCTGCTTTGTGATCAGTCCCCTGTGTTGTGCAATAGCAAATCCTTTTCTGAAATCCTCAGGGTTTATCTGCCTGGGTTTCCTGCTTGTCTTGCAATTTAGTCATGTAGCCGAAGGGTACAAATACATTGATTCTTCACTGAATTCCACATCTGTAGATCTCCAAGAACCTTGCCCTATTAGAGGTTTAAGGGCTCACAGGGTTGGTAATAGGATACACAGCCTTCCACCTTCTGGCCACTGATTTGACTGCATCTGTCTTGCTGTTCAGTGGCATGTGAAATTAATTGGTAGACTCAATCTCATTCCAAATGAACAGGCGGCCATCTTGAAAAGGCAGCATCTCACTCTTGGCACTAATCGACATCTCCTCTGGCATTCTCATTAGAGAAGCCAAGCACCAAGTGGATACGGATCACAAAGCAACTTCTTCAGCACTGTGTGTGTGTCTGTCTGGGTCTTTATAAAGCTACCAGGTGCTGTGGTGCTGGAGTGCCTCTAGAAACCATTCTTCTGGACAGTGCAGAGATATATTTACAGAGCAGCAGCTAAAAGCTTATGATTTTGTTGTACCACTTCTGTGCAAGATGGAGCAGATCACCATCAGGGGCTGTCAACTGGGTGCCTCTTACCAGCACTCAAGTAACCTGATAAGAAAAACAATTGTGCTGTTTTCTGAGATTCCCACTTGCATGTAAGGATTATGCATACTTTCTTTGGAGTCTCCATGAGCTCTGGGAACCAGAGCATGTCCTGTTCAGAGATAGCTGCGCCATTGTCCGCTTCCTGGTGTCTCTGAGTGCACCTCCTCAGGTCCTAGGCATCATACCATTACCTGACTCGGGGGAGTTCTGCAGTCCATCCCTCAGACCAGGTCAGGGTTACAGAAGGCTGTGTATTGACTGTACTTACCTACAAGATCTGACTGAGTTCTTCTCTTTGAGGCCTGTGACCAGGGGTGTACAAGGATCAGGGAGCACCCTGAAGTCCAAAGGATTGTTTGTTTTGCAGGAGGAACAAAATGTTTAGAGAGGAAGGATTTTAAAACCAAGATCTGTTACCTCACAGCTTACTACCCCATCCTGATGGTAACCTAAGTGGGTCTAACTTATCTGCAGATATTCCAGGCGTGCCTGCATCACTGCCTGGTTCTCCTGCACACCTATCCATGAAGGAGAGAGCAAAAACCAAACCATTTTAATGGCTCTTTTGATCTGTATTCCAGGCTGTTTCCTGGCCAAGCTGTGTGTCATAATCGTCTACATTGGTTCCCAAACTTTTTCTTTATGCAGACTACTACATTGTCATTGAAAGCATTTGTGGACCACATTCTAACTGCCAAATGTGCAAGAGCATCGGTTCACATTGACGTCACACAAGAGCACCGCTATTTAAATTCAGGGAATGTTATATTACATAAGGAGGTTTGTGAAGCAAATTACATTGTGAATAATAATGTAACATTGAATGATACGTAAGAGGTACACAGGATTATATTATTATTATTATGTTATCTTCCCCCCTCACAGACCACCTGCAGTACCCTCATGGACCACCAGTGGTCCACAGACCACAGGCTGAGAACCATTCATCTAGTCTTTATGGAAAAGTAGCTTATTTTGAGCCATTTTCCCCTTCCTGCTTGCTTTTTTCCTTAAAAACCTATATTGATTTGATGTATTCATATGGTAAACATTCAGCTAATCAGGTCCATGTTATTTATCTGTCATAAAGCTGCTCCACATCCATCACTGGTCTCTCTGATGGAAACCTCACCAGTAGGACAAAACAGTTTTAGCCAAACTTATTTATTTTAATTTATTTTATTTATGTATTTATTGTGTAGGTTTCTGGGGTGGGAGGGACACAAACCATGTCACTTCAGCAGTGGATAAACTGCTCTGTCTCACCCTAAAAAGGGCATTTGTTGCAAAACTGGCAACTTTTATTCCTGGAGCAAGTTCAGGAAAGCCTGGGATTTCACCATATTGGCAGCAGGAAGCCATTCTTGCAAACTGTCAGGAACATTTGTTGTTACTTTTATTAGTCTGTTTTCAGGATGACAGAGCCTAGAACCGCTAATGAGGATCAAAACGGCATTGTATTAGGTGTTTTACTTAGTGAGAATCAATTTCTGTGTCAGAGGCAATCTAAAATAAGAAAAATAGACAGTGTGGGGGGGGGAGGTATTCTAATCCCTGTTTCATAAGAGTGGGGACTAAAATGCTGTGCAGGGTCACCCAAGAAGGCTGTAGTGGTGAGACTTGAACCTAAGTGTCCAGAGGGCCTAGTGTCTTATTTCTAGCATTGGCCTTTCTCCTTGAAAAACCTCATATTTTAAAGTTTGGTTCCATCTCTCTTGCCTGACTTGGACTCTGGAGCCATTTTCAAATTTCAGGAGGGTAGCTTTATTAGTCTGTTTCAGAATAACAAACAAGGAGTCCTGTGGCACCTTACAGACTAACAAATTGCCAGATGTATCTGACAATGCAGATTCTAGCCCATGAAAGCTCATGCCCAAGTCGATGTGTTAGTCCAGGGGCAGGCAACTGCCGGTACGTGTACCAACAACAGGGGCATTGCTGGCACCAGGCACACAGGGCCTGTGCCCCAAATCCCAGCACCAGTGCTCCGGGTCTGGCGAGGCCCCGCCTCTCCCGAGATCCAGGGTCCAGCTGCCCGTGGCTGCTCCCGGCCCTGGCTGTGGGCGTGGCCTGTGGCAGGGGGTGGGGCTTCAGGCTAGGGGCGGGGCCTGAGCCAGTGCCCCGGGTCCTTTCCCGGGGCAGCAACGCTCCTGACCAACAATGGCATGAGAGACCATTCAGAGCAGCATGTGGCACCCTCTGCAATGCCACAGAAATTGCATCACCTGCCATGGAAAGCCACTCTAGGCAGCTTTTTGGGGGGCAGCTGGGGCGTGGAGGGTCCCCACCATGCCCATGGTCCAGAAAGAAGACGCCTGGAAAGGCTTTTCTCCATGGCATGCAACCGCTAAGGAGCCACTTTGGGTAGTTTCCTTCCTCAGCATGCCTGGGGACCCCCCAAGAGGAGTCACTGCAGGCAGCTTCTTTCCATGGCACCCTGGGGACCCCTGTCCTCAGGTATGCTGCCAAGAGGAGCCACTGCAGGCTACTTCTTTCCACAAATGGCTCCTTTCAGTGGCATGCCCCCCAACCTCTAGCCATGTCTGCCACCAAATTTTCAGGCAGCTGCTGCTTTTATTTCTGTGGAGGGAGCCACTGGCACTGGCTGACAGTCAAGGAGGAGGGACTGGCATAGCGGTCCGTAAAGGTTCCTGACCTCTGTGTTGGTCTCTAAGATGCCACAGGACTCCTCTTCTATTTCCAAACTTGGTTCTTGAAAACCAATGCAGGATGTAGTAGCATTTTCCTTGTGTAGATAAGGCCATGCCACCAAGGAATTGGTCCTTGTTCTGTGGGATTAAATGGGTCCAGGACTGGTGGCTGAGCATCTTCAGGGCAACAAACTTCCATGTCAGACAGATGTGTTCCCTCGTTCTGGGGGTGCTCTACCTGTGGCTATTCTGCTGCTTTACCTGCTTTGTCCTCTCTCCTTTCTAGCAAATAGAACGAAAACTGTCAGCGTGATTCTGTTCAGTTTTACCCCACTGTAACTTCATTGACCTTACCAGAATTACTCCAGATTTCTGGTAGTGTAACAGAGATCAGAATCAGGATTGGTGTCTATAGGTAAAGCTCTCTTTTTCACAAACAATGAGAATCCTTTTTTGCTCTCTGTAAGCAGCATGGTCTTCTGAGCTCTGTTGAGACCGCATATTTTATCCCTTTATGCGGCTTTCCTTTTGTGTGCTTCACTCTATTCTCTTTGCTTAGGCTCTTGCAGCACCACTGCCATCAAGAAAAGAACAAAAAAACACTTTGCTCAGTGCAAGCTCCCTTTCCACTAAGATCGAAAACAAATGTCATCCCTAGTGCCCTAAACCAGCAGCAGAAAGACTTGAGTCTAAACACCCCTTATAAAAATCATAGCCATTTTATTTTTAAAAAATAATATATCTGTTTCCTTGGACTCAGAAGCAGGAATGGGAAGCCAGAACAGATATGGAAACTAATTTTGATTTGCCACTGTTGGCTGTCAGTTCCCACTTCTGCTTCCATGGAAACACCCTTTGAAAGAGGGCAATGGGGCAAGGCTTTAAGAGAAAGACTTCTCAAATATTTGCCTTTCTTTTGTGCTGGACAATCCTCCTCCCTTTTACAAAATGGGAGCCAGGAGGAGAAGCTGGACAGTGGAGCTAATCTCCAGGCATCTTGTTACTGTTATTTCTCCTACAGCCTGAGTTTTGCAGGAGAGCATGAGAAATAATCACCGTGGTCCCTTCTAGCCTTGAAATCCAATTGATGTAAGTAGAGGGCTTGCAGTCTGCTATTAACTTCCTTTGTTAGCAAATTGAAATATGTCTGTTTCTGACAAGTGTCTGTGGGAGATTCTGGGGTGTCCTACATTTTCAACAGTGCCCTGCAGGTTTGAATGTCTGACTTGAGACTACAGCTGAGTCAATAATTGATTTTTCAGCATAGGGGCCCAAACTGAAATTTTTTTTTTAAACAGGCTCAGATTTAACTGATGCTGATTTCTTTTGTTTGTTTTTCTCATTGCAATGAGACACCTGAAACAAAAACTGTCTCAGAAATGCTGAACATGGTGTGGCCAAAGTGAAATTTTCTCCCAATGGCCATGGTAGCTGCTGAGTGCAGTTGACGTTCTTGTTGATTTCAGGGTTGTGCCAAGAGACAAGAGTGCCAGGTTTGCCCAGAAGCTCCTTGGCTTCCCATGGTCTGCAGCGCCAAGGCAGACTGACCAAGTGGACTGCCCCAGGGACAGGGAAGACTCAAACCAGCCTCAGATCTGCACTTTAGGAGTCTGTTCTGGGAGCTTTGTGCTCCCTCCCACAGCAGCAAACTGGGAAGTCCTGAAGTGGCAGGTCTCTGCTCTGAGCCCCAGCCCCAGGAAGTTCTGGTATCTGCAGTGGCCTTCCAAGAACCCAAGCAGAGTTTCACCAAAAGCCCATCAGACCCAGATGTTTCCTTGTGCGTCCAGGGAGAATGGAGGTTCTGGTCTGAATGTGGGACTAAGACCCCAGAATTCTTGGTCCTATTCATAGCTTTGATGCTGAGTCCCTCTTGAAGTCGCTTTCTTTCTGTGCCTCAGTTTTCTCCTGTGTGAGATGGAGGGTTTTGAACCTTCTTCCCTGCAGTCTCAGCACTCTAGAAACTGGTGAAGAGGGTAAGCGCTATGTGAGTGCTAAACTCTGTTACCCGAGGCAAGTGGATCTCCTTTGCAACTGAACAGCTTGTTGTGTTTTTTTGTTGTTTGCACTGGTTGTGGCATTAAGCACACAGGTTTTTCCTGCCCATCTGTCTGGTTTGCAGGCAGAGTGGTGCAGCGTCCTCTTTCCCAGCGTGCCTGATCATGTCCTCTGCCCCCATCTTTATCCCCTCATCTCTTAGCAGGATGAATGGTGTAAACTCCCCTGCCTTTGCCCCACTGTAGTTTGATGTATTGGTGGAAACATACGCTCCTGGCACACTCCCTCCCTTCTCCTTTGTGCCTCTTTCAGCTTGGGCTGTCTGGCCCCAAAACCTTTTATATCTCTAGTGAATGTGCCAGCTAGTGGGGCAGTTCCAGCTGGGTCAGTTAGAGCAGCCCCAAAGCGGCCCCAGCCAGGGCGATCGAAAAGGGGGAAGCCACCTATATTCACGTTGGATGTGCTGAGTGGAAATCAGGCATGACTGAGGGGCCAGCCCACACACACTGCAGGGCAATGCTTTGAACACGAGCTAGCAGTTCTTGTTAAAGCAACTCCGGCTCAAGTGTGGAAAGCTGTCTGCCTCAGTTTGCCCAGCTATAAAACGGTATGATACCTTCTCACCCATATCATACAGGTTTGTGGGGAATTGATTGATTTGTTTCAAAGCACCTTGAAGGGAAACGATGCCATGCAGTGATTCTGGGGCCCCGGGCAAAAGTCAAGGATGAGCCCCGATGTTGGGGGGGAGGCATCCTTGACTTTTGATCCCCCCACTCTCCAAGAGCTGCTGCAGCTGGACCCCTGGCCATACCACCCTGCCCCTGTGGGTGGCACCCTTCCCAAGCATGGGGCCCTGGGTAGATATGCAGGCTGCCCCATAGCTATAACGACCTATGGCTAGGATGCAGTACACTTTTACCAGCACTGGGAATGCTACACAGCTGTGTTAGTCAAGAAATAAAGGATAATTGCATGAGTTGAAATTGTAGATTGTGTTTAGGGAAGCACAAAGTGTGGTAACTACCTGACTTGTGACACAGGACAGAGTGGATCAGTGTGTCTAAAATCTTTGTGATCGCTAGCTGTTGGGAATTTGGAATCAGCAGTTCCCTGCCCCCATACACTGTGCTGGGGCAGCACCGACTCACCAGAATGAACACTACATATTTGACTCACCAGCTTGAATGTGTCAGTGGCTGGAGATGTGGAACTACACAAACCTGCATTCTTTCCTGTAAAAAAATGCTTTTCTCTTTCTTCGTATTTCCTAGGGTTATTGGATCTGTTCTGAGCTCAGAGGACACAATAATGTCCTTGGGCCAGATCCTCATGTGGAGCAAACCGGCACAGTTCCACTGACTTCAATGGAGCCACACAGATTTGCATCAGCTGAGCTTGCCTTTAGTAAAATAACTCCTGAGTTACACTGGTGTAACTGAGAGCAGAGTCAGACCATCTGACTTCAGGCTATTATTGCTCATTAGCACACCGTGAGATCATCTTCCCATATGGCTGGTCTGAGTGTGACACTGAATTCATCACTGCAGTGAACAGAGCTGGGTTTTGGTTTATTTTTCATTCATCCGTCCCTGCTAATTCATGAGGGGCTTTTTACACTTTGAAAAATGGTACTTATCCATTTGGGAGTTAGCACATATTAATGGTAATGAAATCATTTAAATGGAGAAGAATTTCTTCCTGCAGGGTCCAATTCCTTGTGCTCCCCCAAGCTCTCTAAAGGCATCACTCCTGCCTCAGCTTTCCCACTTCCCCAGCATTGTTTGGGCTTCTGTGAGCCACAGTTCAGTACAATATTTGTTTCATCTTGAGTCAGCAGAGAAAGATTTAATGGCATTTAAGGTATATGGCAAGGAGCTGAAATGCATAAGTGCTGTTCTGTTTTTCTCATCACATTGGCTGCAAGATAGATGATGTCATTCAACATCCTTATCTTCAATAAGTATGTCTAGAGCAGTGGTTTTCAAACTTTTTTTCTCAGGACCCAGTTGAGGAAAAAATAATTAATATCTGCAATCCACCAACTACATCTTTGAGCAATGTGTTCCAGTCTTCTGCTGGCTGCAGCGGTGTGACCCAGAGCTTGAGGGTCCATGACGCAGTACTGGATCCTGACCCTTGGTTTGAAAACCACTGATCTAGAGCACAGGCTCTCAAACTGGAGGGCACACGCAGATCCAGAGAGCCATGATTATCTTTCCTTTCTGTATGGTGTGATGGTAGAAGGATCACAGAATCTTTTCTTTTTGTACCGTAGGGCCATAATATAGAAAAGCTCAAGAACCATTGATGGAGAGCAAGGCAAATAGCTCACACTAAATAAAAAGAAGAGTCCTGTGGCACCTTAAAGACTAACAAATTTCTGTAAGCATAAGCTTTTGTGGACTGCCACCTACTTAGTCAGATGCACATTTGACAAAGTGAGTTGGAGCCCATGAAAGTTTATGACCAAAGAAATCCTGTTAGTCTTTAAGGTGCCACAGGACTCTCATTGTTTTGCTGTATGCAAACTAACACAGATACCCCTCTGGAACTTGTCACACTAAATAATTTACCTGATGACTTGTCTCCTCTTTTTTTCCATTCTTGACTGTCCACAAACAGATCATGGTTTTCTTAGATATATTTATAAACTAGAAATGAATTGAATGATGTATATAAATAATTTTTCATCTTTAGCTTGCTTGCAAGGACTTGGTTGTGAGTACTTGTTGTTTGAAATCTGAGCTCTTTAGACTGGGCACAGAAGTCTTTAAGACCAGGTTAGACAAACACCTGTCAGAGATGGCTTAAGATGGTGCTTGGTCCTGCCATGAGTGCAGGAAACTGGACTCGGTGACCTGTCATGGTCCTTTCCAATTTCTATGATTGTATGTAATATATTTTGGTTTCCTGTGACTCTTAAAGTTAGGCATTTGCACCATGCAGTTATGAGGAACAAGGAATTCAAAGCTTGCTTTCCAAGAATATTTTGCAGTATTAGTTCAGACCTGGCAGAACAAACCACTATTTGCTGGGATCTTTGCAGAATATGAAACAGGTAATGCCAACTTGTATAAATTTTGTCCACCGCTACAGTAGCTGAAATGCTCAGTTCACTTTTTTGTAGCTTTGCTGGGTTGCACATTTCTTGTTATTTTAGAAGCAAGTTAGGAGTTCGACAAGCACAAATGTGAACATGTATTTATAACTGGGAGTTGGCTGAATGGCATTTTGTAGGTTTATACTTCAACTGTGATTAAATTTCTACTCAGAGTCCAACAGATTTTAATGTGCAAAATAAATATATGTATGATTTATTGCATTTTAAAAACCCTTCATGTTAAAGTCAGCTCCTGCAAACAAACAGACTGTATCTAGGGACTTCTCAAAGGTAGTGAAATGGAAAATGTAATGAATCAATCTGCCACTTTCCTCCATTTATATACAGTGATCAGATCTAAGAGTATCTCCCTATCCCTGTAGATATTTTATAATTCCGTATTTCATTAGTTCACTTATCTTCCTCCTTAATTACTCCCACTCTTACTATATTCATATACCAAACACTGCTGAGGTGATGAAAACTATTCCCTTGTTAAGTTCTGCTCAGTGGATATTCACGATTTTTATTAGTTAACACAGTCTAATAAACTGCATTTAAATGAGTATTCGGTTTACTCTGTAGCTTATGCACAGCATAACTAAAATTTCTCCTTCTGAGGAGGTTGACTGACTGAGACATTCTCAAGCAAGGGAGAGTTGAAATTTTCCTGCTGGAAGCTTTCTTCTTCTTTTGTATTCCAGTTATAAATGCATTTGGGAAGATACGTCTTGTCACACTGGAGTAGACCATTATTCCAGCTAGTTCAGTCGTCTTCTTCTGACCATGGGTAACTACCAGCAGCTTCAGAGGAAGGTGCTGGAAACTTTAGAGGACAACTGGAAGTAAGCTGCCCATGAAGAAAGTTTCTGCCAAGCCCCTCTGTTAGTGGTGGTGTGGTGTCCTGAAGAATGAGGATTTATATAGTATCTAAATATGGTTTTTTACTCTAGTGTAACTGAGTGTTTTTTCTTAGTCAGAGTAAGCTCTTAGTCTCATGGCAAGGAGTTTCATTAGACATTGTGTGAAGAACATTTCCTTGGATTAGTTTTGCCTTTGAATTTCAGTGAGTATTCTTTGGGGTTTTCTTCTATACCGGGAAGCCAACCTGGAGCATCTGCTCCACGTGCTTCAACCATTCATTGTATACCTCCAGCTGATCCTTTTTTTTTTTTTTAATTTTCCCATCTCCTCTCAAAATTAAACCAGACCCAATCCTTTCAGTCTATCCATCTGAAAGTCTTCCCATGCTTTAAGTCATTATCACCTGATACTAGTCTCCTATTTCTGCTGTAGATTTTTACTTGTTGACCTTTCCTCAATGCTTCAGACACAAATGACGTTAGCCTCTGGAATCTCAGCACCACCGGTAAGTTAACCCATTCCTCAGGCACATGGTCACCTATTCATCTTAAATGGACAGCTTATTAATGTACAGTGGCCACTGTTAAAATGTTGAACATCGAACTAGCATTGCTGCAGTTTAGAGTTCTCTCACCTATATTACTTCCAACTATGGGGTTACCATATGTGTGAGGTTTCCCAAGCACTAACCCCTTTTTGGTCCTCTGATCTCTGTCCAAGCAGATTTTGGAAATATGAACAGAGGTTCATGATTTATTTTCCTTGCTTCTTTTTTTTTCCATCATTGATTCTGTTACAAGAAAAAGGATCAGGTCCACCCTGAAGCAGAAGAGGTATATGGTGCCTTTAATCAAACCTGTTTGTTCCCCTCATACATCCAACCTAGCAGGAAGTAGCCACATTCTAGCCTGGCCCCTGTAAGTAAGCCAGAATAGAGGGTTCACAAGACATATAGTCCTTTCTAATATGATAAATACAATATGCATAATGCAACAGGTGTGTGCACAATACAACAGTTTACATCATCCCTAAATTCCTACATGGTTCTACTATGCCTAATAAGTAGGTGACATAATTGAATTATACTTAATATTCAGCATATAATTAGCCTGCCCATGTTTACTGTTTACAAATTATTTGGGTTCCTAATACAGTTCTGACCAATGAAATGTTCAAAGATCTTCTGTTCCCCACCTCCCGTCACCTTGCCGAGATCACCTCTTTACACCAGCAGGAGTAATGGTGCCCTAATAGGGCCATCACAATAAACTTGCCACTTAATTGTGGATGGTTTCCACTCAACTTTCCTTTGTTAGCTGTATGTTGGTGCTGTTTTCACCAGTGGTTCTCAACCTTCTGTGGGCTGCAACACACTTGGTGGCATATCACGCACGTACAGGACACACCAGACCACACACCCCCCCCAGCCCAAATCTAGCCATCTCCCTGGCTCTCTGTGACACACTTACCACTGTGTGGCATGTCCCAACACAATGGTTGAGAACCGCTGGTTTACACCATAGTGCCACAGCATCAGTAACAGGTTTGATTTCTAATAAATCCATTGGCCAACTGCTCAATTAATAGGAAACATAAATCCCCTACAGCTTCTGGTAGAACTGCAAATGCCCTAATAGCAACATGTGTGTTTACTGGTTTGCACCTTTAATTCTGCACTGCTGCCTTGAGCTGGGCAGCCGGAGAGAGCAGCCCCACCACCAGCAGTAGCACAGAAATAAGAGTGGCATGGCATTGACTGTTGGAGTCACTGAAAGGGATCCTGCTTGTCCCAGCAACTTCAGGCACACATCTTGTAAAAACAACCATGACTACTTGATGAGCAGTCAACTCTGGCTGGCAAAGAGACACTCTGCGGAGAAATCTGCATGGGCCAATAGGAGGAGGCATGCAGGAGAGGACTGGCTGCATGTAAAAAGGTATATTTAAATCTGAGCGACATTTATTTTGTAGCCATTCGTTGTTGTTTGTAAGTATGTTAGATGTTCTAAGTAGAACGAGACTGTGCTACCTCCTCTGGCAATGTCCTCTAGTTGGAAACTTGACACATAGTTAACTCTATATAAATGGTGATTGCAAATATTTAAATGGCAACTACTGTAGAAAGCTTGTGTGTATGCTGTTGCCCCTTTTCCCATGTCCATGAAGACAGTAGGATTCAAACACAAGGCAATTCCTTTGCTCACAGTTCAATCCTCATTCCAACCAGCAATCTGCCTAAAAAGTTCCTTCTCCTTTCGTTCTCTCTGAGCCACATTTCTAAGGCTTCCCTTACTGTCTACTTGGCTGTGCAACAGCTTCTCTCTGGTTGTTTCTGCTTGTAGACGTTCACAGCTCCATCCGCCAGTACCAAGGCAAGCCCTACACAGATCAGCTCCTGACTTACCTTGCATGTGGCCTGTGTTTTGGGTACTGACTCCTGTGGTTTCAAACATGTTACTGCACAAAGAAGCTCAACTGCTTCTTACCTTTATCCTGATGAAGGATATCTATCATGCCTGCCAACTCAAGGGGGTTTCACTCAGCCGATATCAGCGCAATATAATGACCCTTACATATAAAGGATTATGGAAATAGTACAGTATTTCTCACTTATGCATCAGGAAACAAATACGCATCCTCACCTAGTTACTTCTGGGTGGAGAACCCAACCGAATGCATTTCCACAACTGGATTCCACTATCCTTACTCATTCATACCAGAAACAACTACTTCTCGAGTTGTTGCACTGTTTTCAGTGCTATATATGTATGGTACATATAAAGCGCCTGTTCTGGCAGTATCTAAGTGTCTCATAATCTTTACGTTGTTGACCACAAAAGATCTGTGAAGCAGGAAAGTCTTTTATCCCTTTTTTACAGAAGGGAAACTGAGACACTGAGCTGCTTCTCTGTGACTGAGCAGTGAACCGAACTCCCAAGTCGCAGGTTAGTGCCCTGACGGCTGGGCCTGCGATCCTCTGTGGGTTCACTAGGATACACTAGTAATGGGCTTACTGTATTCTTGTGCAACTCTCAATTCCCTAACTATGTTAGCTCTCTTCTCCGTACTTTATGTGATTTTGCTGATGCCATCTTTAACTCTTTTGCCGTAAGAATAGGAAATGAAATAATCTTTTCTCCAATAAGCAACTTAAACTCCCAAATCCAGTACCCTCTTGTCATCATAATAAATGGGGAGGGGACAAAGCCATGTTTTATTCAAGAAACTAAATCAATTTTTTCCATTGGGAGATTCCTGGTTATTTTTCTCCACTATAAGGGTCTTGGTACTTCAAGGTTACTTCTCTCCAGCATAAAGGTCTTGGTGCTTCCAGCAAATTCTGTTGCCTTTTTAGTAACTGCTTGTTCTTTTCCCTCCTTCCTCATTTCAGTTTGAATTTAGTGTCTGATTTAGCATGCACATGCACGTGGGAAATGCAGCTTCACTGCTGAGCCATGAAAGCCCCTACAGCCCAATGTCAATGGTGTGGAAATTCAGTATGTGTTTTGCTGAATCAGGATTGGACACTCCATTTTGCTTTGCTCACGCTATTTTCTGGCTATGCCCTCATCCTTGCCTTCCTTGCTCCAGGCCAGGGCCCCCTTGAATGGATACAGCCCAGGCTGTTGTGACTCAATGCTGCCTCTGAAGTACACGTCTTTGTTTGTTTTTCCCATAGCTCTTCTCCCAGGTATCATCACAAAGGAATACAAAAGTGCCCTTGCTTTTTTTTTTCCCCACCAAGAAATGCAGTTGTGACCACTTTACTGTCTCTGGCTCTGGAAGATCATATTCTGATGTAAGCTTTCTACTTCCTCTGGAGTCCGTAACATATGTCATCGAAGACTCACCCTGAGTATTTTTACTGTCCACAGCATCTCTCAGCCCTGTCCATAACATCTCTCAACCTAAAATATTTGTATGACTTTTTTTGCCATGCACCCACCCCATTCCACCTAAACTGTCCCTCTCTTGGGGTTTTATACCACTGCATGCTGTGTGTGCTCTATATTCTGATATTTTATATCCTTTGTTATTGTTCTTGTTGACTCGTAGCCCTCTTAACACAATAATTCTCATCTTACTCCTCTGTCTCCAGGAGATGCATTATTTTAGGAGATAGACAGGTACCCTCCAAGCTCCTTCCTTCTCTCATCACTAATCTGAAAGCCTTGCCAAATCATTTTCCATATTAGCAGCTAACCGACAAGCTTCCCTAAGGCTCAGATGCAGCCTCCTGTGACCTCGCTATTGCCCCATCCAGGCTGAGAACAATCTAGAGTGGGTGATTGCTTATGCCCGCTCCTTCCCTTTTTGGTTCATAACGAGGGAATTCTCTGTCTCCAAACGTCTCATTCCCAAAGAGATCAATGATTGAACCTATGACATGAGGCATTGTATTATTGCTCTTTCAATTCAGTTTCATATGAGTATTGTGTTGCATTGGCCTGAAATCGTTGAAACTCTTCTGGCAATTTTGGTAGTTGTCTGTCTAGGTACATCTAGGGGCCCCAACACAGGACCATTACTGAATTTATCCTCACATCATCACTGTGAAGTTATATAATATTCTTATCCCCGTTTGTTGTCCCAGAAAAACCCATGCTGCCCCAACCCCTATTGAATTTCAGTAGTAGGCTACCAACTAATTCCCACGGGTCCCTCTGGAAATGCCAGCCCTCAGAACATGCCTAGGGTTGCAGAACTGGAAAACAAATCCTGATCTGAGTCCCAGCCCACATGTGGTTAAGGCACCACATGACCACCGAGCTAATGTGTCTCTCCTGCCATAAGCAAGCACAGGGCGCCTTGTATTTCTGCACTGTGTCACAGCCACGCTAGGTCTGCCCTTCAAGCCCCTCTGTGTTTGAGTCCTGGTTCCCATGTGCATGTTGTGCTATTGCTGGCGTGCTATGTGGGACTTCCCCAGTGGTCCCTCTTCTTGATTATGGCCTGTGTTGGGGTATAAAACATCAATGACTTTCTAGCTGAACACAGCAGTTATTCGTAGGTAAAATCCTGCCCAAGGCTGGGGAAGGGAAGCCAGGGAGTGGGTAGGTGTACCGGGATGTAAGTAGGATTCGGCACTCTGAGACATGTGGATTGGAATTCAGGGACCATTAATGAACCAGGATGCTCCCACCTCTGGGCATGATTTTGACCCTCTTTCTCCTGGATGTGAAGTGGAAAATGGCGATGAAGGAAGGGTGGTGGTTCCAAATTAGGCCATCTAAGCCACCCACACAGGGAAGGATGGCTCAGGGACCAAGGGGGAGGGATGCACTGTGTAGCAGTCATCTCTGCTGCACCAAAAAACTTCTATCATTGCTGCTAAATGTGGAATATGCCTAGGACCCTGGTGTGCCATCGGAGCTTGCTAGAAATGTATCCTCTTTGCCATGGTTGGGTATAGGCCTAGCCCAAAGGTTTTTGGGGCCCTAGGAGAACTATATCTTTGCCCATCATGCATGTTCAATATAGAAAAAGAAAATGAGGAAATCTAGAATGAACAGGTGAATATATTTTTAATAGAGAAAAAAATTCACTTCCATCTAATTTGGTGCCCTTAAAGCCTGGCACCACAGGTGACTACCTAGTTTGCATATATGGTTGGTTGGCCCTGATTGGGCTTGCTGGGGGAAGAAAGCCGTTCCTTAAATATCTTCCTTTCTTCTCCCCCAAGTGCACTTAGCTCTGTCCAAGTGGGAAGAGGAGTTTGGCCAGCGGACAGGAAATCCCAGTGCTCTTTAAATGTTTGCCTGAGCTCCAGACAGACTTGAGGAGGACAGGTATAAAGAAATCTGCCCATCATTATTACAGGCCTTGGCAAACCCCAGGTGCCATGACAACCAGAATTTTAGCCTGGTATCTAGCTCTGCTGGGGAAATGCCACAGAGGAACACCCTCTCCTGTGGTCCAAAAATAAAATTGTAAGTGCCTTTAATAGGCAGTCGGAGGATTTGGCATCATTTTGGCAGCAGGCAAGATAGGTTCCTTCCTTTTGAAGCTGGGCATCTAGCTGCCACCAATTTTTTTGACCCCTGCATTATCATCAGTCAAGATTTTATAATAGTGGCTAGAAGTTTGGGCAGAGATTGTGATCCCGTTGTGCTAAGTGTTCAGCAAATATATAATTGGAGGCAGCTGAAGCCCCAATGCACATGTGATTTAAATACACAAGACAAACGGCAGGGAACTGAGGATGTAAGTGGTGCCCAGTGTCAGGCAAGAAGTTGGTAGGAGAATGGAGAATTATCTGTCGAGTCCCAGACCAGCACCTTAACCACAAAGCCATCCTTCCACTTCATTACCAGTGCATTAAGAGATCGATTAATGAAAGTATTTTGTCCATGATGCCAACTGCAGTACCTGGCAATGATATAAATATAGCAGCAAGAGGCTTAAGTATAATAGCCCTGATAATGGGGGAACATAGAGCTGTCTTAATGCAGGCCTCTGGGGAAATGTCTGTATCTATTTGAGGGGAAAAAACTCCCTGATTCTAGTGTTTCCAAGCACTTCAAATAAAAAGCCTCGTTTGAGGGAATCAAATGATTTTTCTAATCAGTGGCAGGTATCAGTTTCTTATTTTTATTATCCTTGTGGTACAGAGAGCATATTAAAGAGCCAAGGAAAACTGTCTGCAATTGAACAGCCAGGAGTCAATCCTGTTGAGTCCTATATATATTAGACCCACTGTCACCTGTTCTAGTCATGGCTGAAAAGCCTCGCTCAGTTTGGAGATTAGTAGCACAGTGGGTCTATAGGGTGCTCAGCGAAGTGGATTTTTGTTAGGTTAACAAGAAGAAAGTGGAATGATGGCTCCTTTAGACTGAGTATGAGGATGAATAAATGCTATGCGCCATGAGACGCATCAGGACAAGTTGAATTTGAGTAGAAAATTGGCTTTAAGTATTTATAGACCAGGAGCCCAGGAATTCCTAAATTCCATCCAGGGATTTCCCCAAATACAAGTAGTCTGGAATCCTAGCTCTCTAGCCATCTTCAAAGCATCTGATGAAGTGGGTTTTCTCCCATGAAAGCTCATGAAGGAAATAAATTTGTCAGTCTTTAAGTGCCACAGGACTCCTTGTTTGTTTAGCTCTCTTCTATAGGTGACAAGGTTTCAAATGCTCTAATCTTGCAGTGGGTTTCATGTGAATGGACACCTGTGCCCGTGTGGAACCTCACTCAGTTCAGTGCAAGGCTGGGCCATAGCCACTTGTTCAGCAGACTAATCTGTGTATCCTGATGCTCCTTAGCCTGAAAAAGTCATTTTAAAGACCATTTTAAGCTGAGTCTTTTGGTTGGGTTGGGTTTTGTTTTGCTTGAACTGTGTGTAGGATGAGCTAGGGCTGTTTGTGAGGCTGCACAGACATTGCCCTTGGCAAGGGAAATTAATGGCACACGCATCCTCAGGTGAATGTGGTTTCAAAATCAACAGGGACACTCTTGTGGCAACAGTTCAAAGGCAAACGAAATCTTCAGATGCTCTGCAGTCTGTTCCCATTCTTGGATCTGCTTAGGCTCGGTTGGAAAAATCTCCAGTGTCAGAGGAGATCAGAGAGGGTGAGCTCTGTCCTCCCACCCCACACACCCAGAGGCCTCTTGGAAAGGAGGACTAGGACCACCTGTTATTCATTTCCCTGCTCTGCAGTCCCCACCCCACGCGAGGGGTTAAAGCAGAGTAGTTTTCCCTGACTGGACTAGACTCTCGGTTCATTGGACTAAGGAGTGTGTTGCCTGACACTTCATAGCAAGCTTTGGCCTTGAGCAATGGGCTGTGAAACAGACTTGCTCTGTAGAGAGTGAAACAGAGGTGTGCAAACCATCTTCCACCCACAAGGCAACATGTCCCAGACAAACTTCCTGTTACTGCAAACATCCCCAACGCTTTGGGTAGTGAAATGAAAAATGCAGGCATGCCAGGTCTCACGAAAGAAGTTCCTGGGAGACTGAGGCATCACTTGAAAACTAGAGGCCTAATGCCTCTTTAGCCAGTGGCATACTGCTGTCACTAGGAACTTCACTAGTCAGCCCAGAGCACTTTTTCATAGGTTTACAGGCTAAACCCCTGAAAAAAAAAGGGCACTGGTTTTCACTCTGCCTCTCCATGAGTGACAGCTTAGGAGAGGGCCGGGGCAAATGCCACTTTGGGTAGACTCCAGACTGCTGTGGAGGCTGAAAAGGAGCCTCATGTAAGTTAGAGAGGCTCCAGGCTGCTATAACATGACCATTTTCCCAAGGGTGCTCATGACCTGCTTTGCTATTAGCTGTCATACTGCTAGGGGCCATGAGTGTGCCTCTGCCCCTGTACCCAGCCTGGCTGCTATGCCAGCGTTTCCCCAGAGTAGCAGATAAGGGCCAAAGTACAGCCAGAATGCAGCCCAGGGTTTCTAATGAAAATATTGACAGACCCATAAGTCAGCTGTGACTGCTGGATGCCCCTTGCCTATAATATCCTTCAAACGTTCCACAGATCTCTTTAGTGTTGGATATTTTTACATAACTTCTGAAATAGCATCACGGTCAATTCTGGTGCAAATTTTTAAAATTGTTTAGCTGGGCAAAATATTTGCATACCATGAAGGTTACCAACCAAAGTGATAAACATGATGAAATAAAGATATGCCTTTCTCTTTAATGTGGCCCCCTGCAGCTTGATGGGGAAAGACCTCAGGTTAGCTTTGAAAACATCTAACCATCTGGAAGTTCTTTAAAAGCGCTGCACCTTAAGTTGAGTTGAAGACAGTTTTAGCCTTATCTTTTAATTCCTGTGCATTATGGGAGTAAGTAAGACCTTCAATGTTTTATTTAAATATAGTTTCTGTCACCGTCCTACTTCCTTTCACTGGTAGTCCTAACAAAAATTAATGGCATGAGTGCATGAGACTCGACATGCTAAATTACAATAGGTGCTCCAGAGCTGTTGGGGTGTGTCATGGAAATACAATAAAGACGAGTGTATTTCACTTAAGAAGGAAAAATCAAATGCACATCTACAAAATGGCTAGGTGGCAGCTCTGCTGAAAAAGATCTGGGAGTTGGATCACAAACTCATATGGAATCCGCATCACTGGAGGTTTTTAAAAACAGACTTGACAAACACCAGTCAGGGATGATCTAGGTTTACTTGGGCCTGCGTCTGTGCCAAGGGCTGGCTTTAATCTCTCATGGTCCCTTCGAGCCAGGGCTGTAACTATGGCAGGGTGAGCGGGGCTTTGCCCTGGGCACATCAGAGTGGTTCTGTTGAGCCGCTCCTTTAAAGGGCACGTTCCTCACTGCTTGCTCCAGGCACTGCCCATTGTAAGGGGCGCCGAATTCTTTAGTTACGGCTCTGCTTCCAGCCCAGTGTTTCAGTGATGCTATGATTGAGTACCTGAACCTCCGTGACGTGAAACATTACCTCCTCATGCTCTGATCTCATGAGATCTCCTTGGTGATGTGGGGTTGGGGTTGGGTCACCGTTTAAATGAGCAGACCTCTAGGGAAATGCCAGGAAATGATATTGACAATTCCATTCCCCTCCGAGTCAGAAGAGAGCGTAAGCCAGAGCACTCTAGGACAGTATCGTTGTGCGGTTGGAGACATTAACCTAAGGCCCTGACTACTTGTGAGGAGCCAAGGTTTGAGATTAGAGGGATAGCTGGAAGTTAGGCAGGTAGTGAACTCTACTGTGATGGCCTGCTAACCCTGTCACAGAATCCTGTAAATGAGGGGTTCACATGAGGAAATGCAACCATGAAGCCTTGTTTTAGGTATTCCTTGTTTTATGTCATCTTCTCTAGCAGAACTAAGTAAGAGGCAGGCTCTCATTACCCAGCTTGAAATTTGGCCACATCACCAGAGTCAGTGGTAATCCATAATCTTGCAAAACATCCCCTGAAATCTGTAATCGCCTCCACTGGTATTACATGGATTTAAAGAAAGTCTTCTCCCTGCTTTCGTTCAGATCCAGGTAGAAATTCCTGTTGACTTTATTGATGCAGGATCAACTCTGCAGAGCCCCTTACTTTGATCAGAGCATCTTTTGCTCTTTCTGGATTCAGGCAGCCCTGAGCCTAGATGTGCTCCCCGTGCTGCTTGATATGGACAGCATAGGCTGGCTGATTCCAAGCTCATGGTCTGGATGTGATGCGATCCTTTCCTATTGTGGTTGGAGATTAATGGGCGAGAACAAGGAGAATCACTTCCTGTCGTCCCAGCGTTCAGGAACGATGGGACATGAAGAAATGGAGGAGAAATCATGTTCCCTCTTGAGCCAATAGGGAGCAGAGTGTCCAGTAGCCACTGGAGTTAGCAGGACTGAACCCTCTCGTTTGACAAGGAGCCCTGGCTGCCATCCTCTGAGTACCAGGGGCAGGGGAAATATTGTGCCAGATACCTTCAACAACACAATAGTGGCACCATGACTTATTGTCACACCGAGATGTTTGTGGTCAATAGACAATAGCTGTGTTTTGCAATGATACACTAAGAATGTGTGATGTCTCTGATCCTATTCAATGATTAAGGCCTCCCCAACTCTGCAAACATGAATACCACATCTGTGGATGTATCTATTATGCACCGTAAATTGGGTATGTTACAGATTTGCAATAGGGATTATTAGGTGGAGCACAGTATTTAGTGGGCATGGCAAATATCCATCTCTTGAACTGCAGCAACTGTGCTATTGTTTCTTTTTATTAAATATCAGAAACAATCGGCCCACTTTACAGAATCATCACATGCCAAATTTCCCTTTTTCTTTTCCCTTTTTAAAATCAAATCACATTTCACTCATACACAGGAAGCATGTAATAAACATTCAAGGAGTCTGGTGGGCACTTTTAAATTTATTAGTCTTTAAAAGTGCCACCAGACTCCTTGTTTGTTTGTCTGGATTAGACACACACAGTTACCCCTTTGGAATTTGGTAATAAACACTGAAAGTAGGAACATACGTTTTTATGCTTTATTCTTGGTAAGCAGAATTCAAATCAACTTCTTTTTAAATATTCTCAGGCTGTGACTGCAGATGCCAAATTTCAATCTGAAGCCAGTTTTTTGGCTTTCAAAAATGATGCTAAGACCTAAATAATGAGATCATCAGGCCTTTGGCTACAGCTGCACTAGCAAATTTTACTGTGTAAAAATCAACATTTTACTGTATTATGATTCTCCCCAGATATTGGTGAGAGATGTGTCCAAGAGGAGAAGTGGTCTGCTCCTGCCAGTTGTAGAGGACCTCTGTAACCCTAAGATCTAGAGGTCTGTGTTTCTGAAGCCAAAAGGATCCACAGGCCCTCCAAGCTCACTGTGGCTGTGTGCACGACTTAACATCGTTGTGTCTGTAACACAAGGATTTTTTATAATACGTTGGCTGTGGGTGGGAGTGGCATGTCTCCAGAATGAAAACTGGGGAACTTAGCCTTTGATATTTATGTGGCAATTACATTGAGACTGAGTTTAATGTACAATTATAATGTATCGATAACAATATTTAATGCAAGGGCATCTAGAAGTTTAAACACCAGTCTGGAAGCTGGATGCTCCTGAAGTCTAATCCCATGCTGATGGTGACTTGAATGATGGGTTTGTCTCAGTTTTCCCATCAGTGAAATAGGGATAATTGTATTTCTTAGGGGGTGTTTTGAGAATTAGTTAATATGTGGACTGTGCTTTGATTTGGCCAAGTACTGTGTAAATGCTAAAAATGCTTATGGCCAGTGCTTCTCAGGTCAAGGATGGCAAACATTTGTTAATTAACCCTCACTATGCCTCTGCAAGGGAAACAGGGAAGCACTGAATGTTGTTTCTACTGATGGGGAAACCAAGGCAAGAAGGTAAGCGGCTTGCCTAAGGGGGAGTCACTAAGTATCAGAAATGGGATTAGAAATCTCAAATCCATGACTTCCATGCTTTATGCTGAAATCATGCTGCCTTTCATGGGCCTGCCCCATAAATTTAAAGAAGCTCTTAAATTGCGTGAAGCTTTTTATTAGCATATGTTTAAGAACTGTCTAGCATCTCTAGTGTATCTCCGCAGGAAAGCAGACAGCGTCACTGCTGGGTCCCGACCTCTTCTCGCCAAAGTCCCATTATTCTGCATATTCCCCTGTCTGCGCCTCCTTTTCTGTGCAACACACAGATTTTGGGGTTTGGGCGTGGTAAGGGGAATCTAGTCTCTGTTCATTTGCGTTCTGTCCTGTACCCAGACTTCAAAAGCTGCAAAGGGTTTGGTGACTGATTTACTCTGTCGTTCCCTTGCGTCTCTGAGGTATTTGGTAAAAGCTCAGTTCACAGATCATTAAAAATTAAAATTGAGACAGGACTGTATTTTGGAGCAAGCTTCTGCCTTGATCTACACCCAGGCCTTTCAGCTGACCTCCCTGGCCCTTCAACAGGGAGCAGGTCTGATGTAGGTGACAGATGTAAACGAGGGGGAATTTGGCCCTCCATAAATCTGAAGAAAACAGCAGATTTCTTAATGTTCTCAAGAAATTTCTGGAACGTGAATAGTCTCCACTGAGTCAATACATTGGGAGCTCTGCCCCACCCCACCCCACTCCTGCTTCCACCCACACCCAACTTGTTTTTGTTTCTGTGCTGTCAGGTTCAGTTAACTATTTCAATGGCTTAAAAGGGCTAAGCCAGCAAGCGAAGGCTTTTGATTCGATAAGCAACTGCATCCCCTTTTCAAAGGAGTCTGGTCCCTAGAGCAACCACATCCCAGTGCTGATTTGCTGCAGTGAAGACCGCAGCACGCACAATATGCCCTCCCCCCTCTCCCTCTTATGCTCACAGCCTCAATCTGTTGCCAGTGCGAGGCAGCAGCCGTGGTACCCACAAACCTATTCATGCTTTGGAATGCCTCAGTGAGAATCCAAGCAAGGAGCCGCAATTCCTAACCCTGCAAGATGCAAGCCAGTGCCGACTCTACCAAGATGGACTGTCTGTGGAGCAACTGGAAATGTCAGGGTATTATATCTATTTTAGTGTTGCATGCCTAGACAGATTGCATGGGAAGGAAGGCACAGGCAGCATCCATCCATTTTGCATTGTTCACCTGTGGGCCTTTGCATGCTTTTTATTTCCCCAGAAGATTTTTCTCTGGAGTCATTTCAAACAAACAAACAAACACCCTCATCCTCGGTTTTTAATTTTTTATTTCTCCCGTTTCTGGGCTGTTACGTCTTAGAAACGTTTCATCCAGGACCTTTTCCTTTCATGCTGCAGCTCATAGCAAAACCACCTATCCCTGATGATGTAGCTTTTTCCTAATCTGAGGAGCATTGCTGGTCTGCACCCAGCATTATTTCGCTTTTAGGACGGTAGGAATTGGGAATTGGAGTCTGTTTAAGCTCCTGAGGTTTACTGACAGTCCTGTTTTGGAGCTTCAGAGCATCCTTTCGGATGGGACACACCCATTTTGAAATCTGTATCCGCTGTTAACACAAAGGGACAGCAGCCTTGACAATTACTGTAATACTGAGGTATTGCCACACATTTTTCAGCTTGCTGCATGGTAGTTAAAATTATTCAGTGATTATCTCTCTTAGCGCCCCACTAAACCACCTGCTGTAGCATGTCACAATGTTTTGATCGCTGTTGTCACTGACAAGAACAATAGAGGTTATGTTCTCTTATTACATACTTATTTTGAGACGGTCCATATTAGCACTGGGTGTGGCTGGCTACCTTCCAGTTCGCCTCAGACAGCTTTTCAGCCATTTTTATTTGGCTTCACACTTCCTAGCTAGTATCCATCCTTTGTTTTGTTAAGACTGTCTATGTGACTGCTTGCTGAGCAGATAACAGAAAAATAGATGGAAAGATGGATCCAGTCTCATCATCTTCAGTATGTGCGGGGCTGGCTTTGTTTTGTTTTATTATTTTTAGGATAACCTTTCTGACAGTGAGGTACGTTTTTTACTTTGAACATAGAGCGTACATTGTTAATGATCTCTGCTGAATCCCTAAGAGTGAATTACACCATAGCAACATCTTCTTAAAGGGGCCGTGCTTCTTTTCAGATGTAATTTCTTCTCAAAGAATGTAAGCCCTGCTAAATGTAATGTGATCTGTAAAGCCCACTGAATGTGTGTGGAGAACAAGGGGGGTTAATTGGATCCATCCAATTGCTGTTTCCAGTATATTTTAAACCTTGGTTCTGCACCTAGTCATCACCTCGTTCTGAGGGATTTGTCATAAAGTCAAAAAGCTACAAAGTAAACTGATGCATCTACTAACGCAAGCCCCCAGCAGGTCCCAGTTTCAGTTGTGTTAGTAAAGAACCAGGATTTTCAAGTATCTATATCTTTAACATGAACTCTTCAGTCTATATTCCATGAGTTACTAAAAAAAGGGGGGGGTGTCTAGATATTAAAATTTGCTGAGTCAAGTTGCCAAGCTCATCTTGATTTAAAGCAGATTGGGGATTTTTTTGTTCCTCTTTACCAAAAAAAACTATACATAAATTTAAAATATTATGAGGCACAGGGCATTCTATCTTTGCTTAACAAAAAATTAAAAGCATTATGGTGCCAGCTCTGTCTCTTTGCAGCCTCCCTTTTGAAAGCAATAGGCTGTTTGTCTTAAAATTGAATGACACAATATAACCCAAGCTGATTAGAGAGAACCCAGCTGAAATAAATTATTACCGTCTTTTACTTATCTTTTCTTTTCCCTTGATGTAGCTATATTATGCTAGGGAGAGATGAAAACAAGGCAGACTCTAAGATACCCATTGGATGTTGCCTATGTCTGTAATGTTCTACTGATCAGACCCCAATATACACTGCTGCAGCATTGTAGCCCCCTCAAAAATAGCCACAAGAAGAATAAACACTGGGAGTTGTTTTATATGATCATCAATAAACTGTGTTGACCCCTCCCAAACGATCTACTTTCCAAAAAAATGAAGTGGTAAAAATTTTCCATTTTCATTGATTACTGTTTCATCTCAGATAACTTTTTTCTTTTCAGTGGTCTGTCTGCTTACCATGCAGAAGGTCCTGGGTTCAATTCCCAGGGGGTTGGACTCAATGATCTCAAGAGGTCCCTTCCAGCCCTATGATATGATATATATGATATATGCTTGATATATACGTACGTAACAGATGAACGCCACTGCAAATAGTGGTGAATTTTGACTGAAGTTATGCAAAATTGAGGCACTGGTTAGCACAAATTTTAATGTACTAACAAGCGAGGTGTGCAACGAGCTAAAATTAAGGACTAGACAATGTAATATTTATAACAATATTTTGGGGTAAGATGAGTGAAAAGCAAGGGGGTGTTTCTTCTGAAATGCAGCAGATTTTTGTAAATATTCCCTTGTGGTTATGGAAATATATTCAATATTGGTATGTAATATTCAAATATATTGCAGCATATTTTTTATCTGTCTGTACCAGAAACATGACATAATTGTATCAATGACAGAAGATGACAAATTCAAAGAGAGAACCAAAGTCATTCTCCCCTCCTGGGCATGTCCCATTAGAATATTATCCTTGCAGATTAAGATGAATCGCAGCAGACTTTTATTTTGTTTGCATCTTTCACAATTAGAAAGTGATTTCTTTGAAATAGACTGGGATTGAGCTATCCAGCACAGCTGAGGGTGCAGTTACCCAGACCACTGTGTATGCCAGCGAGTGCGGGTTTTCAGACACTAACAGTCAGAAGAACTGACTGCGGAAGGTCGTACTTCAGAAATGATGTCACACCACCAATCAGTGGCTGTTGTGCAGTGCTCTGAGGTCATTTCCTGAAGTCTGACTGCCTGGAGACTGCGTTTCTGAGAGCGGCTTGAAAACACAAGACGGCAGCATCTACCACTTCAGACGTATGGGTGGCAAGAACGGGTCTCTTGACCCTTTAAAGGTATGGGGTAATCCTCTAGGTCTAGGATCTCCTGTCATCAGTACTTAAGACAGGTACAAGGTCTATTAGGAAAAACCCCAAAAGACTTGCATTGCATGGCTAATTATTTTCAGCACGCTGGCCTTCTGGTCACTTCTGCTTTTGTTTCTGCTTCCCCAACCCACTTCTTAGGTATCTCTCAGTGATACATTTATGTCTGCTTTTCTTACCTACAAGTCTGCTTTTAAAAAAAAAAAAAAAAAAAAAAAAAAGAAGAAGTGAATGATCCTAAGTAAACAACCTGTGGATTCCTCACAGAATTGCCCCAAAATACTAGCTGTAGGATTAATCTCTGCAGCACCTGGAGGCTGTGGTCAATAAGGAATGCAGACTTCCTTGAAGTCAATCCAAACTAGCTTTATTGGAACAGTTTTCTGAACTGGAGTTGTACTGGCAACTGTTTTCTGAGAATTATCTTGTGTTTTAACTAAAGTAGGAGCTGGTTTTAAGATGGTGCAGAAAAGCTACATCAAATATTTCTCCATGGCAGTATTTTCCACTCCTCTCACTGATAGCGGCATTCAGTAGCAATAAGATTCATGTTTGCATTTAAAGTGTCATCTTATTAACTGCTTTGAAACCATTCTGTTTAGCCCCTTGGGAATAAAACAGCAACATGGATCAATTGGTACTTCCAGTGCTTTCCATAGTTTCACAGGTGAAGTGCTTCAACAGAATTTATGGGTTAGATTGGCAATCTGCCGTGGCTCCAAATAAGCTATGACCATGGGGTATTTGGTCCTGCCATGAGTGCGGGGAACTGGACTTGATGACGTCTCATAGTCCCTTCCAGTTTCTGTGATTCTGTGATTTACACCAGTGGATGATCTGTCCCTGTAGCATATCTTGTGCTGACCCTTCATAGATACAGTTTATTGGAGCCAGATTGTTAGCAGGTGTCTTTTAACTTAGCTGCTTTGAGTTCTGTGGAGCTACAATGACTCTGATTCTCTGAAAAGCTAGCCCCGTCTATTTCAGGGGGCTTCCTGTCAAGACTGAACAAAAGAGGTTAAGTTGTAATTTAAGGGAAGAACAGTCTTTGAATTTCAGGGCTGTTTTTTTGTAGACACAGAGCCAAGCTTACCAAAATCAGTATTAAAGACGTATTTAGTCCCTAAGTTGGGCTGGTGCCTTTTCGTGGCTACCACAAAATAAAGGTTGTTTATAAAGCTTGAGTAATTTGCATGTTAAGCAGACTGAAACAAAAAAAAAAACCTGTTACTCCATTCATGTGCAAACAAATTAATCTTTCCCCAACTGATGGGGTGAGTAGATGCACAGTGACTGATTTATGCACCTATGTGTTTTCATATGAGCAAAATTTCTGCTGGTATTATTTTAGGGTCCCATTTGAAAAGTATACCCGAGAGGCTCATCTCCACTGAGTTCAGCAGAAGAGTGTTTCTAAAGGCTTCTTATGAGATCAGATGTAAATTCAGAGAAAGGGATTTAGCTATTTGATAATCCAAGTTTTATTAAAAATATGGTCACTATTACTACTTCTCCTCCATTTGTTTTTCCCTTCAACTTGATATGTGCCTTGTCATCAGTTGACAAAGACCATCTCATAGGAACTCTCAAGAGTTTTGTTGATGCGTTGGCCTTGGTGCAAGCCTGATTCAATAGTCCCAGAGCCTGGAGATCTCAACTGATCTGTCCTGAGGTCTCAGGAGCTTTTCCTCTCCTCTTCACTATGATGTTTCAAGCTGTCTCTATATGGCATTCTGAGTAATGAGGTTGATCAAAAAGTCTGAAGCATCTTCCATGCATATTTTGTACTTTCAAAATTCTGTGCTGAAATTAACTTCTATTGAAACAAAATTCAATGCATATTTTGTATTTGCTTCTAATCACAGTAAAACTTCTGGTGTCTTTTTCTCCATTTCTCTTCCTTTTCTTTTTTTCATTGGCAAATGTGGGAAGGAGAAAAAGGGGAAAGAGAAGGGAAAAACCAAGCCCCACCATTTCTGCTTTGATTCTAATCAAAACCAGCCTCTTCATTTAAAAAAAAAATCAACATTCAGAACAGCTCACTCTAAATGTTCCCACCCCCCAACAAACCTTTTCAGTGGGTGGAAAATAATCTCGACGGGCTCCATTGACTATTCATAATAAAATCATTTAAGCAGCCACAATGTGGCCTCTGCATGGCTTGGATTATCCAAATAGTCCAGGTGCTAGACTTGCACAGATGGATCTTCAGCCATACTGGATGGAGAAAAGTAGCTCTTTCTGGCTAGCAGGCTGGTCAGATTGAGCTGCTCATGCTAAGAACGTTGCTTAGGTGTAGAGCTAGAGAAGGTGCACATTAGCAATCCCCTTAGGGCTGCCATCCTCCAGGACTATCATAAAGTCCCCAGGAACTAAAGATTAATCTTGAGTTGAAGGTTGTCATGTGATGAAAGCTCCAGGAACACGTCCAACCAAACCTGGCCAGGCTACAAACCTTACAAGGCTAGAGGCCTGACTGTGTCTGAAACCTGCACATCGGTGCAATGCGGGGAGAGCGCAAAGTGACTTCTCCATTTTGTGCTCTTTCCCTGCAGCAGGAGCCAGGCTTGATTGTAGCCACACCAATCTCTGGGCAGCATTAGCCAGCAGAGTTAACTAAGCAGGGAGGAGGAAACACATTGTACCATCCTAAGAGAGAGATCAGTGGGCATGTTTTCATGAGGCCTCTGGCGCTCTGCAAAGGGGTACACAAGTGTAGATGGGTGCGGCTTCCACGTTGCCTTTGGGGTGCTGTGGTCCAGCACTGGTAGGAGGAACCACATAATCCCTTCCAAAGATGACACGTCTGTTCCTCTTGCAAGGCAGGGTTGTGCATGTTGGGCTCAACTGAGCCCCAATTTTTGTCTAGCAGAATGGAACCAGCCTGTACAACCCTTACAGGGGAGAGGTGTGTTGTACAGAGGGGAGTGCAGGGGGTGGACATCAGAATGGGGCATGAACAAACTAGTTGGCTTAAAATAAGAATCGTTTTGCCTCTTTGACCAAACCAAAACCTTGTCAGGAGGTTTAGAAAAGCTCATCTACCCTCCTCTTTCTTTCCTTTCTGAAATGTTGCCTTTGTTTGCTCTTGATTTCAGTCAGGATCAGGAGCATTAACAATGAAACATGACAAGAGGGGCATTTCTTGTGATATTTCTGACCTGTCCATTGCCACAGAGTGCTGGAAAAAGAGGCTGTTAGGATAGTGTTTGGAGCTTGGGAGCAAGAGTCTGGACTCCTGGTTTGCCAGCCTGTAGTTCACACTGTTTGATACACAGCACTGATGGTTATCTGATCTGAGCGCAGGATCAGCTTCCAGGAGATAGGCCAGGGAATAAGCAATGCCATGAGTGGAGGCCAAAGACGGAAAAGTCTTGCTCAAGGGACCCAGCTTAAGCTACCTTCAGAAAACTTTCTTAGCAGCAAAAGTGTAGAGTATCTGAGTTTTTCATGAAGCTACCTCCAACAAGCCCAGACCGATGGAATGAAACTGATCACAGAACACCTGTACTACTAAAGCACAGGGTCCAGTAAATGTCCTTAAAAAATCTTCTCCCACTTACCTGTTGAGGGATCAGTCTTTACTTAAGAAATTGGCAGTAAAACCAAGAATGTTGACTGCTGTGATGAAAGCCAGTAAAAACATGGACCGTCACAACTAGGCACAACTCTTCAGACAGATGTCCTTCAGCACCATTTGGACTCAAAATGAGGCTTCACCATTAACAGTTATATTTCCAAGTCCCGTAATGACTCACTCCTTCACTCCTTATTCATGCAAAATTCCCATTGATCCCGGTAGGTCTACAGGATGAAGAACCCAAAGTTAGAAGATACACCCAGTAAAATGTGTACTCCTTTGATGTTTCATTGCTTTCTGGTTGAATAAGGCCTCCAGGCTTATCCACTGCATAGAGATTTCAGAAAACTCTGTGAGATTTTAACAGCTTTGCATTTGCTGGTCCTGCTCCTTTGATGTTCTGTAGGAAAGTGAGTCAATTTAAAAATTTTTTGTCAATGTTCTTCAGTTCCAAAATAAGTATCCTTGAAATGCTCTATGAAGGAGTAATGCTGGCTATGGTAGGGACCAACTGTGAATACAAGGGTGAAACCAGTTGGAGTTGGCAGTTAAGTCAAGAGACAGGGGAGGGTGTTAACTTAGACTTCAGTGGGAGCTAGGATCTCTCTTTCATTGAATGGGATGCTGCACAAATCTGATGCTGATTCTTTCATACTATTAAAGAAGGACCTGAACCATTAAAATTGAAATCTGGAAGACAGGACTCATCTACACTTCTGAAAGTTTGAAAGCAGGATGAAGAGGCAGGTTGGATCTGTGGTCCTGGTTCATGGTCCATCTGTCCTTAAAAATAACATTGCCATACCACATTTGTTTAGGAATTCTGTTTTCCTTCATTTCCACTGCTGATCAGGCAGGTTCCTGCTACTAAAATCCCATACAGAAATCAGGAAGGGGGTAGACAGCATTATTGTTTTATTAGTAAATAAGGTGTGAGTGGGCCCTCTTGTCTGCAGGTGGCTTTTTTCTTCAAAGCAATGATCAGTGACCTCCTAACTTCTCTTCCAGTCTCTTCTTCTTTGATTCTATGAAGGGCTGTAAAGCAAGAGAAAATTATGGGATCCAGAGGACACTAACAAAGATGGGGGGGGAACCCTTATAAAAATAGCAAAGGCACTCTGAGGTTCACGGCAGCAGTTTTACGAAGCTATGATGTGGTAACCATTCTTCAGAAGTTGCTTCCATCTGTATTAATTAGACACAGAAGGGGGGAAATGGAGAGCTGAAATATTGACAAAGAAAGATGTCCTAAAGAAAGATGAGAGAAAACACTGAGCAGATAGCATTTGGATGCACTCGGATACTGGGAGAAATCTCTGTTAATACATCCATAACTAGCTGCGTTCTTTTGGCCAGATTTTTATCTCCCCCTGTTATGCGAAGAATTCACTATTTTGCCAAGATGCAAAAACAAGCAACTGATCTGTGCCAGTGCCCTCAGTGGCTGAAACCTTGGCCTCATTTTGAAGTCAGTGATTAAAACTAGTGAGTTCATTAGCACCAGGTGGTCATGCCCTTTCTCTAAGGTAAGAGTCTGACCCTGTAAAATACATACAGTTAAAAAAATGGCCATGATTGTCTAATGTTTTAAATTAGTGTGTGTTTTACTGGAGCATAGGAGAAGATTTAAATACTGTTGTAACATCTAAGTTTGTCTGATGCTGAGTCTGTTTCTAATGACCTTATCATGGTAGTACTAAGGTATCCATTTTTCAGGAGTTAAAAATTCATTTGGTAAGAAGTAGAGATGGAGTCAAACAAAACCCTGGATCCAAGTGCTTTGGACACAGAAGTTTGACAGTTCACATTTGGATTTGAGCTACACAGTTGTACTGTGATTTATAATGAACCCAACTAAATCCACTAAGCTCAAATTTCCCACCATGCAGGTGATGTCTGCTGCTTAGTGGCTTAGGCTTCCCTCTAGTAATAAGTCCTAGTTGTCAACTATTTGTCCAATAGAGATTGTTAATTAACAAGATTGGAATTGTTGAATTTTGTTTCCTTAGTTTTCCAAGTTTCAGCAGGGTAGCTGTGTGTTAGTCTAGTTTGGCAAAGCAAAAAAGATGTCTTGTGGCACTTTTAAAGACTAACAAATTTATTTATTGCATGAGCTTTGGTGGGAGAGATTCTAGGTCAAGGCTTCAAAGAGAGCCTTCAGACTTAGAATTCATATGCAAATTTGGTGCCATCAACTTGAGTTTGAATAGAGATATTTCCTGACTTTTTCATTATAAACAGTGATTGTCATCCCTCTCCCCCTCCCTATCTGTTGCTCACTCAGTTTGAATCAATACAACATGTTAGCTTTGCTGAAAGAGGAAGATGGATCTCTCCCATGAAAGCTCATGTGAAAAATTAATTTGTTAATGTTTAAAAGTGCCACAAGATTCCTTAGTTTTCCAGTGTCACTACGGAGACTGGGCAATTAATTAGTGTTTGTAGATGTGTATCGACATTCTTAATTTCTTATCCACAAAAATATTGCCCAGGGAATGGTGACCCATCAGCTGTAAATGCATACTGCACGGGTCCTAGTAGCTATGGGATTCTCCTGTAACAGATGTGTCCAGTCATGCCTTCAAAATGCTGAGCTGGCTGGAGGCTTCCACCTGGTTTTCCTCTCTTCTGCAGCATACTTTATGCTGGAGGGCTAACCCGGGATTTTTACAACAATCACATCATTAAAATCCTAGAGAGAATACTGACTTCCTGCACATTTATTTTGTAATGAAGCAGGAATGCTCAGGCAATATTTTGTATCATGGTATGCTTCCTTTCTTCCTGCACCTCAGCTTAACTCTTTGCTGAATCACTGACCAGAGTTCTGTTTATTAGGGACTTTTCAGAAAATATTGTGCAGAATTCAGGCTCGACTAGTGTATAAAAACCCTTGATAAAAGGTTGTTAATTCTCAGTCAATTTGGAAAGGGAGAGTAGCATACACTTTTTGAATAAAACAAACATTTAATACATTAAAAACACACTGGAAAGAGTAAGAATATTATAAATAGTGTTTGGAGCACTATATATAACTTTCATCAATTAAACTATTAAGCAGATGATCTCCTCCCTCTTTTTTTGTTATAAAGGGCCAAATGTAAGGTTTCCACATAACACTTTCTGTATTTGAGCTCACACATCAAAACACATACCCCTCTGATCTTCTCTCAGAGGTGCTTTCTCAGCCCTTATAACAGTACTATAAAACATACCGTGTGTTACCTGGACTCTTCTGTGCTTGAGAAGGGGCAGTGTCCAGGCCTTTTAATACTTCAGCAAGCAAAGTCAGTCTGGGGATCTCTACTGTTAGCTGTGTTCCAGTCCTTGAGTTAATAGCTAACTTATTCTCTGTCGCTGGTGAAAGAGAACTCCACAGCCTGGATCCAAGCTAGTACGGGGTCTGCGGTCAGTATATAGAAGATCAGTTCCCCAGGTTTCTATGTGTATGTCTATGCTGGAGCCTTAGGTCAACTTAAGGAAGCTTAAGTCGACCTACAGACCCCCTCGGCCACCCTGGGCTTTTATTAAGTCGACTTAAGTGCTTCCTTACTTTGATTTAACACCGCATCTTAAGGTCAACTTAATGCTTGAGTTGACCTTATGAAGTTGACTTAAGCCAGTGTAGATGGGGGATGGCCCTTAAGTTGACTTAATTGGCCTCCAGGCCCCCTCTGAGAGTTCCTGGCCACCAGGAAGGGTTGACCTAGCACCCACCAGTGTGGATGCAGGCAGTCAACAAGAGTTTTCAGTGTGGCCGCTCTAAGTCAACTTTAAGCCAACTTAGAGTTGACCTTGTTACGTCAACCGAACAGAGCCTCCAGTTTAGACATACCCTATATAAGACTGTCACTTCATAGGGCACAACCTTCCCCCACCTCAAGCCTAGCAAAATCAGGCAAGAATTCACAAACCCTCCTCTAGATGCTGTGCCTTTAACTCACTTTAACGAGGACAGAATCACAATTTAGAGCAGTTAGCTGGTTGCCTGGTAGTCTCCAGGGGAAACAATTCCTCTCTTCCAGCTCCCTCTATTTCCATAAAATGACTGCAGTGGACCAAACGTTCTCTTAGTGGACACTTTCCTCGTCTGGAAAGCTGGACTAGCACTGACCTATGCCCACAGCTGTACAGGGATTGGGACCCTCACAGCAGACTCATCCCTTGGACCAGTGTTAATCAGCCACTGAGTCAAGTACAAGGTTGTCTTTAACTCCACTATTTATAACCTTGTCTCCTCTTTCACTCGGATTGGCTCTGCTCTCTGAGGCTGGCTAAGGTGTGACCTGCAGGTTGGCTCCCACAATGAAAATATAACAGCAGCAGAATATGTCGGAGAACGGCCGTGTTCCCATCAGATGTTGAATGTCCTCATCCCTCGGAAGAGCAAAGTCAAATGCTCCAGCATGAAGTGTGTGGGCTACAATTGCTCAAATGTTTGTGTTTGTTAGAGGCAGAACTGGAATACCAGAAGGAAGATGATGTGTGGATGATTTTCAGACTTCAGCAGGGAGCTATCTTGTGGATCTAAAATGACTCATCCAGTCAATTACACATGGGAATCCTGACAGGCAAAAACATTCATTTTCTGTCTCGCCACTCTCCTCTTTTTCTTGAAAAACATTCTTCAGAGAAGACACGTGCATGAGTCTGAAGGCAGGGGGATGTTTCTGATATAATTTGACTAAATCACATATCTCCCAAGTTCAATTCTGAGATGTCCTTCAAATATAAAAACTAACAGGCAAACCAGGGCTGCCGCTGAACAAGTGTTTTGGTGACCACACAAACCATTAAAGCTCTGTTCCCATGGTTACCGTGATGTCATCAGAAACCTTGATGAATGTGTATAGCAAGATAATGCTCCCACACCCTTTATCCCTATCTTCTATCTCTGTTTCACTATACACTGTCTAGTGCATCAGCACGGTTTGTCTGGGTCCTCCATCTTTTGCGGTGCTAGGTGCCAAATAACAAGAAACGTTTTCCAAAAGAAGCAATGACATCTGCCAGAAGACATTTCAGGCACTGTACGCAGGAAATTTCTTTAATGGTTTCAAAGTTACATTCTACTGACATTTATTTTGGGGAACTTGGGTCTAACTGGTAGTGCAAGTTACACATTTAACTCCCATCTGGAATGAGTAAGTGTACCTAGTTGGATAGCTAGTGCACCTTTCTGGCAGAGAATGGAGAATGCAGGTTATATTAGTGAAATGAAATTGTAGTTGATGTGACAGTTGAGAGTCTGATTAATACTCTTGAAGGTTTCTTCTTTCAAACCTAAGGTTTGTGTCATTTGAGTTATGCTTTGCGGAGATTTCCTGCTTTCATTTCTAACTAAATGAACAGGCTGGACTCAAATTAAACAGCTAATAAACATGTTTCTCCATTGAAAACTCGTCAAAGAAAGTGACAACGTTGGTTTGTCATAGTTTGAGCCTCCACTTCTGCTCACATTCAAGACATTGGTAAAACTCCCCTTAAATTCAGTGGTTTGGGCCTGGCTATTAATGAATAGAGAGAAATGATTCTGAAATCTGAGGCTCTTATGATAAATCATAGAGGCCTCTGTACCACCACAACCAAATTAGACCTACAGTGCTTCTACTGTGTTACTGAATGCAAAATAATACAAAGCTGCTGGAATGAAAGTAGTGTCACCCTTGTTACAATAAATTAAAAGCAATCAAGAACTACCAGTAAATGGGTTTTGCAGTTTAACAGCTCAGGTTAGAATTTTAAGTTGGGGTTTTCAAAGAAACCTGAGGGAGTTAGTGCTCCAAGACCCACTGAAATTGAATGGGATTTTGGTGCCTGTTCTCTTAAAGTCCTGTGAAAATATCATCTTCTGATGGGATGTGTTCTCTCCAGCTTGTTCCTTTGTCCATTTAAGCTCAATGAAGTAGAGCTGGGCATATGGATGTGCTATCAAATTACATGCAGATCACACATGAATGGGTTAGCATGCCACAAGTATCTCAATTCATGTATATTTAGTAGGGACTTTTTAGAATCCTGCAGCTGTAATTGGGTCTGGGTAATTGAATTTTCATTAAAATATACAGTAAGTTCATTGCTCACAGCGTGGTAATTTATTTAAGACTGGTTACATAGACTGAAGCACAGTCATTGGTTCTTTTTCTGCAGGTGACTTCCTCCATAGAAATATGCCTGGGGACTTAATTAATTTCTTGCTGTTCGTTCTTATAAATCACCCCTCTCTTTCTAATTTATATGTGCATTTTGTGCTCATGTGAGACAGAAACCTAAACACTCTCTTAGGTCAGGTATTGCTCTGTATGGTATGCACTACACCAATTTGTCTGCCTGGTTCTGTAGGTGCCTGAAATCCTGGCCCACAATCGGGCCATGTTTGTATTGATGGAAGTTTTCTAGAGCAAAGGGTGTTAATTATGACAGCTTGTTTAGGGGTTCTGTCTTATGCACAAAACGAGATGAGAGAGGAGCCTTCAAACGCCATTTCATTGGTGACTCAAGCTGAGATTTAAACTTAAGACTTCAAGGATGAAAGATAGAAAAGCCACTGGGTCAGCATAGTGTTTGTACACCAAATTGATATTCTGCTCAGAGCTGCAAAATGGAGCGTACAGTGGGCTGATATCCTCACCTTTGAATTTCACCTTGATGGTGCTTAAAAATAAAAAGGACATTTGAAGAAGAGAGGATGCAGTCATTCTTCGTTCAGCTGGTGACAAGGGGACAGCTTTGCTGTTACCCTCTTCCTTGGGTATCATTTACACCAGGGATCTCAAACTCAAATCACCACAAGGGCTGCATGAGGACCACCAGTACATTAGCCTGAGGGCTGCAACACTGAAACCTTTTCATATAACGATATTGCAAATATGTATTGGCAACAATAGTGTCATTGCGGGCCGCAGGAAATAGCTTTAGGGGCCACATGTTTAAGACCCCTGTTTTACACCATAGAGAGTGCAAATGCTTCTATCTGAGGCTCATTTACACCTCTTTTGCAATGAGGTATATGGTCAAATAAGGGGCAGGGGCACCAATGAAGATTCCTTGGAGCTGGTTCTTGCTAGACTAGTTTTCACAGTCATGCAATTCCCCTGTGTTTGACGCTTGTAGTCAGCTTTGTTGTCTGGGAACGCCCATGTATCAGCCTCCATATCATGGGCTGTCACCTCTTTGCTTTTATAAAAGAGGCATAGACCCAAATATCAGGGGCCAGATTGTTGCTCTAGCTATGGCTGCATTGCACTCATCTGGTGATGCAAAACAGTCACAAACAAGGCAGGGTTGCCTTCTCTCATGTCACCTGAGAATTCTCCCTTTGTAGCCACTGTAATGGCTCCAAGGTGATGCCAAGAATAGGGACATATCTATGGGAAAGGAGCATAGTTAAGACATTCATTTGTCTAGAGTAAGCAGCATTGCAGTAGGAGAATTCTACCCTGATATCCCTGGAGCATGCAACATAATCCCTCCTTGAGCTCCCCTGGCATTCAGCACTCTGTATTAGTCACAGTCTAAATCATCCTGAAGCTATATCTACACCCACATTGGCAAGTTTGGTGCCATCAGATCAATTTATGTGGTTTGATTGAGCAGCAGTGAAGACTCACTCAATTGATCTGGAAGTCAACCAGTTAATAGGTCCTCCAGAAAAAGCTGGTGCTGAGTCAACAGATATGCATCTCCTCTCATCACAGTGTGGTGGAGATGGCACATAGAATAGAGGTTAGGAAGTCGACGTGAGTTGCGCAAGATACTATACATAGCTTACGTAACTCCCATCAACTGTAGCCAAATTTGCCGGTCATTGTAGACCAGACCTGAATCTCTGCAGTTGGGACCCAGGCTCGGCCTTGTTTGAAATGAGATTTTCTGTTTTTATGGGAAACTATGGTGCAGACGTTTCAAAAGGCCTTTTCACTGTTAAATGCCTGAGATGCACAGGCAGCTCTGCTTTCTACCCTGGCCTTCTAAGAAGCATTAAGGACTGTGGACCCAGTCAAGCTCAAAACATCCAAATCTTAGCGGCATGTTGACTTCCCAGCGGGCTAACCTGCCCAGGGGAAGGGCTGGATTGTCACAGTGGAGAGCCAACACTACACGTTCTCCATCTAGCTTTGCAGCATGGAGTTGTGGAGTTGCATGAGGGCTGGAAGGACTCATGTTGATGAGCTCAGCACTGTGACTCCTATGCCCCAAAAGCTGCTGTATTGGAGGATCTCATACACTCTTTCTTCACCTTTCCTGCTCAAGGAGCTGTCAGGGACCTCTTCCTCACTCCATGGCCCCATGTTGGACATGAGACTGAAAGACACCATCTGTCCTGAGTCTCAGTTTAAATCTATCTCCTTGTTTACTCACTTATGTCCAGCTCCTCAAAGGTACTTTGTTGCTAAGATCCAGTGAAATCAGTGTCAGGTAGAAGGCAGAACCCTAAATGCCTTTGAGAATCTGGACCTCATGACAAATTCGGCTTCATCCCACGGACTCAGAGACCAGGTGGACTGACCCAGCACTGTTGCACTGCACATGGGAGGGACAACGTTTGGGGAATCTATTCAGCACAGCTCTGTAGATCCTCCCAACCCTCTGTCATGCCATTAGAGTTAGGGACAGGAATGGGATGAGTCCCAAAAGTCTATCACTGCACATCCCTGAGGCAACTTGGCTTCTGAACCATAGCTCCTAACCCTTGTGAATCCCTAACTGCACTAATCAGTCCAGACATTGCTCTTTCTTTCTCAAAACAATTTGCTCCCTGTGCTCTGCCTTCATGGGGAAAATGATCTTAAAAAAACAGACCTACTTCCTGTTCTTTGGATTCAGTGTGATTTTAAGCTTGTATCCAGGGTGTAATTTCTTTATCAATGTAAATTACCACAACAATGTCAGCAGCATGTGCTAACAGATGCATGCTGCCTCATGTGCTACCAAACTGCTTCTGGTTTTCATTGGATGATGAATGAAATCAGTGCTATTTCTCATCTTGTCTCTTGCATGCATACAAGTCCCTGTGAGCATCTCTTTTGCCATATAACAGAGAGAAGATGAGTGAGGTGAGGTTTTATTGGACCCCAGTGGGCTCTTCAACCTGACCTCAGGAAGAGCTCTGTGGAGCTCAAAAGCTTGTCTCTCGCACCCAACAGAAGTTGATCCAATAAAAAATATTACCCCAGCTGCTTTAACTGGCAAATATCCTGGAGCAACACAGCTACAACACTGCAGACATCCTTTGACAGATGTCCATTCTGTGGTGATTTTGCAACAATGCGTCCTCAGTAAGAAGTGCCTCTTTCTTCTCTAAAATAAAGAAAGAATCCATAATTATCTGTTGAGGAAATAAAAATCAGTGAGAAGGTAGCAGCTTTAATCTGGGCTGTTGGATGTCGCTGAGGCAAAATACTCCTAACTCTTTTCTTAGCCAGTTCTTTAATAAGCTTTAGCACAAAATCCAGTTGTAAGTCAGGTTTATGTCAAGATGATGCACACTTTGGAATATTTTCTCCCTGCTCTAGTCATTGAGCTCCTTTTTTTATTGAAAGGATAGCACTCCTAGAAAGCCCTTAGTATCTCGATGAGAGTATGATCCGTTTCTAGCCCTTAACAATACCCGGCACATGACCACAGCTAGAATTTGTGCTAAGTCACATTGGTTAATTAAAGAATTAATTGCTGACTTTGGGGCTTATCCTTAGCTGATACAGACTTATTCAGATTCATTTGGTTTTGTCCAGCTGATATTCCTATACCTCTCCATTCCCTACTTACCAGGCACTGTTTTCTCTTGGTGGGCAGATGGATGACCACACACAATCTGACCTCAGCAGCCAACATTTGCACTCACTTCACTGGTCTGCAATTCAAAGACTGCATGAGACAGACTATAATCGGAGAGGTATTGCATAGGAAGGCTTGCCTTAAGCTGCTAATCAGGGCTGGTTTCAGGGGCGAGCCAATGTGGCACTGGCTTGGGGTGCTGAAGTTTAGGGGTGCCGGCCGTGGCCTGACCGGTCAGCCCTGGGGGAGGCGGGGCTGAGAGACGTGAATGGTGTGGCTTCCAGTGTAGCCTTGGGTCTTCCCGCCTGGCCTTCAGGCCGACTGGCCAGGCTGCGGCCAGCCCGCTCTGCCCCCAGAGGCGGAGTGGCTGGCCCAGAGGCGGATGAGAATGGGAGAGCTCAAGCTGTGGGCTGGCTCGCCCTACCCCTAGGGTGGATCAGCTGGCCCAGGGGCAGGGCAGGAGCTCAGAGCTCAGCCTCAGGCTGGCCTGCCCTGCTCACCTGCCCAGTGCCAGGCTGCTGGCAGGGTGGAGGGGCACAAAACTAAAAGTTGGCTCAGGGCACCACAATCCCTTGAGCCGGCCCTGCTGCTAATGACATCCCAAAATAGCATTTCTAGGGATTTTTAGGTATAAAAATGAACAATGGGCTTCAAATGATATCTCCCTTCCCACATCCCAGTCACTGAAGTCTAATCAGAGCCCTACAGGTGCAGACTCTTGCTGCTCATGCTCTGCAAAACACTTTTAGTGAATCTTTTTAGTGCTGTAGAAATCCCATGGTCTGCAGCATGGGAATCCATCTTTTCTCAGTTGGACACACCGTGCAAGGAAGGCTAGTTAATCCAGTGGTTTTCAAACTTGGGGTTGGGACCCAGTGCTGGGTCACAGACCCTCAGGTACTGGGTCATGGTGCCCCCTGCCGCTGCCACCAAAAGACTGGAATGCATTGCTCAAAGAGGTAATTGTTGGGCCATGAGCATAAATGTTTGTTTTCAAATGTGTCCCAAGAAAAAAAGTGTGAAAGCCACTGAGTTAATTCATCACATTTAGGCCTCAATCCTGTGTACACTGACGTGAGTAGTGCCACTGAATACATCACTGCTACTCCCGTGCATAAACATACGAAGGTGCCAGACTAAATGGCTACATTTAGAAGTATGAGAGGATTCTCATATTTCGGGTTTATATGTATCACCGGTGAATGGCGTAGAACCTGTATGTAATAGAAAGTGAATAGAACTTGATTTTAATTAGCCATTTTTGTATTCCTCCCCAAAGTACTTTACAACACTGAATAATAATGATGAGTAATAGCTTATTCAGTAGTGACTCACAAAACTTTGGATATTATCATTATTGCTGGGTGAATAATTTGCAACAAATAGTTTGTTTTATGAATTTTGACTTTTTTGTTTGTGAATTTTCTTTGAGCAGATCATAATTTTCCTGAATTTGTTTCTTATTAGAATTATTCCACAGCTAATGTCTATCAGTACCTTATTCAAGTAGTTCATCATGAAAAGTCAATTTAAAGTTATAGTTGTTTTTCACTGGACATTGTCCCATCATATGGTTCTGACTGCTGATTGGATGAAGGCAGATTTCGTATTTAAATTTATTTGGGATCATGACTTTTCCAGCAATATTCAGCAATGTCTGCTTAAAATGTGCTTTTGTGATAAATACTTCTGTTGATAAGATCACTTTGCTATGATGTTCATGATTCATAAACAGAAAATGGGTTCACACCAGTTAAAAGAAGAGCTGGTCAGAATATAAGGGTTGGGAGGAGGTTCCTGCTGAAAGCATCAGTGAAAGTGGGGGACAAGTAATGCTCTTTAAAATTTTCATTGTAAATTTTTTACTTTCTGTTAGTACACCAAAAACCAAAAAATATTTGGAGGTTCTAATAAAAATCTAAAATTTTCAAGGAAAGCAGACTTTTTGGACAGACTTTCATTTACTTGAAAACTCAATCTCTCTTTGAAAAAAAGTTTTGATGGGAAATTTTGACCAGCCTAAGAAGTAACCCATGGTTAAGTAACAATCAATATGAGCTGTGTGCCTGGGTCATGTTGGATTAAGTAATGGGGCTGGTATGAGACACAGACATATGACACTGGCTTTAAGGCCAAAATGCTACCCACTAAAACATACCAAAACCATAATATAGAGATATTAGAGCAAGTTTAGGTCTAGTTTGCAATTTTGTAATTCTAGAATGACTCCACTGCTGTTAGCAGAGTCACCAAGCTAATGGAAAACAAACAAGGAGTCCTGTGGCACTTCTAAAGACTAACAAATTTATTTATCAGATGAGCTTTCATGGGAGAGAAAACCCACTTCATCAGATGCTTTGAAGATGTGGAACTTACAGAATGGAAGGAAAATAAATGCAGGGAAGTGTAAGTCATAAGATCAGATCAGACTCTTACAGTAAATCAACGCAGTAGTTTAATTTAAGCCCTGAGGAACAGCATATAGAAGAAGGCGAGGTCAAATCACTGTTGTAATGAAGAAAAAAATCCTAGCCCTTATTTAGCCCTGAAGCAACCGTGTCAATTTGCATATGAATTCCAATTCTGTGTTTCTTTTTGAATCTTTGACTTGTTATCCATTTGTTTGAACACTGATTGGCTATAACAGTCTGACCTGATCCTATGACTTACACTTCCCTCTATTTATTTTCCTCCCATTCCGTAAATTCCCCATCTTTGAAGTGTCTGACACAAAGTGGGATTTTCTCCCATGAAAGCTCATGTGATTAATAAATTTGTTAGTCTTTAGAAGTGCCACAGGACTGCTTGCCTGCTTTGCTGAACTAGACTAACACGGCTACCCCTCTGGAACTTGTCACAATGTAATGGAGACTGTCATTTGTTCCTTTGGCTAAGTCTACACTGCAAGATAGGGGAATGGTTCCCAGCTTGCATACACGTATTTTCCTAACGGCCTTAGCATGGGCCATGGTGGCCTGGTTTAGCCGTGCCAGATCATACTGGCAAGGTTCAGGTGGGTTCATCCTAGCCACCACCCATGCTATCACAGCTATGCTACTGTATGTACTCGCTGTAGCTTTATCAAGCTAGCATGTGTGTACGAGACCTGGGATTCACACCCCTCACTTGCAGCATACACATAGGCTATGTCTACACTGATGGTGGCAATTTCGCCACTGGCAGTTTGCCCTTCTGGGCGCAGTTCGCAATGAGTATGGGCTTGCCACACTGCTCCTGGAAGTCCTGTGGACCGGGGGGCATAGGAAAGGGCCAACCACAAGAGACTTGTGGTCAGCTTTTCCTTAATGTGTAGTGGCGGCTTTAAAAGTTGCCACTAGTTACACAAGGAATTTTGCATCCCTTGTGTAACTGGTGGTCGAATGCCATTGAATTTGCACTAAGTATAGACTAGGGCTTAGTCTTTGTTTCTCTGCAAAAGAGCTTGGGGATGGTTTGCCTGAGTCTGCAACCGTAGTTTGCTTTGAATCACTTTGATTTTCTGTCTGTTTTTTCCCAGCTATTGACCTGCTGTACTGGCGTGATATCAAGCAGACAGGGATAGTGTTCGGAAGCATCCTGCTGCTGCTCTTCTCCCTGACCCAGTTCAGTGTGGTCAGCGTTATTGCCTACCTGGCACTAGCAGCTCTCTCAGCCACCATAAGCTTCAGAATCTACAAGTCAGTTTTACAGGCTGTGCAGAAGACTGATGAAGGTCATCCATTCAAGTGAGTGCTTTGCAATCATCTCCAAAGGGGCTACATCCTACAAAAGATTCATTACCAGTGAGAGTCATCCTCCTGTATCTGCCATAAACACTTTTAGATCATACGTAGCGCTTCATAATGGGTAAAAATGTTCTTTCCCATTGTTCATGTCTTAAAAGGCCATGAATTGTATTAGCTCAAATATATATAAATATAAAAATCACCACCCCTCAGGCCTCAAAGTCTTTACTCTGGAAGCTGAAAGACTCAGAAAGTTTCTAGGCAACTAGGAAAAAGGAAAAACTAGAGTAGAGTAGAAGCTATAGCTCTGCTTGGGGTGCAGCTGTAACATGCTCTCCCCCCGCCCCCCCAGCAGCAAGAATACCGGCCTACACTTGCTTTACTGAGTGGCTAGATTATTGAGCTTCCATAAAGCAACTTGGGCAGGGGTAGCACAGGTTTTAAACATTAGTACTGGTGTTTTCAGGGGGAAAGCTGTATCTTTATCCCAGCAAGATTATAGTCTCAAGAGATTGTCAAATGGAGGAGATGGCAACCCCACAGATAGACTTTTCTCTCTCTCAAGTGGAAGTGGGGGCAGGGAGTCCCCAGTTTCCAAAGGATCCTGAGGAGAGCCCTCCATGGGGCATGAAAGGAGGTGAGTGTTAGGGTAAGAAAAGGGCAGGACAACATTGAATGGGTTGGCTTGGGGAGTTTCATGGGAGATGCATCATTCTTCACTAGTGCTGCCCTTGAGTTTGGAGCTGTGCTGGTAGGGAGAGGAGTAGGAGGTGCTTGTGTTCCAGACTCGATGCAGAAACTTAAGACCTGTGAGCCGATGGCTCCTGCCTCCTGCTATTCTCCTGGACTCCACAGTGTCTGAGGGGCTGGATCCATGGCTCATCCCACAGGGCGAATAATTCGCTCATCCAAGATGTGGAGGGAAGAGCTACAGGAGAAACCTTGTCAAGTTTCTTCCCCTTGGACGCCTCCTGTGGATTTCAATCATTGGGTGGGGCAATGAGGCCCGTAGTTGCCCAAGGGTGTAGTATCAGAGCAGAGGGGTAATGGTGGGGTTTGGTAGTGATGTGTCTGCTCTGGCCACACAGAAAATGAGCTACAGGATAGTGGGGAAAAGTACAAGAATAACCAAACTGCAAGTTGGCCTGGGTGTTGTAACTGGGTCTGTGTTTCTGGCAGAGGCTACCTGGAGATGGAAATGTCTCTCTCACAGGACCAGATTCAGAAATACACAGACTGTCTCCAGTTGTACGTGAACAGCACAGTCAGAGAGCTGAGGAGACTCTTTCTCGTCCAGGACCTGGTGGATTCCTTAAAAGTATGATTTGCTTATCCATTTTGGACCCCATTGGAGGGGAGATCTTTTACAGAGCAAAGCACTTTCTTCCTTAGTTTCCAGAATGACATTGCCTTTATAAAACCTAGATGTTTGTTACTGCAAGGTATAAAGGCTCCCCCTCTTTTCTTACCTAGTAATTTTCCATAAATCAGTGATTTTGCATTACACATTTAAATTTAGTGATCCATAATATCAGAGTTATTAAAGATGTTGGGCTGGATCCTGAGCTGATGTAAAGTGGCATAGTTCCACCAAAGTCAGTGGAGTTTCTCTGAGCTGCTCTCTCTGGGTATGTCCACATGAGTCTTTTATTTCGAAACAACACTGGTTGTTTCGAAATAAAAAACTGAACGTCCACACGTTTTCTTATTTCAAAATGAGAGGCTCTGTCATTTCAAAATAAGAACCATCATTTTGAAACAGCTTAAACCCCATTCATTTCAAAATGGCTGTTATTTTGAAATGGATATTTTGAAATAACACCATTTGGACATGTTGTTTTGAAACAACTGTATCAAAACAACATGTCCAAACGGCCTTATTTCGAAATAACCATTTCAAACTAACAGCTGTTTCGAAAGCAGGCTTTCACTTAATTCGAATTAACTTATTTCAAAATAAGGACTTTAGTTTGAAATAACTCATTTCGAAATAATGATGTACGTGTGGACATAGCCTCTGAGGAGCTGGCCAACAGTGGTTTTCCACCGTACTACAAGGTACTTAGGATGTGATGCTCCACTTCCTCCTTGCCCACCAACCCTCTCATCCTTCAACTATTTCCTTTTCTCTGTAGATGAATGTCCCCGTTACCACTCAGCCAGACTGGTTATTTATTCCCTGTGGTTTTAGGAGTCCCCAAAAGCTCATTAGGTGCCTCTATACCCCTCAGAACAAGAAGTAGCTTCTTAGAATTTAGGCTGTATTTGAAATTTTACCCACTGTTCATGCCTCAACAGGGTTACAACTTACGATGGCATTAATCATTCAGTGCACTCTCTCCTCTTTTCAGTGAGGCTCCCCACAGCCACAGGACTCAGTCTGTGCTGAGCACGTTACAGGATCAGATCCTGAATGTAGTCAAAACCCAGTGAGGCAGATGACCAGGAGAACTGCAGAGCGGGTGGCAGTAGAAGGGAGAATGGAGTTATGCACAAAAAAGTGGGACGGTTTACCTTTGTTCTGCACCCGTTTTAAGAGTTTGTGAGGGAGGGGTTGGGGTTTTTTGTTTTTGCTTTTTGCATTGAGTCTGTGAAGAATTAATGTCACTTACAGCAGATGCTTCTAGCTCCTAAGTATGCTGGTATTCTAGCTAGTTAAGTGAAACTAATGGAACAGTAATATGCCCATATGTTAGCTAGTTAAATGAAGCCATTTATTCTTGTGCCAACAGGTTAAGTGATTGTCAGATCTAACAACTCGTTTTTCATTTAGTTTGCAGTGCTAATGTGGCTGCTGACATATGTTGGAGCTCTCTTCAATGGCCTGACTCTTTTGATCATGGGTAAAGAGGATCCTTTATTTTAAGAGCTGTTCTTAAACTTGTATTAACTACAGCAATTTCTCGCTGGCAAAACCAGCCTCACTGCCCACTCGTTTCCCCTTTGACATGTGCTTTCTTCACAGTTAGACAATTATCTTTGTTCCACTTACTAATACATATTCAACTGTATTTATTAAACGGTTGTCCCCTGTTATCTATTAGCCACCTGTTGAGCTTAGTGTCTTCTCAGTTGTTGGGCACATAGTGATGACAAATGTCCCATTTGGAAGATTCAGGCATAGTTCAGTCTTAATACAAATTCATGAATTATCTTTTGGGGCAAAGTGACATAATACACGTTCACCTTTTATTTCAAGAGGATACTAGAGAATGCATTTTGTTTTCTGTGAATAACAGTCGAAACAGCAGAAATATAACTTTGTGTGTTTCTCTCCAGCTGTGGTCTCTATGTTTACTCTACCTGTTGTATATGACAAGTATCAGGTGAGTTAAAAGATGCTATGGTAGCTGTCATTCATATTGGATGTATAACTGGTTACAGCTTTCCAATGCCATTAATCTTTGGATGTCTGTTTTTGCTCTTTGTAGGCACAGATTGATCAATACTTGGGACTTGTGAGGACCCACATAAACACGGTCATGGCAAAGTGAGTTGAGCAGCAGATTTTTACAAGAAACAGGGGTTGGCAACCTTTACTGACCTCTGTGCCAGCCCCTGCTCCTCGAGCCTCAGTCAGTGCCAGTAGCCCCCTCTGCTGAAAAAAGGGGCTGCTGCCTGAAAATTCAGTGGCCTCCACAGCTGAAGTACTCGGGGGGGGGGGGGGGTTTCCAGGCATGTTGCAGGAAGAAGCTGCCCCAAACAGCTCCTCTGTGCAGCATGCCCAGGGATGAGTCCCCAAGCACACCCTAGAAAGAAGCCGCCCAGAGCAGCTCCTCTCTCTGGCATACCTGAGGGAAGGGTCCCCAGGCTTGCCATGGAAAGAAGTTGTTGCAGGTCCGGGCAACTTCTTTCCATTGCATGCCTTGGAACCATGGGGAGCCGGGGCACCACCGCTTGCTTTTCTGGGGCAGGAGTGGCACTTGCAGCAGAGGGTGCCACGTGCTGCTCCAAATCATTTCATGTGCCACTGCCAGCATGCATGCCAGGGGTTGCTGACCGCTGCCTTAGGCTCACTTGCATCCTTAGGCCAAATCCATACATTTGGGGGTGACATGGAATGATCCCAAGAGGAGCAAAAGTAGGAATTCTTCCCCGACAGGAGGCATATCAGAGCTCCCCAGTGCATGGGGGAGTGTGGCCAAAGCCACACACTACCTCATGGAGTGCAGCATACAGCCACCTGCAGTCCAAACCCATGCTGAAGACCAGTGAAGATCAGGGGCAAAACCGTGGCCCCACATCCTCCTTTGCAGTCTCCTTCCTATTTAGGGAGATAAGGAAGGAGCAGCCCTCATGCTCCCCTGGGTTCCTTACACAGGTTGGACAAGGTAGAAGCTCTTTGCTCTCCTCCCTCACTGCCCATCCCCAAAAGGGCTCTTGGTCCTCTGGCATCAACTCTTTTTTCATATTGTGGCTCACAATGAGCTAACCTGCTATTGACATGGATGGTTGAGGTGCTTATGCAGCATAACAATGCTGTTGTCCTTAGCAATCTTTGGATTAACAAAAATTGGCCTTCTGTACATTTAAGTGTGAAGCTGATATGTCGACTGACCTTCACACTTCATGCACTGAAAAGTTAAAATTCATCCAAGTGCAGAAAGAAAGCCCAAGCTTTTGGCCCCATTTTAAGTTCAATTGAACCGCTTTCTGGAGAACTTCATCAGTGCATGGACCTAGAGCTGGCCCTCTGCACAGGGGGATGTCACCCCAACATATTATTAGGACACTGGGCTTCAGGTTCACTTCAAAGAGACAAACAAGTTCTAGCTGTTTGCTTATAGCACCCATTAATTGTTGCTGTGACCTAAATAATTGGAGAGCTCTGGGTGGCAGATCTGCCCAACGGCCATCTCTTTCACCCAGTCTTTGACCGCATTTCCTTAGGGTTGTGAGCCCGCTGGACAGAGGGTGGCTCTGGTCTGTACTCCTGAGCACTTGAGGTCTGCTGTACCAAACAAACTCAACCCCTGGCTATGAGCACCTTTCGATTCTTGTGATGTTAAAAATCTCGACCCAAATTTTGTACCTTAACCATATCTCTAGTTTCTTGCAGATAACAACATATGGTTGAACATCAGACAAGTTCACTGAGCGTATCCCGGATATATGTGAACTATTAAGAACCCCACTGCTTAATCCTGTGCTTCTAGGTGCAAGGTCCAGCTAGCCCACACGGGCAGGCTGTCTTATCTCCTTCCCATTTCTTTCCTGTGCAGGTGTGCAGTCTAACTCACAATCTAGCCCTCTTGTTCATAGCTGTTATACACACATCTTTCCAAGGCACCTGAAATGAAGGCTAAAGCAAATGTCACCTTCTAGCTAAGAAAAATCAAGATGCTATGGAATGACTGTGATTAATTGCTATCTGACAGTGTAATCCTGTTTTTTATATCTAGGATTCAGGCAAAAATCCCAGGCGCTAAGAGAAAGGCAGAGTGAAAGAGATGTCAAGAATCCATCAGCTACAGTAGTGAATAATGGGGGAGTCTGGAGTGCAAACAGCTCTGCTCCAACTCTTTATTGCAAATTTATTGTTCCTTTTTTTTTTCTCAACACCATGATCTTAGAACATAAAATACAGAAGCAGCTCTTTTTCCTTGCTGCTTTTGTCCTCTTAGAATATTTGCAATCACTTGTGTCAAGCACTAAAGTATAGTAAAGAGAAAAGTGTAATAGATGTGGTTTTTGTGTTGCTTATAAAGTGCATGATGGTGATAGCCTAAACAACATTAAGTTTTTTAAAGTGTTTTTCTTCCTCTACAGGCACTGCTTCTATGACTTTAATGTTCCATGTGGCTAGGGCTTTCCTGTTTAGTGCACTGATGCAAGAGTTAAAATTGCTTCTATGTCACTGGGTTGCTGGTTGGGTTCATCTTAATTAACTATATAGAATTGTAGACTGATGTTTTCGTGTTTTCCAGCACAAATCAAATAAACAGTAATCGGTACTTACAGTAATCAGTTTTGTATAACTAAATAACAAAACGAAAGGGATTGATGGGCAGGTCTACTTGTATGGTAACTGGAGAGGTCCAGCTTGTTAAATTTATTACACTTTGTATTACATTCTCTGTAATTCCTAACGGACTTAATTATGGACTCTGAATATTTGCACTTATGTACTTGATACCGAATGCAGAAATAAATGTTACTAAATGTAAAAAGTTCTCCTGCTTGTTGCCATTGGGGTTACATTGGAATTTGTAAAAATCAATACTCAATCTGCAGAGAACATGGAGGACTTGGTGGTTGGTCTCTGAGAAGTATTTATGCCTATTCGATGTACAAGTTCGCCACTACAAAATGGTTCAGTCCCAAAAGATTTTCTGAACTTCATTCATATTGCAGTAAAGAATGGAAATAAAGCAAACTTCCTAGTGCCAAAAGCTGCATATTTTGTTGGTCTCACTACATTTCAGGCACAGGGAAAGTTCAATGAATTTCTCTTGAAAGTTGTCTGATTTACCACTTAAACATGACTCAGATCTGAAGCAACACAGCTCTGAAATGTTCCAGTCAAAAATGCACTAGCCATTTTTGAGTCTCTCCATACCTATTCTTTCTTTTTTCTTAGCCCACTTTATCCCTCAAAATTTATGCTAAGCTGAAGGAGTCAGTATTGATCACAGGTGTTGGCACCCAAAATGAAAGCTACTTGCAGTTGAACAGTTGAAAGCTGCTTCACAAGGTCTTTTATATATTGAAATTTAGTTTCTGAGAGCCCAATAGATTAATGCAAGCCCCTACTGGTTGCGGCTGGTTGAAAATTAACTGGTTTTGGTTTGGTTGGGTTGGGTTGGGGTTTTTTTTTTTTTTGGTTGGTTGGTTAGTTGGTTGGGGGTTGGTTTGTTTGTTTTGTTTGTTTGAAAAAGCTTGGATGTTTGACAAAACACAAATTTTCACAGGAAGTGTTTGCTATCTGTGTAACAAAATAACTTTTCACTGAAAACCTGAAAACCCAAGTATCTTTTGGCCAAGAATGCATAGTTTGTGGTTTTAGCCTGCAGCTGAAATTTTCTGCAGATTTTTTTCTGCAGGGGGAATGAAAGGGCAGAATTTCTGACCAGCTCAGATATTGATGTCATTGGCATATACATTTTCTCTCGAAAAATTAAACTCCGTATCTAACTTGAGCTCTTGAAGCACTGAACATTTGTCTGATCTTTTGTGAACTGAAATTTGTCCTTAGATTCATTTTTCCTATCTCTAGCATCCCAGTCAACTTTGCTGGCACATTCCTTAGTCATAGATTAGACCACAATTGTTCCCAGCTTTGTTCAAGCACACAGATAGGAGATGGTCCCTACCCCAACAAGTTTACAAACTCCTATCTACTTGAATGGAATGACTTGACTTACAGCATTGTAAATGAGAAGAGAATCAGACTAGCAACATTATTTAAATCTCATCTGACAAATTTAAGAAAAAACAAACTGCAAATAACAGCTTGCCTTTGTATAGCCCATGAATCTTGAAGTGCTTTACAAATACAGAATGATGAATCTCAGATTCAGTGTGGGGAAAAAATGATACAGCAATATACTTGCAGTGTTAAAATGATCCTGCAATACACTTGCGTTGGCTTTGAGCTATTTAGTCTTCTACCCTTTTTAATTAACATTTGTATTTAAATATTCTTGTTTAAAGTTGACATTTTATAAACCTCAGCTGCATATATTAGAAACCTTTTTCTAGATCAAAAGACAAAAACTCCAGTTTGAGATATTTTTCTGGTATAGTTAATGAGTGTTTAATTTGAAGCCAGTAGTTAAAATTGAACAGAACAGCCATCCCGTGCTTCAGCTGCATTTCTGACTTCCATATTCTTAGGTTCCTAGAAGGACACGTTCTGTGCTGCATCTCCTGAGAATATCATGTGTTTTGCATAGATATAGCTGAGGGATTAGACCAGGTCCATTTACTCCTGATGATGGAGAGTATGTCCACACTTAGTCTTTAAATTGAAATAATGCTGATTATTTCAGTTTAAAAGATTGCATATCCACAATGTTTCCTTATTTCAAAATAAGGAGCTCCCTCATTTCAAAAGAAGGAAAGTCATTTCAATATAATAAAACTGAGTATTATATTGAAATGATAGTTAAATCAAAACTGTTATTTCAAAATAATGAAATGTGGACGTGTTATTTTGATTTAATACTTTTGCCCTTCTCCTTCCCAGGGTGCTGTCCTTTTTTATATATATTAACTGGGGGCATGACCCTTCTAGGCAGCCATGTTGCCACACTTCCCATGGTGCCCCTTTCCTAAATCAAACCAGCAAGTGCTGTCTATTGACATATTAGTTCTATCTGAGTTTCAGTGGGGATATGCTAAATTGGTTTAACTTAAATTAATTTAAGTATTTTTCTAGCAATTTTATTAAATTGGTTTATCTTAAATCAATTTAACTGTGTAAATGTGGGCATAGCTGGAGTGTGAGAAGGACAGATCCCAGCATAACTCTTGGGGCTTGGGATGAGTTGTTCTGATGGCTCGTTCGACTGGGAAAATAAATGAATGGGATTTTAACTCACTGATCCCATGGTGTGTGGAACTCCCTAATACCATTGCATAGACTCAAGTAGAACCACTCTTTAGAAGTTTTGCTTTTAAGAAATGCTAGTGTTGATTCTTCACCTATGAAACCATCATCTCCGATTTGCATTGCTAACCAGCTGCTGTAACACCAGTTCCTTCCATCGCACCCTGTGACCATGAGACCCAGCTGTATCAAAAGTTCTCCAAGCTGTTGATTATCATAAGTCATAGTCTTTGAAAAATTCTACAAACAGAGCCCTGTCCTTCAACAGGATCTGCTACCAGAATGCCTATGTCCGTGAGGAGACTTGTTCTATGTAGGTCTTGTACATAGAGCATCACTATAGTATCTGACTGTTGAAGTCCAGGAGACTTTATGAGGCAGTCCATGCTAGCAGTCCACACATGATGCAGTACTTTGAGGATTATAATACGTTTTTTTAATGAGTGAAAATATTAAGCAGTACTAAAAGCAATGCTGAGTATTTGCATGAAGTAGTGTCTGGTTTTATTGTTTGGAATAACTGAATGTGTGTAACACTTAAGAACATGTATTACTGGAATGAGAAGAGATCAAAGTACCCAATCTGCTAGCTCCTTTCATTTCTGTCCCTCTTTTACATTCAAAGTAAAACACAATTGCAGACAAGCTTGGCTGATAAGTGAGACAAATTTTGCAAGACAAACAAGGAGTTCTGCGGCACTTCTAAAGACTAAAATTTGTTTATTGCAAGAGATTTCGTGGGAGAAAAATCCCACTTTGTCAATTGCTTTGAAGATGGGGAAGTTACAGAATGAGAGGAAAATATATGCAGGGAAGTGTAAGTCATGGGATCGGGTCACACTAACAGCAAATCAAAGCAGTTGTTAAAATTCAAACACTGGGAGACAGCATATAGAGGAAGGTGAGGTCAAGTTCTGTTGTAATGTTTGCTGAACTAGACTAACACAACTACCCTTTTGAAAATTTTGTAAGGTATCTAGACAGTAGAAACCTAAGAATTAGCTCAGATAGGGTGGTCAGGATGCTACTGTTGCACTCTCATCTTTTTTACATGTTCCTTATCAGGGAAGCTTTGAAGAAATTATGCCACATCAACTCCTGGAAATTACATGGGCTTCCCATTGTTTATGGAAGCCATTCAAAGCGCTGGTTCTAATCACAAAGGCCTTGATTCAGCAAAATATTTGAGCTTGTCTCTGCTTTTAAGCCCTATTGATTTTAATGGGGCTATTCACATGCTTAAAGCATGTATTTATACCCTGATTCAGCAAGATACTTAGTCTGATGCCCTTAAAGATCCTTTCTTTCCCTATACCACCTCAAAGGTGGCTTAAGTGCTACTGCGGTCAGCTCCAATGTTCTTTTAGCAATGGAAGATGCTGCATGTTCTGCTCAGACTCTTCAGTAAAAAAAAACAAGGAGGTGTGTGGCACTTTAAGACAAATGAATTTCCTTTGGTGACCAGCCAGAGTACAAAGTTATGCAAGCTGAGCCTTTTTGGTTAAAGCATTTGCTTGAACATGGTTCATTGCTAAGTTATTTGGGGTTCGTTTGGACAGTGCAAAGAAAGGAATTGTGCTCCATACTGTCTCATACAGCGCTATGCTTCAATCAGCATTACATGGGCCATGTGCTGGGGTGATCGGCAAATAAAAGTACGTTGTAGTGGAATGGGGTGGAATCAGAGAAATTTAGGCTTGGAAGGGAACTCAGAAGGTCACATAATCCAATCCCTGCTCAAAGCAGAATCAACCCTAACTAAATCATCCCAGCCAGGGCTTTGTCAAGTTGGGCCTTAAAACCCTTTAAGGATGGTCATTCCCCCATGTCCCTAGATAACCCATTCCAGTTCTGCACCACCCTCCTAGTGAAAATTGTTCCAGATACCCAACCACAATCTCCCCCACTGCAACTTCAGATCATTATTCCTAGTTCTGTCATTTGCCACCATTGAGGACAGCCTAGCTCCATTCTTCCTGGAACCCCTCTTCAGGTAGTTGAAGGCTGTGACTAAACCCCACCTCACTCTCTTCTTTTCTGCAAACTAAAAAAGTCCATTTCTCTCAACCTCTCTTTGTAAGGCGGGGGGCAGGGGGGGCTTGAGGCAAGGGAGGGAGGGCACAAATGTAGACTTAGCTCCAGGGTACCAGGCACCCTCAGCACATCACTAGTCAGGCTTTGCAAAGAGCAAACAGACAATGCTTCTCATTGCCCCCACACTGGTTATCAGAAGCCACAACAAAATAGAAACAGCCCCCTTTACTGCATTTCAGTAACTGTTTCCCAATCAACCACTGGGTCTAAAAAAGAGACAAGTTGCTTAAAACTTCATGCTCTTTACCAAAAGGGGTCTTCTAACCCCAAAGGATCAGCCACATTACCAGCTCGGTATAAGTGAATCTTATCAAAATATCATACTGCCACCCACCCCTTTAAGGAAAGAAACAAACTCTAAAAGGACAGTTAAAAGATTAAAGCAGTCACATACATAGGAATGATCCCCAAAGTCTGTATACATCAGGGTCTCGGTAAAATTTGGAGTTTGCAGGCTTGTGTAGTTCCTCTGACATACATCCAGTACCTGGGTGGGTCCCAGCTCTTTGTTTCACAGCCTCAGTTGCAGATGAATAGATTAAGCGGTAGTTACAAGATCATAGACTCATAGGGTTGGAAGGGACCTCATGAGATCATCTAGTCCAACCTCCTGCCAAAAAAAAAAGCAGGACCACTCCCACTAAATTATTCCATCTAGAGTTTTATCCAGCTGGGCTTTAAACATCTCCAAAGAAAAAAATTTAAAGTGACTCTGGTGGGATGAAAGGGTTACAGCTGCCTGTTATGTCCCTTGGCCTTTTCATTATACTCTTGGAAATTTTTAGGAATAAGATGGAGTCCGGAGTCACATAGGCAAGTCCTGGTGACTTACCAGCAATCTCTCTCTAGGCCCATTGTACCTGAGAGTTTTCTTAATGAGCCATTAAGCAGGCTGTTGCTGCAGCCATTCAGTCTAGGGGGTGGCCTAGAAGCACAGCACAAACTGAAATACAGACACATCAAACATAATCATAATGTCCACTACAAATATGACACATACACATAAACAATATCTTCATACTTAGCAAATTATACCCTTTCTATCAGCACCTGAAATGCCATATCTCATACAGATTACTGTAATTTTTAAATATTGACATTAAATAATATCATAAATGGGCCTCCTGATTCAGCCAGTATCACAGAGGACTCTGCATTTGTTTTTGCTGAAACTCATCAGATTGATTGTGGGCAACCCTCCTATTTATCTACATGACTCTGTCTCCTATCACTGCCCTCCATGATAGCCACCACCCTCCCCAGTTTAGTGGCAGCTGCAAACTTTCTGAGCATGCAATCCACCCATCCCCAGATCATTAATGAAGATGTTGAACCAAACAGGCCCCAGCACCAACCCCTGGGGCACAGGGCACTCCGCTTGATATTGACTGTCAACTAGACATGAAGCCATTGATCACGACCTGTTCATCCTGATGCTCTAGTCAGCCTTCTATCCATCTTATAGGCCATTCGGCCAACCCCTATTTCTTCAATTTTTCTGGCAAGACAGTGTGGCTGTGGGACACTTTGCTAAAGTCAAGCTCTACAACATCCTCTGCTTTCTTCACCAAGCCAGTCAGCTCGTCATAGAAGGGAATCAGGTTGGGTAGGCTTGAAGTCTCCTTAGTGAAGCCATGCTAATTGTTCCTGATCATCTTCCTCTTCTCCAAGTGCTTCAAAATGGACTCTTTCAGGACTGGATCCATGAGTTGTTCAGGGAGTGAAGTGAGGCTGATCCTCAGATCCTCATTCTTCCTTTTTTAAAGGTGGGCACTATATTTGCCTTTTTCCAATCATCCAGAAACTCCCCTGATCACCACAAGTTTCCAGAGATACTGGCCAATGGCTCTGAAATCACAGCAGTGAACTCCCTCAGATGTACTGTGTCTAGCCCCATGGACTTGTGTACGGCCTTGTGATAGGACAGTTGCCCCATATCAGTAAGTAAGGGGTTAAAAGGGCCCTGGAAGCACACCTAATGGGCAAGTGCAGCAGGAGGGCCAATCAGGGGCCAGAAGCTCTATATAAAAGGGAGTAGCCGAGATGGAGTGGCCAGTCTGCTCTTAGAGCTTAAGCAGGGAGGTTGATTGGCTGGAGGTGGCAGCACCCTGGCTGGTATAATGGTTGAGTGCTGGGAAGCAATGGGGGGTCAGGGCCCTGAGGTAAGAGCTGGCACGTTACTGGGGAAGTGACCCAGGGAAATGGTACACCAAAGGTTGCTGCACACAGGGTCTCTGGGCTGGGGCCTGGAAAAATGGGCAGGCCCGGGTCCCTCCCTGCCTCTCCCAGATTGCCAGTGGAGCAGCGGTGGGATTGTGGTGGCCATGGATTAGCAAGTGGCCAGGCAAGGAGAATAAAACCTTTTCTGGAAGGAGGGGTGTGTGAACAGGAGCTTCGGTAGAGGGTTGAGCAGGCAGACCAGAGATGACAAAGGAAAGGCTGTGGATGGGGAGCCCCTTAAGTAAATCCCTGATAACGCTGCCAGGAGGTGACAGTGTGGGTGGGGGGGG
>ML681997.1:7354240-7383815 GCA_007922195.1 Podocnemis expansa | reverse complement strand
CCTACTTCAGTAAAACAAACAAGGAGTCTGGTGGCACTTTTAAAGATTAACAAATTTGTTTATCATGTGAGCTTTTGTGGGGGAGGATCCCACTTCATCCGATGCTTTGAAGACGGGGGAACTTACAGAATGGGAGGAAAATAAATACAGAGGAGTGTAAGTCATGGGATCAGGTCACACTGTAACAGCAAGTCAGTGGAGTTGTTAAGATTCAAACACTGGGAAACAGCACGTAGAGGAGGGTGAGGTTGTTCGAACCTCAGTAGGAAAGGCTAGGTCAGGAGGCATGTGCTTTGGGGTGCTGTGTGTGTATTTTATGCTTGTATTTACTCCCAAACTAAGCCCACACTATGGCAAGCATATTGAGACCCCAACACTTCCGTCACCTTCCTGTGGGCAAGCCCCTGTCCATGCCAAGCTCATTTTTATATCCAGGCCTGATTTTGAACTTAGGTATTACTAGAAACTTCCCAGTTACACATTTTAGAGATACCTATAAAATACAGCTAAAATAGTATTTGTCTGTAGCTTTTAGGCACTGCCTTGTTCCTGTTTGACCCAGGAGATGTCACAGACTCTTATACTAATCTGACTGCCATATGCAGATAAATCAGAGAGCTAAAAATCTTTCAGAAATTAACATTTAGTGGGCAGGGGAGATATGCACAGCTAATGTATTTCTAAATGATCCATCTACCAGCAATATGTATCTGGCTCGTTGCATTTTACGCCTATCCTTTTGGTCTGATGGCTGCATATGCAGCCATCTGGTTTCTCTGTGGGACTCAGACTTTTTGGCAAATGTGTATGTAATGATCTGTTTAGGATCTCTAGGCCCTCATGTTGTTTTATTACTTCTTATTTTTGCAAACTGGTTGTGGGGGGGGGGTTTGTTTTGGTTTTTTTAAATCTTCAGTGGTCAGTGTTTCCATATGTGTAAATATTTCCTAAACTGACACATATCTCCAACACTATGGGGAAACTATGCATGGCATTGGCAAAAAGTCTTTCTTTGACCTCCATTTCTGCTGATACGTTGGAGAAGTAAACACATTTCACACACTGGGCAAACATTGCATTTGGGTTCTGAGGCAGGTGGTGTGAGACAGATGCCTGTGGTCTCCTATGAGTTTCTGAAATGAGCACATGGCATGGCATCTGAAGGAAGATCACACTTTGATGGACACTCAAAATACAAGTTCCAAAGAGGTAGCTGTGTTAGTCTAGTTCAGCAAAGTGAACAAGGAGTCCTGCTGTGGCACTTTTGAAGACTAACAAATTTCCTTATTGCATGAGTGTTTGAGAGAGAAAATCCCATTTCATCAAACACTCATGCAATAAGGAAATTTGTTAGTCTTTAAAAGTGCCACAGGACTCCTTGTTTGTTTTACTCAAAATAGAGAATCTTTCCTTTTGGGCCTTAAGAGATTGCAAAGTCCATGAATTGACTTGAGTGTTAACTTTGTCCAGGTGATATCTGGCAAGCTGTTCGTGGTGCTCCTGAAAGGCCATTCTTGGAAAATAAATCTGCTGTTTGAAAGCATGTTTATCATTGTATTTGTCACAAGAAATAAAACCCACTCCACTGCAACCTCCGTAATCAGCACTTTGCTACTAAAGCCCTCATGAAAGGAGGTTTAGCAATAACTAACAATGGAAGAAACTTATTGAGGAGGAAAGATTAACCGATAACCACTATCTAGGGAGAAGTTCTAAAGGGACAGCCTGTGTTCTCCTAGTTCAGCAAAACAAATGGAGTCCTGTGGATTTATCTATCACATGAGCTTTCGTGGGAGAAAATGCCACTTTGTCAGAAGCTTTGAAGATGGGGGAGCTTCAAAGCATCTGATGAAGTGGGATTTTCTCCCAAAAAACCTCATGAGATAGATATATATTTTTAGTCTGTAAAAGTGCCACAGCACTCCTTGCTTGTTTTTATCTAGGGAGGTGAAGTGTTTTAGGATAGTGTAATCAAGGAGGTGTAATGAAGAGTAATGGAATTAACTAGTGCAAAGAAAAAAATTAGATTGGATATGTGGAAAGGGTAGGGGGAATTCCAAACTCAAGTTTTATTACGCTATGGAATATTCTTATATGGGTAAATATAGTGGAAATGTTTTGTTGGACTCATTTTAAAAATAAATTGTACCAGAGAGCGGGACCGCTGCAGTGATTGGTAATGGGCTATGACACATTTTTTCTTTAGGTTGCCACTCCTAATCTGGCTTTGGCTCTATTTGGTGCCCTATGTAACATGAATTGCTAATCTTAAACAAGTTCTTTGTGGTGAAATGCCTGTAGACTAACATATTTATCATGGATAGCCTTAATAAAAAGCTCAAGCAACTGAATGGGGATGGAGGCTGAGCTTCCTTATTATCCCTGAGTAAGTCTCTTTAGTTTAGGTTTGGGGAATGTTAGCAGGTTTTTTCCTGACAACCAGGTTGAGCCCATTGTGCTAGGCATGGTACAAATATATAATGAATATCAGCCTCTGCTCCCAAAGAGCTTACCATCTAAAGGCAGGGTGTAATGGATGAGACAAACAAGTAGGTTGAAATGGCACGAGATGGGGCAATGTATAAATATAATAGGAGGTGAAAATGCTTAATCAGTTGTAGTGGTCACAGCTCTTTGCCTGCCTGGCCATTATTCTTTTGCAGTTTGCCATAAGCATTATGGATGAGGTGAGTTTTGAGGAGGAACTTGAAGCAGGACAAGATGGTGGCTTTATGGATTTGATTGGAAGCTTTTCTGATGCGTGAGGATGATGTGCCAGGAAGCGCATGTTAGAAAGGTGGAGAACTGAGAGGTCAAAGCTTGTGTTTGTTGAAGGAGTGAAGGTGGGAGTCAAAATCATGTTAACAGAACAGTCACTTGGAGAAGGTGTAGCTGGACGGGGAGGGTGTTGTAAGCAAGACTCGCCTTGACAAATCTGCCACACCCCTATGGGCCAGCCCAAAAACTGAGATATGTCTAGCTGTGCAGCAGTGAAGGAGCCTCCTGTTGCTGAAAGACCTCCACCACCTCTTCAGTGGTGGTCCAGAGTGCACAGGGCCCCCACCACTGAAAAACAGCTGTAGCTCTGTATACTTGCAGCAAAAGCATGGCACGAATGACCCCCTCCTCACTGACACTGTAAAAAAAAAAATGCTGGTGGTGGTGATTTCAACAGCAGTGGTGGGGAGATGGTGGCGCTGAATATGTCATTGCGCCATTGGCTCTTTTTTTTAACATAAGGTGGGGATTCGTCTCCCTGGATGCCATGGTGCTCCTAGGTGCCAGCAACAAAATCCGGCATGCCATGACAACCTGGTGCCCAGGATTTGTTGAGCCCTGAAGTAAGAAGAAAGAAGTCATGCCTGATGTACTGTAAGTGGGAGCCAACTGAAAAACTTAAAAGGGATATGTGACATGGTCAATGCAGTGAGCCATGAAGATGATCACATCAGCATGATTTTGAATGGATTTGAGGAGAATGAGGCATTGAGGTCAGAGAGGTCACAGTACTTTAGGAGCAGAGTGGTAATGTCTTCATCAGAAATTTTGGCAATATGACCAGAGAGGAAAAGTTGACTTTCAGAGATGATGTAAGAAAGAAGTGGCAAGTCTTAGACATGGCCTGGGTGTGGGACTCAAAGGAGAGGGCCAGGTGAATGAGGAAGGAAAGAGTATGGTCTTGAGCCACAGATAGGATGTGTGATAGGAAATTGTAGAGATCTTTGGGGGCAGAGAAAATAGGTCACATTAATTTTCATTTGATGGCTGGACATCCACAAGGAAATGTCAAAAAGACAGGCTCAGATTTTGGTTTGGAGAGACCCCGGATCAGAGCAGGGGGAGAGTTTTGTGAATCCTTAGCATAAAGAAGGTAATTGATTTACGATTATGAGTGAGACTGACCCAGAGATAAGGTGTGTGAGGAGCAAAGGAAGGGGTGGAGGATGGTGTCCTGCATGTATTGCTTAGCAGAATCTTCCCATTGATAAAGAGTACTTTTCTGCATTCTGTTGGTTCCCTTTCTAAGCTTGTGTTTGGTTTGCATTAACATCCGTTTTAAAAAGCTACACACCACACACAATGGGCACAATCCCATCATAACAACTGATCTTGAATGTGCATATGCCAGAAAACTAGCATATGCATTGAGTCAGAAAGACACAGTAAGAGAGGGAAGGAAGGCAATACAGACTAGAAAGGAAAGGATATATTAAAATGGCCTGTGAAGGGAGGAGTGTTAGCTTTTCAGATGAGGCAGAGAGAGAAAACCAAATAGTTAAAGGAAGCAAGAGGAAATCTGGGAGAGAGAGCAGAATTAAAGCAACGGGAAAAGATAAAGAGAAATCAAGAAAAGACTTGGCAGGCAGCAGCATGATTGATTTTTATTTGTGCACAGTCTGCCCTACATATATCATGTTTCTAGGGAGAGTGGCTCACAGCTCTGTTGATCTGACAGTGGCAGAGAGATTGTGATGACACAGAATGTTGTTAAAGAAACTTGTCTTTAATTGCTGCTTACTGCCAGACCTATAGTGCAGGGCTAAATTTTGTTGTGACTAACCCCACTCAAGGCAATTATATCTCATGGGCCTCCTTTCTCATTGCACTTAAATCACAAGTAACTTCACTGAAGTCAAAGGCCTTACACCAGCCTGAAAGTCATGCTCATCCAACTCAGACCCACATTCAACAGTGGGGAACATGAGACATAGGGTGCGTCCATACGAGAATTTTATTTTGAAACAACACTGGTTGTTTCGAAATAAAACTTGCCAGGTCCAGATGACATTTTCTTATCTCGAAATAAGGAGCTTCCTTATTTCGAAATAAAGTAAGTCATTTCGATAATAAAACCTAGTTATATATCGAAACGACTGGTTATTTCGAAACTGTGGTTTTGCAATAACCCGTCTGGCTCTGTTATATCAATATGCCCAGTTGCATCAATATGCTCTGGCCACCCCACAGCGGCTGCGGCCACCCTGCCGGGGCTGCAGCACCCCTGATCCCACGGCGGAGTGAGCCGTGACGGCTGCAGCCACCCCGGCAGGGCCGCTGCACCCCTGAGCTGGCAAGGGGCAGAGCCAGGAGCCAGGCTTCCCTGACTACTCCCCCCAAGGCGGCAGGCCAGTCAGGGGTCCAGCAGCTGAGCCCCAGGGCGCTGGGGAGCCAGGTCCAAACCAGCTCCCCGCTGCTGCAGCCACTCAGCCCTGGGGCGCTGGGGAGCCGATCGGACCAGTTCCCCACCACTGCTGGGGTGCCCCAGGGACCCTGCCCCGCTGCCCCCAGCAGGAGCGGGGATGCAGGGCAGGGAGATCCCTTCCCTGGGGGCTGTTTTTCCCTGCCTGGCTCTCCAGGGGAGAGCCAGGCAGGGGATTGGGTGGCAACATGGCCAGCCAGGGGCCAGGGTGCCCCTCTCAGGGAATCAAAATAGCATGTCCATACACAGGGCATGCTATTTCGTTTGGAGGGGGCTTGACTTATTTCAAATTAACTTTTTTTTAATTCAAAATAAGTCATTTTGAATTAAGGGTTTTATTTCAAAATAGGTCATTTCGAAATGACTTATTTCAAAATAAAACTGTGTGTATGGGCATAGCCATTCAGTAGAACCTGGCACAAAGGCTACAAACTTGAAGTAAAATCTGAGTGAAGATTAGGCAGTTATAGTCTTCACCCAGGTTAGCAAGTCAAATAAAGCCCATTGAAAGCCTAAGATTTTACTTTCAATTGAATATTATGATTTAAGAACATGAAGTTTTTCCTAGCAGACACGGCCTCCATTTTGTGGTCACAGACTTTTGACAACCATAGCTCAGAACAAGTAGCCTGTTTTATGGAGCCTCAGTAGGCCAAGGTCTATCCAATCCTTCCCTAAGGATTGGGGGCCTCCATGGACCAGAGGTGTCCATTGCTGGATCAGAAAGAAGCCAAGGATCAGGTCACTATCAAACTATTTAATCAAAAATCTTTCATTGCCTTTGGGTCCCTGGAGAATGAAGTTTGAACTAGATTATGCAAACCTCTCCAAGGAGGTAGTTTCAAAAGACAGCCTAGGAAACCCGATTCACATAGATTGTTTCAAAAAATTCTTTGAAGATCATAACTCTTCTCAAATATCATGTTAATCATGTCTTTCCCCCTAAAAAACTTCTATATAGTCACACAATAATCCATAAACCTTCATGTTTTTAATATAGTGAACTCCTCGGCTGCTTCAGCCTAGTTCAGTAGGGTGTAACTTAGTTCAGTATGGTTTGTCCAAGATTTTGTCATGTCTGTCATATCATGTTGCCCTAGAATTTTATCCTTCATTTTTGCATGTCTTTGTAGTTTGTGACGTGCAAAAGATGCTGTCCTACTTTGAAACCATGACAGTCATCAATGTAGCAAATAATTTTGGAATAGAGCCTTTTCATTTAGAATAACACTCAAAATAATTTAGCGATTTGTCTGTGTGTGTGCATGTGTGTGTGTGCGTGTGTGTGTGTGTGTGTGCGCGTGTGTGTGTAATATCTTTAAGGTTAAGGGTGGGTGAAAAAGAGGCTTTAATTTTACCATATTTTTTATTTAGAAAGACAACTGAAAAGTGAAGAGAGTACATTCAATAAGGAAGCTGTGCAGCACCTTGAAGATGCTATTGAAGCTATTAAGAAACTGGTAACAGAAATATCAAATATTTAGAGTTACTAGTTTATGAGAAAGATTTACAGTTTGAGATGAGTGAACATTATTGGTTACTGTTGTCTCATAAGCAGTTTTCTGCTCTGAAAGTTGTATTCTCCCCTCAGAAAAGTGAAGAAAACTCCAGCAGCAGTCAGTGGAAACTGCGTGTTTTGCGGTGCGCACACTAAAATACCCCAACCCTGCTAAGACAAACCACACAGATGGTCCATGACTTGGCACTCTGGGAACTGTATTGCTATTCAAGTCATGGAAAATGTGGGGGGCTGTTACTTTGCACTGGGGCAGATGTAACCTTCCAATTCAGTGGATGTATTATACCACATCCAGCACTGCTCCCCCTCTCATGTCTTCCCAGAACAGGAGGAACTTGCCGTTGCAGCCTAGAATGAGCAGAAGCACATGAATGAGGTGCCCTTACTCCATGGGTGCTGGCACCGACGCTCCCTCTCCTTAGTTCTCCTCATACCACAGCTGCCTGCCATCTGCACAAGCAGAAGAGCCTGGCTTGCCGCCTGCCGCACACCTAAATCCTTAGTGCTCTCTACTTGCTCAAGGTTTCATGTTGGCCTGCAGCACTGAGGGGAGCTGCAGTGGGTTCTGGCAGGAGGGCCCAGAAGGCAGAGCTGGATCTAGATGCTTGCCTTGTTCCCCCACCAAACAGAAATGCTCGCTGTCCACCATCTTACATCCCTCCCTGCATCCTTGAGGCTTCCCACTGGTGCCTGGCACCAAGGGGAGCTGCTGCAGGTGGTGGCAGGAGAAGCAGGATCTGGGTGCCAGCTGAGAGAAGCACAATAGTGCACGTGTCTGTGGATGCAATTGAACCCACGGACCCTGGCTAGAGCTGCCAGCACTTTGAGGAGCTTCCCCAGGGCCAGTCTACACTTGGTGCAAGTGTATGCACTTCCACTGAAGCCAAGGGAGAAAGGATGGGCTTGTAGTCAGTGCAGTGGACTCCAGATGTGGGTCCCCAGCTTGAACACGAACTTCTGCTTTTGATTTAAGTGATTTATGCCCTAGTCCTGCAATGAGCTCATGTGGGTAGGACCTTACGGAAATTAATGGGGCTCACTTGAGTGAGAAGTCTGCTTGCAAAAAACCTCTTTGCAGGATGAGGGCCTATTCTTTCCCTTAATCCCAACTGTGCAAATGAGAAAAATACCTCTGTGTCTGACAGGGCTATTGTGAGGATGCATCCATTAAAGGTGTGTGTGACCCAGATGCTACAGTGATGAACACCTAGTGAAGCTTGTATTAAAAAATAAAGCAAATAAGTCACTTTGACCTGGAGTTTTTGCCCTCTGTCCTCAATGCATTCCTACTGTCCTTCACTATGAAGAGAAGAGAACACCTTTGTGCATAGTACTGTGACATAGATGGGACTGGCTGGTGGTGGAAGATCAGCATCTGTTGTGAGGCCATGGTAGCATTAAAGATGGAATGGTTTAAAATAAAAAAAAAAATTAAAAGATCTCTTTAATGTATCCCACTGGCGACTGTAAATCTCCAGTAATACTTTTCTTTCCTCCTGCTGTACTACTTTGGCTTAGTACATGCATACTGGGAAATTCAGCAGCAGTCAACAGGAGTTAGGCAAGACACATAGAGTAGCTTGAATAACTCTCATTGACTTTGTACCTTCCCTTTAGCGTGCCATCTCTTGATGTGATCCATCCCAACCAGACCTACACTGTCCTGGGACAGTCCATCTTCAGCAACCTGTACCTGGTCCGGGATCTCTTGGCGCTCGGGTGTAGAGACAGTCTATCTTTCACCCTCCTCGCCCTGGACCAGGAGAAAGCGTTCAACAGGGTGGACGATGAGGATCTCCTGAGCACCCTGCGGGCCTTCGGCTTCAGGCCACGCTTTGTGGACTTTCTCCGGGTGCTGTACGCCTCCACGGAGTGTCTGGTCAAGCTCAACTGGACCCTGACCGAGCCGGTCAGCTTTGGGCAAGGAGTGCGTCAAGGCTGCCTGCTATCGGGCCAGCTGTATGCTCTGGCCATCGAGCCCTTCCTCTGTCTCCTCCACAGGAGGTTGATGGGGTTGGTGCTCCATGAGCTGGAGCTGCGGCTGGTCCTGTCGGCGTACACCAACGACGTGTTCCTCATGATCCAGGACCCAGGTGACCTGGCACAGTTGGAGGCCTGCCAAGCCATCTATTCGGCAGCCTCCTCCACCTGGGTCAACTGGGTCAAGAGCTCTGGCCTGACAGTAGGTGCTGGGTGGCTAGTGGGCCACCTCCCACCCACGCTTCAAGCCAACCGGTGGAGCGTGGGTCCGCTGCTCTAGCTCGGCGTTTACCTTTCCACCACCCATCCCTTCCTGAATGAGAACTGGCGTGATTTGGAGGGCAGGATCGCTGAGCAGCTGCGGAGATGGACAGGACTGCTGCAGTGCCTCTCCCTTCGTGGCAGGGCACTGGTTGTCAACCAGCTCATCCTGTCCATGCTCAACACCCTGGTCCCGCCCCCAACGTTTCTGGCCCACCTCCAGAAGACACTTCTGGAGTTCTTCTGGCCAGGACTGCACTGGGTCTCTGCAGGGATCCTGAGTCTCCCCCTGGAGGAGGAAGGGCAGGGCCCGTGCTGTGTCCACAGCCAGGTCCACGCCTTCTGCCTCCAGGGCCTGCAGAGACTCCTTTATGGTGCAGGTAGTCTGGCGTGGAGCCACCTAGTGTGCACCCTCCTCCTCCACTACCGAGGGCTCCAATACAACCGGCAGCTCTTTTACATCCAGCTGAGAGGTGGTCCGCGAGACCGCTCCGAGCTGCCGGCCTTCTACCAGGAGCTCTTCCAGACCTGGAGGCTTGTCTCGGCCTCCAGGGCCCTTGTGCCCACCGAGGGGGAGGACCTCCTCGCGGAGCCCCTGCTACACAAGCCCCATCTTCGTGTGCAGGTGGCAGAGGCCCCCTCCGTGAGGTGGAGCTTGGTCCTGGCAGGCATCACCAGGGTCAGAGACCTCCTGGACTACACCTGGGTGGACCCCCTCATGCTCGACCAGTGCATGGGGCTCCCCACCCTTTGAACCCCCGCCCCCGGTGCCTACTCTAGGAGGTAAAGGCGGCCCTGTCCCCCTCTGCTTGGGCTACCTTGAGCAGGTCCTGAAAAAGAGTACTCCCCATCCCCCCTCTCAGTCCTGGCCCTCTGGAGCTTGTGATTGGGCCCCAGCCCTGCGAGCCCCCCCCTGGCCGCCCAAGCCCCATGCCCCGAGCCGGCTGCTGACTTGCAGCCGGCCCTCTTCCGAACTGCACCTCATAAATAACTGCACACGCTCATGCTTCACACCATCCATTTCCTCGCCCTCGTGTCCCGCCCTGACAGTAAGTGGCAGGACCTCATTCCACCCATGGAGGGCGAGGACCCCCAGTGGGCCAGTATTTATTCCACCCTGACCCTGCAGCCCACCGGGGACATCAGATGGCGGCTCCTCCACAGAGCCGTGAGCACAGGCATGTACTTGGCATGGTTCAGCCCCCACCCTGAGGCTTGCCGCTTTTGTGGCGTGAGGGAGACCCTGGCACACACCTACCTGGAGTGCGCCAGTTTGCAGCCCCTTTTCTGGCTCCTCCAGAACCTCTTACTGAGGTTCTGGCTGCACTTCTCCCCACACCTGTTCCTTTACACACTGCCCATCCATGGCCCCACGAAGTTGCGGGACCTCCTCACCAACCTCCTCCTGGCCTACACTAAACAGGCCATCTACAGAACCAGGGAGAGGAGGTTGGCTGAAGGAGGGGCCTGCGCCTGTGGGGCCTATTTCCAGTCCCTCGTTCATGCACGTCTCTGGGCAGAGTTCCTCTGGGTGGTGTCCGCTGGCTCCCTCGACAGCTTCTGGGAGCAGTGGGCACTGTCCGAGGTTCTCTGCTCGGTGTCCCCTTCCGAATCCCTTGTTATAAACCTCTGACCTCACACCCATCCCTGTTCTCTCATTAGTTGTCCCAAGAAGTTACTTGAAAGACAGTCCAGTGCCACCTCCCCATAGGCTGGTGGAGGGGTTTTAGAAGTGGGTGGGCTTGCGCCCACCCACCACCATTCCTTTCAACAGGAGCATGCCATCTCTGCTGCATTGCATTGACAGGAAATGTGTTCATGTCGACATAGTTCTATGCCTTTGGAGGAGGTAGTTTAATTGCATCAACTTCTGGATTGATGGAGTGGGTCTTCACTGCTACGCCATTGATCCAGACAGGTTGATTGAAGGCAGCAAATTTCATGCTGTCAGTGTGTAAATACCCTAAATCGGCTATTGCAATCAGTCTCTTCACAAATTTGTCAACATGGCACTAGATCAGTTCAGTAAATTGCTGTGTTAGTCTGGTTCAGCAAAACAAGCAAGAAGTCCTGTGGCACTTTTAAAGACAAATAACTAAATAAATAAATTTATAAATAAATTTGTTAGACTTTAAAACTGCCACAAGACTCCTTGTTTTTGTTTTGCTTAATTCAGTAAGAGTATTTTCTTTTTCACTTCTGTTGCTCATTGAAGATATTCCTGTCCTGTGAAACCTTCACATTTTCATTGTTTCTTGTACCTTATTACCAGCTATTGAATCTTCCTGTGTTTATGGAGAGCAGTACATACTGGGCAGAAATGCAGGCACATGGAACTGAGTATTTGAGGAACAGGCTTGGGCTACCCTTTTTCTTTCTATCTTGTTTAGGCCTGTACCCCCTCAACACAGCTTTGATGACTGATTATTTAAAGGTGCCCCCATAACACACACGCTCCAAGAACTGACCCACCAGTGTGCCAGCCCACTATTTGATTGGGGGTTTCTGCCGCTTAAATGATTCCCGCAAAACAAACGGAAAACGAGGAACTGCCCCCAACAATTTGGCTCTGGCCCAACTGCTCCCCTGGCCCTAGCACAGCTTTTGGGGTGAGGACCTGGTGTTTTCCTTTAAGGACAGGCAACATGGCTCTGACTAGTTTGCAATGGGACAGGGTATTTCGGGGTGGCTGGAAGGATGGGAGTGTCTTGGGCAGAAACACAGAACATGAAAGAGTTGAGTTTAGAAGCCCTGAAGCATGTTTTCATATATTGTTTTATTAAGTGATTGATATAGAAACTATCCTTTGAGTGATCATATACTTGTTAATTGTCAGGAAGAAGTAAGACGACATACCCTTGAACTTCTAGAAGAGGAGACCATAAAAAATAGTCATCTCCGTTTAAAAATCAAGAATCTTCCAGACATGGTTGCCAAGGAGATGGAAGGTAGAGTCAAGTTAGCTACCTCAGAGAATATAAGTGGGGAGACAAAATGTGTGGCAATCTCTAAACTGATGAAATAACATACAGTATTATGGCGTTTTGTTCAGCTATATTAAATGTATCCCTATCGTAAGAGAATCACAGTTGTGGACCTACAGGTGACGTTTCCTGCAGTAATGGATTAAAGATTACAGAGAATAAGTCATATTCAGATTGTCATTACACATGCTTTTTTACAACAGCAACTGTGCGTGTTATTTTTCTAGCTCTTGTTGCTGCTGCCCGCGAATCCAATACTGCTGAGATAAATCAGTTACAGACTGCACTGAAAGACATCACATATGAAATCAAATCCCTGAATCAGAAACAAATCCTCTGTGAAACCCAGAATGCTGCACTGTGGTACGTATGTATTTGTTTCAGTAAATATATTGATAGAGTATTATGGAGAAATGAAAGGGAACCAGTGCCTGGTGAGCAGGGCTTCTCTGTTGCTCCTGCAGCTAGCTGTAAATCTTCCAAGACAGTTCTTCGCTGCAGAAGCAGCCATGCTTTTGAAAATCCCCTGCTGTAACAATAGATTGGCTTATAGGGAGCCAGCTGCAGAGCTATGATGGCAGTGGCTGGAGGTCATCCCTCTGCCTACACAATGAATATCAGAAGACAGCCAGAAACTAAGACCTCTTTACATTTGAAGGCCCAGATCACCACCTGTGGGAGACAGCTCTAAGCTAGGTTTCTGTGCTGAGGTTGCCCCCACCGCCCAACACCGAAGCATTGGGGTGCTATGCCAGGCATAGCTGGCTCAGCATAGCCCATAGTATAGGCACAACCTACGCAGACAGAAAGAGGAGTTCTGCCACCATTGGAAAAACCACTTCTCCAAATGACAAGGGATGGCAACAGAAGCCCTCATCTGTCAGCATAGTTGCATTTACACTTAGTGTTTTGTTGGCATAGCTACACTGGCACGTGGATTTTTCATACTCCTGAGTGGCATTACTGTTACAAACTTTAGTTGTAAACTGGGCAAAAATCTCTGCAAACATCCCCTCATAGAGGTTGTCTATGTTGACTCGTGAAGGTGTGGGGGGCATGTGCTTTGTCCCTGCCAAATTTCATGTTCCTGTCTCTTTCTGCCATGGAAATTGTTCAAAAAGGGATCACAGTGTATTTTCTTACAGCAGGAAAATTGATGTGTCTTTTTATTCCTTCTGTTTTTTAAAACAGTTCCTCCATTTTTTTAATTAACCTTTCAGAAAATATTCACATCTGAAGAAGTAGAACTTGGAGAATGTGATAAGAAACTAAAAATGAATCTCTAAAATGGACAGGCATTGATAGTCCTAACTGCAAACACTGCTACATACCCTACTGTTCCTATATAAGCAAGGAGTCCTGTGGCACTTAAAGACTAACAAATTTAGACTAATATGGGTACTCCTTTGAAACGTGTTCCTATATACGCTCACACACTGCCTCTGTAAGGCTATCCTTGTCAGACCCATTAATTTGGGCTCTTACTTTATTGAATAGTAGAAAATAAAGATTTGGCTCTAGCTGCACTGCAATGTTACTACTGACATCAGCAGAGTTTGGACTGTGGCTTTAAGTGTTTTGTCAGATACGTGGTATAATCTGTCTCTGATTTATGTTTCATTAGTAAAGAACAAGAGTGCCTGTGGGTCCAACATGGAGAAGCCGTAGACTTACTGAACCAGCAGATGGCACAGAAAGCTAGCACAAATATACTTTTAAATGAGTTTTGCAACAAAAAAGGAGATGCAGAGCAAGAAATAGTCAACCTAAAGAATGCTGTGCAAGATGTGAAAGATGTGCTAGCTAAAGAAATAGAAGAATTTAATGAGGAAAAAGAAAGGTGGGATAGAAAGGTAAATACCATGAGCTGTACTTTATCAAAGTATACAGTTTAATATAGCTCCAAAACTGAAACGGTTTTAAGAATTATGCTGAGATTTCAGTGCTTATACAGTGCCTACATAATGGTGTCCTGTTCCATGAGAAGGGTTCCTAAGTACTATGACCATACAAGTAATAAAACATAATATTTGTGCTGAACATTTTACACTGTTTGTGCTCATTAAGTCAAATTATGCATTCATACAAACACAACAGAAAAGTAACTTCCTAACAAACTCTTCATATTGAAGTGAGGGGAGAGGGTCCAACATATACACACTGGAAGTTTAGAGCATACAAGAGCTTTTTAGATATACTGTATACATACTGTGTATACTCTGTGTGTGTGTGTGTGTGTGTGTGTGTGTGTGTGTGTGTGTGTGTATATATATACATATATATATATATACATATATACTGTGTAATCTAAAGCTCTTATAGTCTCTTAAATTCTGACTCCTGTTTAATTAATTTAATATGAGAAGAGACAGAAGAAAAATACCTTTCTTTTACTGCTTTTATATTTTCTGTCTTCTCCCAATATGATTTCCATTTTCAAGAATGCCTCTTAAAGGGTATTTTCCTTTTATTTTTACAAAAATGTTTTTTGTATAGAATAAATTACAGTGCCAGTGCCACGAGGACCCAATTGTGTGCTTAATTTTATGCACTGTGAGTAGTTTGGGGCAGGTTAGTGGGACTGTTCATAGCATGTAAATATAAACATGTGCTTTGCTAGCTCAGAGTTTCAATTAATATTATATTTTAATGAATTATGAATAGCATTCTCCTGCAGGATTTGTGTACTCGGACTATAGATTGTACCCCAGTAGACATTTCTTTTCTTCTAGTATAATTTTGCCATTAGTATAACACTTTTTACTGAAAGGCTCCATAGACTGCCTTATTTACAAATCAGAGACCGATAGGCTATGTCCGCGCCTAGAATGGTAAATAGATTTAATTTAAATCAGTCTAATTGAGTTGATACAAAAAGCATTAAATTGATTTAAGTTAAATCGATTTAACAGGTCCCCACTAGAAAACCAAATCGATCTAGCATATCCATGGACAGGACTTGCTAGTTCGATTTAGGAGAGGGGCACCATGGTAGGTGTGGCAATAGGGCCCCAAAGATGAGCCACGCCACCCACCCAATCCCCTGCTAGGCTGTCACCTGGTGAGCAGGGTGGTGGGGAAAAGTCTGGCAGGGGAGAAGGCATCTCCTCACCTGGCTGCAGCCCTGGGTGCACAGACAGGCACCAGGGAAGGGACCCCCACACCCGGCTCCCTGCACACAAGCCAGGCAGTGGGGAAGGGGACCCCATATGCACAGCTCCTGGCACGCTAGCCAGGTGGCAGAGAAAGGGACCCCACACACCCAGCTCCCAGTGTAGTGCATCAGGAGATGGGCATGCGGGGTGCCATCTCCCACTGCCTGCCTAGCACGCCAGGAGATGCCATGCACCCTGGAAGGAAGGTCAAACCAGGGTCTAGATCAACATAACTGTTAAATTGATATAACATGTTCACACAGTGTTATATCGATATAACAGTTTCAATTTAACTATCATATTGATTAAAACTAGATTTTATTATATTAATATGATTATATCGATATGACTTTCCTTATAGTGAAATGAAGGAGCTCCTCATTTTGCTATAGGGAAATCTCATGTTGACCTACCATTTTTTAAATCAAAATAACCAGCGTTATTTCAATTTAAGCACTGTGTGTGGGCATACCCATAGAGTTGGAAGGGACCTCATGAGGTCATCTAGGCCAAACCCCTGCTAAACACAAAACCACAAATGTAGAGACTTTCTTCTTCAGTTAAGCAATACAAAATAGCTTGTTGATCTAACTGTATTTTTAAATGTAGAATGAAGAGATAGAAACAAAACTTGATCTTCAGAAGGCCAAAACTTTAGGAAAAAAGAATGAATTTGAAGAATTGTCCACAAAGTTATCAAGCGTGCAGTGTGAGATAGCGCAAAACACGGCGGTAAGGAGAAAATAACTAGTTTTTTGCAATAGAGGTTTTAGTTCAATGCAAATTTTTACTGGAAAGAGAATCCTAATTTAATGTGATAGCTGGACAAATTGGAGAGAGTTTAGAGAAGAGAGCTGGAGGGACCAACTTTTATTAAGAAAGAATAAAAGAGCAAAGGACTTATCTACAGGAGGAAATTAACTGGTATTATTGATGAATAATTATTCCATAATAAATTCACTTTTATTCTGGAATAGTGTCTACATGGGGGAATGATGAGCCTGCTATAGCTGTGCCGTCAGTTTCCCCATACAGACATGCCCTTAATATACATACGGTAGCTCAGCTAGATGGCACAGGCCGTAGTCCTGCAACTAGCTCCAGATGATTTCCCAAACAGAGTCACTTGCAAAATCAAAGAGGAGGAATGACAATTTGCAAAAGCTTGGCAGCTAAAACTAGCAAAGAGGAGGGGCTATTTGGTATGGTCCCAGGTGGCATAACTAGGAGCAATGGGAATAAACAGAAAGAAGAACACTTATCTGAATATCAGAAAAGCTGTCATGGTGATGAAATGCATTATAAGATGAAATAATCAATCAAAGGAAATGAAGGACACCCTGTTGCACAGAACTCTCACAAGCAAGCTGGAGGAAATAATGTGGCTCCCATTGAGACGTAAATAAAAACAATATAGGGCATTTCAGGATGTGGGGAGTCTGAGTTAATAGGAGAAGAAAGGTAACCAGGACTCTTATGCCTTCCACACTGTTGGCTATCATTTTTACATATATAGCCCAAAAACTATTTCCTCTTGTTTTGTCCTAGAAATAACTTCCCTGAAAAATGTGGGGAGAGGTCATTGTCTTCCTCTGTCCTCTTACGCTATGACTTACTGCAGAGGTAACTGGAACTATTTAAAAAACAAGGCGTCCGTGACACTTAAAGACTGAAAAATTTATTTAGTGCATGAGCTTTCATGGAAGCAAATCCTGCTTCTTCAAAGTGTCTGATGATATGAAGTGGGATTTTCTCCCACAAAAGTTCATGCTATAAGACAATCCCTCACTTGGTTAGGCCTAAGGCAGCAGACTGCTCCTCACTTAAAGATATTCCCCAACCTTAAACAGATACCAGCAACCTCAGACCTAACAACAAAAACATTAAAGCAGGCACATATGCCTGCAATAAGCCATGCTGCCAACTTTGCGCACATATCTGCACAAAAGGCACCATCCTAGGACCTAATCAAGCCAGCTACTTCATAAACGGCTTGTTCAGCTGCTCATCCACCCATGTGATTTATGCCATCATGTGCCAGAAATGCCCCTCTGCCTTATATATTGGACAAACAGGACAATCTCCATGCAAAAGAATAAATGGACACAAATCTGACATCAGAAATAACCACATTCGAAAACCAATAAGGGAACACTTCAGTCTTCCTGGTCACTCCACTTCTGATCTGTTAATAGCTGTACTCAGACAAATGAATAACAAATAAAAGCTTCAAAGAGAAACTGCAGAATTGGAATTCATATGTACATTTAACACAGTGAACTCAAGGCTGAATAAAGACTATGGATTCTTTTCCCATTACAACAAGTAATTTAGCTATCCTTCGACCCTATCCCACTAATAGCTGTACTCCACTGTTCGAATCCTAATAACTGCTTTGATTCTTTGTGGCAGTCTGATCTGAACCTATGACTTTCACTCCCCTGTATTTGTTTTGATCCCATTCTGTAAATTCCCCATCTTCAAAGCATCTGACAAAGTGGTATTGTTCTCCCACAAAAGCCTATGTGATAAATAAATTTGTTAGTCTTTAGAAGTGCCACAGGACTCCTTGTTTGTTTTGCTAATTTGTGCTTCATGACCCCAGTCGATCAGCCAGCTTGAGTTAAAAGTATCACTGCACTTCAGTTAAGGTTTTTGTGTATGGAGTTGAGTTAGGTGCAAAGTTCAAATCATAATTTGAGATAACTCTGCAGCGAAGACTGGTTAGGAAAGATCTTGAAGTCTCTTCTGGTTACTTCTGTGGTGCTGTTTATTAATGCAGTTAGTGATAAAATAGAGTAAATATAGCAAAACACTGGCGTGTCCCAGTACCTTAAACATTTGTCTGTATATTGCCTAATGGTTTTGTTTGCAACATTTCAGATGAAATATTGAAAAGTCGCACAAAAATCATATGCAAAAATTGTGTTGTCTTGTAAGAAGAAAAGTGGCAGTAAATGAATTATATGAGTACTGTTTATGGAAATCTCATGCATCAGTACTAATTAATTTTGTTTTAATAGACTATTTTTAATGAGAAAGTTCAGATAGCAAGACTGAAAGAAACAAATGAACAATTGATAAAGGAATTAGAACTTAAAATTGCAGAAAAGCAGGAACTCTGCGAAAAGAAGTAAGTGATTTGATTGTTTGTCTCTTTGCTGAACTTAAATCATCATTTGATGTTTCTGTAGCCTTTACAGAGCTAACAACAATATTTGTTTGTAACAAACCAAATTCAAGAAATTATGTGAATTATTAAGTAATGTATAATAGTAAGTGTTTTCAAACCAACTACTGTATTTATAAGTGTTGCTTTGGCATCTAATCCATGCAAACGTTGCACAATCCTGGGAGTCAAACTACCCCTCTTTCTAAAATATTGCAGATCACCTGTTAATCTTTCTGGTTTTCAATGTTGTTTATCACAGCACAGAATGGCTAATTTTAAACAAAATAGTAATATCTTAGGACTGAACCCCAAGTACTCATTAAGTCAATGGGAGTCTTTCCATTGACTTCAGTGAGCATACACACAAAAAAGTAACTCAAGTGATATTTTGGTGAATCTGCCATTTGTCGTGAAATAAAGTTCACATAAAGTGTACGTTCAGCCAGAATGGTGCCTAGCTGCTCCGTTGTTTGGGCTGGGGAGGGTACACATCCCACCAATGCGCTCTGTCCTTCTGCACAGCTACAATCACTGTGCACTGTAGGGGAGGGACTGTTCCCTCCAAGTGCTCCCAGAGGAGACACCCAAAGGGGACAGGGAGGTTTCTAAGCCATGGATTGCTTAATGGTACTAATGCTGATTTGACTACCCTGACTGAAGGGCCATTCTGATATTTGCATACTCTGTAATGTCTGGAGCTTTTAAACCTTTTTTTAAATGTGTTTTTTCATCTGATGGAAAAATACAACATGGGAATTTCCTCCACAAATTGGGCTTCAAGTTCAAATCCAGGACCTTGCTTCCACTAATGGCCTGATGCTTTGGAGGAAGGCAAGAGTACCTAACCAAGGGACAATATTAACCCTGGGAGCCCTATGTAAATGTGTGTGTTACTTTGAACCCTGAAATCTGACTACCTTTTCCTAGCTGCCTTAACTGTGCATGCCATTATTATAATGAAACTTTCCAGTTTATTTCAATGTCCAGCTGAAGTCCAGTACCTACCTGCAGCCCGTGCTTCATTTTACCACCATGAGGATTGATATCCATGAGACTATGCATGGTAATAGTGGTAGGTAATGGTAAATAGTAGTGAAGATGCAGCTGCATGGACTTCAGTGCAAGATAGCAGCACAAGTAGATAAGCAAGGTCTCATGGTAGGCCAGCATATCCCACATTGTTCCATGCTGCTATGTCTTCACTGCTGTTTTTAGCAAGTTAGCTAAATCACAGCTACTGCATGGATATCTATACAAGATGCAAGATACCCCAAGAGGACCACAGAGGAAACAGACCATAGACTGCTTTAAATGGCACTGTTGAACTCATCCTTTGTGTTCCGGTTACTCTGAATGAAGGGCTGGACTGAAGTGGATATCTCTGTTTCCAGTTGCAGGATCGATATAGTTCCAAAGGGGCAGCCTTGTTAGTTTAGTCCAGCAAAAAAAAAACAAGGAGTCCTGTGGCACTTAAAGACTAACAGATTTATTTTTTGCATGAGCTTTCTTGGGAGAAAAATCCCACTTTGTCAAATGCTTTGAAGATGTGGGAACTTACAGAATGGAAAGAAAATAAATGCAAGGGAGTGTAAAACATGGCACATAAAACATGTTTTACACTGTTTTGCATTTATTCTCTTTCCATTCTGTAAATTCCCTCATCTTCAAAGCATCTGATGAAGTGGGATTTTCCCTCACGAAAGCTTCATGTGAAAAATAAAACTGTTAGTCTTTAAGTGCCACAGGACTCCTTGGTTTTTGGGGGGAGGTTGGTTTTTGGAGTAGATATACCCATGATCACTCGCTGGCTTTATCTCACTTCACAAATTGTATGTTGGCCAAGTGTATATCTGAGAAGCACCCACTGCTGAGTAAATATCTCTGCATTTGAGAATAGTCCATGGTGCATTCAAAACAACTGTATGTTGTGTTTACACTAAAGATAAGAGAATAAGAACTTTTTTGTGCTATTAGTCATAGTTTCTTGTTGATGTATGTCTACTACTTAATAAATCTGTATTGCTTTTGTTTCATAGATGTGGTCTTGATTCTGACCTACTCCTTTTGCAATCAAAAATTGTCCAACAAAGAGAGAATTTGAATGTTGAGATAGCGAAGGTAAGAAGCAGAGGATCTTTGTTTTTACTATTTTATTGGTTTTTAATGGATATGAATATATACAAATTGTATGAGATCTTGGACCAGAGCTTATGAAAATGCCTGAAAAACTGCACCAACATAGATGTGTATCATCTAAACCAGTGGTTTTCAAACCATAGGTCAGGACCTAGTATTTGGCTGCAGACCTTCAGGTACTGGGTCATGGTGCCCCCTGTTGCTGTCATAGAAAGATTGGAATGCATTGCTCAAAGATGTAATTGTTGGGTCATGGACATTAAATGATTTTTTTTAACTGGGTCCTGAGGAAAAAAGTTTGAAAACCACTGATCTAAACAGCCAAAAGGAATCATGAAAATTGGCTGTCTTTCATGACTTCATATGATGATGTATCATTTGTATTAGCTTTTCTATATAAGCAATTTTGGCTTATAGTACTGTAAACAAATACAGAACAAATTTATTAGCTATAAATAGCTGTAAAATAAATGTGATCCACTCTATCAATATGTATAATTTCAATAAGAGGCATTATTTTATATTGTTATTTGCATACAGGAAATTTATGTATTGAACAGAGCTACTCTTCTGTCATATTATTGTGTTATATTTCTGGCTCCATTTGAGGCTGAAGTTTTAAAATGGGACTTGTTTGTTATCACGTTATTACTTGGGCTCTGAGGCTGCAAATGGGTGATCCACCACACCAGCACAAAGCTCTGTTTGGCTGCAATTATTTGCAGAAGTTGGGCTGAACAGAGCACAATCATTTGCATGTCCATGGCTTAAATGGTGTTTGTTTTATTTAGATCCTGTTTGTTTTAGTGCACAGAAAATACATCTTTGGAATGAGACAGTGTTTTCAGCAGATGGTATTTTCAATGTGCTCTCAGTACAGTCAGCATTGGGACTGAGTTGTTTCTATAGCAGCAACGTAATGTGCTTTAAATTAGAGAGTCTCAGTGTACAAGAAGCAGTGACAAAAAGTGAGCATTTGTTCACCTCTTGGATTTGATTGCTGTTTCACTCTTTAGTTTTCAATACACACCATTTCCTTAAAACTGCTCACTCTTGAGCAAAGAATTTCTCTAGTAGCCATCATCTGGTAAAACCGAGAATCCAAATTCTGTAGCAGAGCTCTTGCAGTTTCCTTTTTAAAATCCATTCCAGGACACCAAAATGGCATAAATCTGTTTTAACCAGGCAGTTCAGTAAGGTTCTTGGCTTTTGCCTGTAGCTGGAACAGCATAAAACAGCCAGAGCAAATTATTGAATGTTTCCCAGGGTCTGTTCAAAAGAAGTTGTCCAACAATGCAGTTGAAGCTTGTGTGAAACAATAACCATCATCTACTGTGCCTCACAGGAGGTGACGCTTTCTTACATCCCCAAGACTCAAAGGGGCAGCTATGTTAGTCTGTCTCAGCAAAACAAATGAGGAGTTCTATGGAACGTTTATAAACTAACAAATTTATTTTTTGCATAAGCTTTTGTATGCACAATCCCTCTTCATCAGATAAATGAAAAGGAAATTATCATATGTTAGCTGCAAACATATAGCTACAGAGAACAATGTGGCACCAGGTTCATTCAAACACATCTAGACATGAACCAAACATCGAGAATAGTAACATTCAAAAAGCAATAGGAGAACATTTCAACCCCCCTCAGCATTCTGTAAAAACAGGCTAGTTACAGTCCTTCTGCAAAAAGCTTCAAAACAGATTGGAATGTGAAACAAGTGAATTGGAATTCACATGTAAACTAGATACCTTCACACTGAGTTTGAATAAAATTCTTAAATGGCTGGGTCATTACAAAAGGTAATTTCCTTTAAATCACCCTTCTGAGTTTCTGTCTTCCTTTTCCACTGTTTGAATCCAAACATCTTATTTACTTTAAAGAGAGAGGCTAGCATTCTATCCCTCTAGGTCTGTTTGAATTAACCTTGTGACCTACCTCCTCTATATCTATATATTTACAGCTAACATGTTATATTTTCCATTTCGTTCATCTGACGAAGTGGGATTGTGCCCAAGAAAGCTCATGTGATAAATAAATGTGCTGGTTTTTAAAAGTGCCACGGGACTCCTTGTTTGTTTTGTACCCGACACTGAGAGTCACCTTGTTACCCATTGCTTCTGGTAAAAGAGGAGTCTAAATTGTAATAGCTGGATGTCAGCCCGTCAGCCACTCAAACACTCTTCTCTGGGCTTATGCCAGCCCTAGCTTTGTCTTGTAGGTTAGTGCTAGGCATAACCCAGTCCCAAAGTCCCTCTAAAGTATTCCCTGATAATATCCAGCCTTTGTCATGAGACACTCACAGAAATTACAAGACCAGATAAACTGTCTCCAAGGAACAATATATACATAGCTTGACATGTACAGATCAGAGTCAGGTCTTTCACAGCATCTCTGTGCTGAGCTATATTTGTAAGGAAACAAGTATATTATCAAAGATTTAGATTTAAGCGCTACTGAGTGAGGAAAATGGAAACAAAAGGTTACATAAAAAACAAATGTAATACACGTCTTATAATCTAAGCTTAACTTTAACAAAGGAAACATCTGTCTGAAAACAGTTTGGCTATGTTCACACGTAAACTCTTATTTCAAAATAAGTTATTCAAAATGAGTTATTTCAATATAAAATCCTTATTTTGAAATACAGGTAGTCCTCACTTAGTGACCGGGTTCCGTTCCTGAAACCCGGTTGATAAACAAATTGGTCACTAAACGAGGAGCAGCCCTTACCGGTATTTCAGGCATAATGTACTTTACTGGTAGTGGGTTTTTCAACCATCTGTAGATAGTTTTAATGTCACCTTTGCATCATTTATAACATTTTTAATATATCTTAAATGTTTTAAGCTCTAATGTACTGAACTTAGTTTGCATAGTGTACTGTAAATATAGGTAATCTGAGAGAGTTGATGTGAGTTCTCGTACATCGCCATAATACCAACTCATCAGAGAGCTGGTCATAACTCTGAGGGGTCACTAAACGAGTAGGTCACTAAGTGAGGACTAGCTGTAACTTAAATTGAAATAAGCAAATATTAAATTGAAATAAGGGAAAACCGCAAAGCGAAATAGCACGTCTGGACACAGGACTTGCTATTTCACTTCAGGAGAGGGGCAGCATGGGAGATGTGGCAACATGTCCCCTTCGCTGGGCCACGCCCCCACCCAATATATACAAAAAGAAAGGCACCCTCGGAAGGAGAAGGCAAAAGTGTTATTTCAAAATAACTATTATTTTGAAATAACATGTTCCAACGGTGCTGTTTCAAAACGACGGCTATTTCGCTTTCAGGCAAGGTTTTATTGTTCGGAAATGGCAGATGTTATTTTGAAATGACGGGGTCCCATCATTTCGAAATAAAGAAACATAGTTTGGACATGGCAACTTTTATTTCAAAACAATGACCGTTGCTTTGAAATAAAAGCCTTGTGTGGACATAGCCTTTCATCTCACCCAAAGCGTTCTGCCAACATCACTAGTCAAAGTCTAGTTAACTTTCATTTCATCACTAGTCAACTTTCATGAATGCCAGAAGGACTATTCTTTTTGCTTCCTCAATGAAGGATAAAACAGGTGTCCTTTGGCCTTGCTCTTACACTAGAAAGACCATTTTTTGTTAAGTCTTTTTTGTTCCCAAGGTCAGGACAATCACAGTAATTCTTTTCCTGAGATGCTGGCTCCAAAGTGTCTTCATGTACTCCTGCATAGTTTGGATGCAGATTTGATTTCCATTGTGTTGGCTTATCATGCTTAATCTACATAGCCAACAGAGAGATGGGTGGATAGTTGTCCTTTGTCTGACCTCAAACTGTTTGTCAGCACTCCCTTGGACACCAATTTCAGTACATACACAACTCCTTAAATAATATCCATATACACATCTTGCAAAGACTATGAAGATTCATATGATATAAGCTTTTATTAGACACCTTATACAACCCTTTTTAAAATAAGTACTACGAAAGCAGTGTGTTAGATGTAGTGAATTTGTCAGGTCTGAAAGAAGTTGCTCTTACAGAACAGTAGACTCTTTGCTAGTTGATATTGAGGGGTTCTTAGGATCACAAAAGGATTTTGTGAGTTTGATCTAAAATTTTCAGATTTTCTGAGGATTAGATATACGTAAAATAGAGTGGGAATTACAGTTAGTATTTAGTTAATATCATTGGTCTTTATTTCCAGGCTAAGGAAGAATTAAGTATGGCTGAAGGCCAGAATAGAAAATTGAAACATGAAAATGCCTTTGTAAGTAGCCAGTACCGGATACTACTGGAGGAAGAGGAACTCTTGCATGCAGAAAGGGATGAGGCAGCCACAGAGTAGGTTTAAACTGTTGACTTCTTAATTCTGGGTATTAAGTCTGATCTTTAGAGAACACAGGTTTAATTTCTGAAGCTTTTCTTTTTAAAGAGTAAAATCTCTTCTTTTTTTGACAGAGGAACTAACGGATTTCGCTCTTTTGGCAGACTTGAAAAACTATCCAGTTGGTTGGATGAAAGACTTGACATTCTGGCAAGACGTGTGGTAGAGGAACAAAACTTGGAGGATGAAGTTGAGAAACTGGAAGATACCTTTCAGTATGTCACTTTTCAATATGGACTGTATTAGTGACCTTGCTAGAATTTAATCATGAGTGTATGTGAGTTTGGGATAGACTGAGACCAGGTCTACGGTGATGGCGAAAAATTTGCTGCTGTCAGTTCTATCTTTATGGATCAATTAAGCCCTCAGTAAAGATGCACTAAACTGATGCAGAATTTGACTCAGTAAGTCCACCCCCTGAAGAAGAGTAGAACTGAGTTGAAGGGACAGCATTTCCCTTTGACTTAGTGCAGTGGAGACATGGAGGTAAGTGGCCGTTAGAATGTCAAAGGGAGATATGCACATTATTTTACGTAGTTTGCGTATTACCTTTCAACTGCCATTAAAAATGGTGGCAGATGTAGACCAGGCCTAAAACTTCACCTTTCAAAGATACTTCAAAAGAGAAAGCCAGATGAGTTTATGAACCATATCAACAAGTTGATATAAAACTACATGAATAGAAGTCTTGCTTTTCTAGTTACAGGTAATACCTCTTGCAGTTTGTTATTGCTGTGCAAAGTGCCCACTAACAAGAAGATTAAGCAGAAGACAATAGAACACTCAAGAAAATGTTCTAGAAATGTATTGAAAGCATAACTTCAAAATCAAAAAAAATCATTGGCAAATTAAGGAAGTATGAGTTGGATAGGTAGATTATAAGATGGATAGAAAACTGGCTAGATCAGCGGTTTCAGTGTGTAGGACTCAATGGTTCCATGTCTAGCTGGCAACCAGTCACGAGTGGTGTGCCCCAGGGGTTGGTCCTGGGGCCGGTTCTGTTCAACATTTTCATCAATGAGCTGGATGATGGAATAGACTGCATTCTCAGTAAGTTTGCGGATGACACCAAGCTGGGGGGACCAGTAGACACATTGGAGGGCAAGGGCAGGATTCAGGGAGGCCTAGATAAATTGGAACAGTGGGCCAATAGAAATCTTATGAGGTTCAATAAGGACAAGTGTAAAATCCTGCACGTGGGACGAAAAAACCCCATGCACTGCTACAGGCTGGGGAACATTCAACTAAGTAGCAGCAGTGTAGAAAAGGACCTGGGGGTCATGGTGGATGGGAAGCTGGATACGAGTCAGCAGTGTGCTCTTGCTGCCAAAAAGGCCAATGGCATACTGGGCTGCATCAAAAGAAGTGTTACCAGCAGATCAAGGGATGTGATCCTTCCCCTCTATTCTGCACTGGTGAGGCCACATCTAGAATACTGTGTTCAGTTTTGGGCTCCCCACTACAAAAAGGACAGGGACATGCTAGAGAGAGTTCAGCGGAGGGCAACCAAAATGATTAAAGGGTTGGAGCACAAGCCCTGTGAGGAAAGACTGAAAGCATTAGGCTTATTTAGTCTGCAGAGAAGATTGAGGGGGGATTTGGTAGCAACCTTCAACTACTTGAAGGGATGCTCTAAGGAAGATGGAGCTCGACTGTTCTCGGTAGTAACAGAGGACAGAACGAGGAGCAATGGTCTCAAGTTGCGGTTAGGGAGGTCTAGGCTGGATATTAGAAAAAACTTTTTTACTAGGTGAGTGGTGAAGTCTTGGAATGGGCTAACAAGGGAGGTGGTGGAGTCTCCATCTTTGGAGGTGTTTAAGGCCTGGCTGGACAAAGACCTGACTGGGATGGTTTAGTGGGAGTGGTCCTGCCTCTGGCAGGGGGTTGGACTAGATGACCTATGAGGTCCCTTCCAACCCTAGGATTCTATGATTCTATGAAATATGAGTCATGGCCCAGATCCTTATCCATGCTACAGGCTGGTGGTGGTGGTGCAAAGGGGCTGTAGAGCTGTCTTAACTGGGCAGCTGAAGTTTCTCCCGATGTAGTGAAGTCCCTGGACTGTGAAGACTTGGCATAACCTGCCTCTTGCTCCCTGTTGGTGTAGGGGATGTGCTTGGGGTGAGAGTAGGTAGAGCTTTGACGCACTCTGGTGATCTGTGACTACTGGAACAGCCTTTTGGGGCCTGTCACATGCTGGTGTCAGATTAGAGCAATTCATCCAGGGCACTAAAAATAGGAGTGTACATGTTACAGTTTGGGCTTATGCCTGCCTGGCCCCAAAGATTTGAAATGCTGAGCTCCAACCCAAGCTGCAACATCCAAACTGCTATACCAGCCCAAACCCTGCTTGTGCTAGCTAGATCTGGACTTGCATGAGTCTTTCTACCAGCTGCAGTGAAGCCATACCTATCCTGGCATCCCTGGAAGTCAGTCGCTGTGACAATCAGGCTAAATCAGCCCTGATCCTTGAATCAGTGCAAAATGACTGAATAATGTCCTCTAATAACATGTAGGGAGTAGCAGCTCCTTGCATTTCAACTCTCCAAGCTTATTTTTCATTTTTGGCCTGAAGGCAGGGTCTATCCCCCTTTGCAGAAAAGGGTCAGGGAGCTCAGTGTGCTATTCTTGCATGGTCCCATTGATTGAGTAGAGGCAAGGAGCATCTGCACTGAGACCCTCTTGTCTTTTAGCTGCCACCTATTTTCCTGCCTTCATCCTGCCTCTTGCCAGCCTCTCCCCACTTGCTGTTTTTCCCCTGAATCATTCTCAGCAGCATTTCCTGCCACATCTGTACTATGAAGGTCCCCTAGTTACAGAGGAAACATAGGAAAGTAACTGTGTTTCTCACTTGTTATACTGAAGGAAAAGGCCAGTAGATTTGGTCAGATTTTCAGGAAGATTTGTGCATGTCTCCCTTGATATTTAAATCTCATATTGAAATACTTATGCAGCAAAATCCATGACTTAAAAACGTAAGGAGTAAATTAACAAGAAGAGGAGGTGAACTAGTTATTTCTGTCTCCGTATAACTTGGTTATCCACCATAATGCTAGGAATGGACCTCATCCTGACAGATGATCTCCTGCAGACGTGGTAAAAACCCTGGTGTTTAAGATGTTCAGAACTAGACTGGACAAAATAATGAGAGCATATCCCATGGAACAATCCTGCAAACCAAGAACTGGATTGGAAAGTCTCTTCCTTTTCTAAGTTCTTGAATTTTCTGATACAGTTCTCTGAACTCCTATGGATGTAACTGACACTAATATTTCTCAACCTTTGTCCCATGTTGTATGCAGAGTTACAGAGAGGCAGCATGGTATAGTGGGTAGAGCACTGGACTGGGATTCAGGAGAACTGGAGTGCTGGGTGACTCTGAACAAGTAACTGCGTCACCCTGTGCTTTCATTTCCCCAGCTATAAAATGTGACCAACTACCCTGATCTCCTTTGTATAGTGCTTGGAGATCTGCTATGAAAAATGCTAGGTAAGACATTATTAGCAATTCCATGGCAATGCATGTTACAGAGGAGCGTGCGGATACACACAAAGAAGGGTAAAAGAGACTGGAAAGAATAATGGAGTTAATATACAGCTGCCTCTGCAACCTCACCAACAGATCAAAATCAGAACCCAAGTGTCTCTGGTTAATGAGGACATTCTCTAAAAAGTCTGCAGCATCCTCAGACTCCCATTGCTGTCCTTGCAAAGCTCTTGGTTAGGTTTTAAATGGCCACCTGTACAAATACTATTATCTGTAAGTATTTTCTTAGAGAACAGAATCTCCCTTTGTTTACATTCTAAAAATCCGTGCAACATAAATCCACTGATGAAGGGTGAGCAAACAAAATTTTGTAAATTGATGAATAGTAAAAATACCAGTATTCTTTTGCTAGCCAAATATGGCCAAAATATCATTTGGGACATATTCAGCTGTCCCTGCAGGACTATTTTACCTGGGTACATTTAAAGTCTACTAAGGTAGCAGCCTCATGGCTGGCATAAACCCTCCCCTTCGGGCCTGAGAGAGTGTTCACTACCACCTGCTGCCAAATCTTTAGCAGGCTTTTGGTGGCCACTTCTCCACCCCACCTCTTGCATAGGACAGCAAGTCGCTGGTAACTGTCTCTTGAAAATGCAATCAGACATATGGGCACAGGATTACATCTGTCCCCAGCTGTCAACCTTTTTATTTTATTCAACAAAAATCTTCCAAGATGTGCTGAGTCCACAAAAATTTCTTGCATGCTAATCTTTGCCTTGGGGCTTCTACATTGACAGGTATATGCTAATAGATGCAAGTGAAAGTGTTTGTCCATCTGCCTTCAGGCTCCACATCTGCTCAGGGTCTTCTGTGTTAGTTACTGCACCTAATCCATACTAATGTAAGAGTTCTGTTCTTAAACTTTTGCCCTCATGTTTTGGGCTTGATTAACAGGATTTCTGGCTGCCCTCTCTCAAAGTGTTATTGATTTATGGCATAAGTCAAGACTCTTCTCATTGTGATAGCCTCTACCAAGTGCTTGTTTAACTTTGCAATGAGATCTCCAACCTGAGAGACAACAAACCATATGAAGCGCAGAATCATGACTGCACGCTACAGTTATGTCTACACTGGAGTCTTAGGTCGACTTAACCTTCTTTAAGTTAACCTAAGGAATGCTTAGGCCACATTTGGAATTTATTACGTCAACTTAAGTGCTTTCTCAAGTCAACTTAATAACTCCACCTCAGAAGGTCGACTTAAAGCTTAAGTCAACCTTATTAAATCGACTTACGCCTGTGTAGATGGGGAATAG
>ML681997.1:7331646-7354230 GCA_007922195.1 Podocnemis expansa | reverse complement strand
GGCTGACTTTAAGTAGATTTAAAGTCAGCCTTGTTAAGTCGACTTAACTGAGCCTCCGTGTAGACATACCCTATAGTAGTTATATTTTGGAGGCGTGAGTCCTCAGCTGGTAGGCGTGCTTAGCTTGCTGGCTTGGAAAGAGCTTTTCAAAAATCGTATGTTAAAAACTCGACTTACATAATGAAGTAGCTTGCAAAGGTTACTATTATTCTGAACCTTTCTTCTTGTTTCAGAAACACTAAGGATGCCTGTGCAAGAGAACTAGAGAATCTAGAGCACTGTTTAAAGAGAGAACGTGAGATGAGGTAAAATTACAAGTCACAGCCTGTGTGAAGAATATATGTTAATTGTTTACAGTGACTTTGTTTATATTTTTTTCCGATAAGACCTAAACCCCAGGTCCTAACCACTCAAATAGTCCATGATCCTTTTTGCTGGATAAAAAGTGATAAATCTCTGTCATGGCTAAATTCCATGTGGGGTTATCCGGGGCGTCGCTGGTGCTGGGCACCCAGGGCACGTGCCCCGAATCCCAGCGCCAGTGCCCCAGGTCTGGCAGGGCCCCTCCCCGGTCTTTGGCTTCCTTGGGCTGGAGATCCAGGGCCCAGCCGCCTTCAGCTGCGGCAGCCCTGTTGCCAGTTGGGGATCCGGGGCTCAACGCGGAGGCCGGTCCTGGCCCGGTCCCCAGACAGAGATCCAGGGCCCAGCTGCCTGCGGCCACGGCCGTGGCAGCCCCATCCCCAGTGGGGGATCCAGGACCCAGCCACGCACGGCCGCAGCAGCCCTGTCCCCAGCCGGAGATCCAGGGCTCTGCCGCTTGCAGCAGCAGCGGCTGCTCCGGCCCCATCCCTGGCCGGGGTTCCAGAGCTCAGCCGCCCGCGGCAGCTTCCGGCCCTGTCCCCAGCCAGGGGGCGGGGCCTGAAACCGTGCCCCGGGTCCCTCCCCGGGGCAGCAATGCCCCTGAGGGTAATTGTAGTCTTCTAAAGTCTGCTACTGCTTCATTTGGATGAGGTATTCTTCACTTCCAGTCCTGTTGGGTATGTCTACACCTACAATTTAGTTTGAATTAAAGAGGTTTAATTCAAATTAAATTAGTGCATGTCCGCACTAGGTTTCATTAGTTCAAACTAAGGAGTTCCTTTAGTTTGAACTAAGGAAAGCCTACTTTGAATCTATAAAACCTCCCTGAAGTTCGAATTGATGGTTAATTCAGACTTATTAGTTCAAATTAACACAATGTAGCTGTGTTAATTTGAACTGTTAGTTCAAATTAACCACAGCTGGATTTTCCCTATGCGATAGCGCCCGCTACTTCCCTATGCGATAGCGCCGCTAGTGTCACGGTGTTAATTCGAATTGGCTTAATTCGAACTAATAATTATTAGTTTGAATTCATTAGTTCGAATTCAGTTAATTCGAACTAACCTTCTAAGTCTAGACATAGCAGTTGTGTTGTGTTGTAATAGCTGCTACACATCACCCAGTGGCTGGCTCTGTATCAGCATTGAATTCAGTTGTTCCAGTTTGGATACCAGTGTAATTTTGTAGAGCACTTCGGCATCATTCCAGATGGAGAAACACTGTATGCACATAAGCTATTTCCAGTTAGGGCTGGTCTTGCACAGTTGAGACCAGTGGGAGTTCTGTCATTTCACTGTGAGCAGGATCAGACCTTGACACTGGATGGTCCAACTTTCTCAAATGCAGTATGCACTCACAGTTCCTGCTGAAGTTAATAGGTGCTTAAAATGCTTGAAAATCACAACCCCATGCTGGAGACGTTAAAGCTCCATTGGCCATGTGCTCAATAGGACAGTCATGAAATGGACTGGGGAAAAGGGTGGTCTGTTTTAAAATGATTTTGAAACTTGGATTATGTCAGCTGCTTTCTTTGGGGCTGCATATATTTTCTGCCTTTAAATAGTTTGCCACTGAATTTGATTCTTTTTTTTTCAGTAAATCTTGGGTGGGGGGAGAAATGTGTTATGCAAAGACCACTGAAAGCACATTATAAGAGGAGTTATGATAACTGCATCTGCCAAAATGAAACTTATGGCACTCCACCTACTCTGGTTATGCACTGATTCTTGGATTTGGTGCCAGGAAGCCCTTTCTTGTCTCGCTTGAGGGGTGGGGGAGCTAGCTATGGAAGATTCTCCACGTTGGATAAATCTGAATTAATTTTTGTAACTGGAGTTAGGTGTGAAATGGTGGTAAAATTTTCCCAGTTTGCTTTGAGGTTTACACAGCAAACTCAGAACCCCAAGTGAACCTCAGGGTGGAAATGTCTCCCAAGCTGAACACCTGTAATTTCTAGTCCAAAGCCCTGTTTCACTGAGCTGTGATCAAACTGTGCTACTCTTCTATCCAAAAGGGGCAAGGCTTATTTTCACAGAGGCAAGTTTTATCTACTTCTATTGGGCTTATTCTCCATGGTATGTCTACACTAGAGCCTTAAGTCGATTTGACCTTCCTTAAGGCAACTTAAGGAAAGACATGTCCACACTGGACTTTTGTTAAGTCAACTTAAGCACTTGCTTAAGCTGACTTAATAACTCCAGCCCTTAAAGTCAACTTAAGCATTCACGTCGACTTTATTAAGTCGACTTTACACACTGTAGATAGGGTTGTCTGCACTGCAGGCTTTGTTAAATCAACTTAACAAAGTCAACTTAACAGAGCCCTCCAGTGTGGATGTAGCATTTAAGTAGACTTTGTTAAGTTGACTTAACTTTTAAGTCAACTTTGTTAAATCAGCTTAAAGTCAACCTTCTTAAGTCAACTTAACTGAGCCCTCTAGTGTAGACATAGCGCATGAGAGCCTCCTCACTGTTTGTGACTCTGTTTTTCTTATAAACATAACTGAAGATCTCTGGCCATATTTCCATCCTCTTTTTTTGATCCACATCAGAACCCCTCTGCCTAGCTGGGTCTGCTCTAGGAATTATTTCGATGAAGTTCTGTGCCCTGTATTATGCAGGGGGACAAGACTGATCAGAATTGTCCGTTCTGACCTTGCTATCTGTGACTGTGGTGTTGGTGAGAATCTCTGGGAATCAAGCGTGCTGTCTGCTTTGTTGTCAAGCTGTGCAGCTCTCATTTCCCAATTGGTTACAATGTCAGATAATGGGTGATGTTGTTTGTGTGCTACCATTAGAGCTTTGCTCCAGTGGAAACAACTTCACCTCGCAAAGCAGAATGAAATCTTGTGGAGAACAGAGGAAAGATTCATGAATGAAATGAATGAAAGACTTGAGACTGGTAAAAAACGGCACACTGAGCTAATTGCAGAGGTACGTTGACCAGCCAGCAGTACAATAAAATCTATTTGCTGCAATCCCCTCCCTTTCGTGCACTTCATGGCAAAGTAGTTAACCTTTATGGGCCAGATCTTCAGCGGGTATAAATTTATGATTTCAAAAGTGTGGTGTCAGTTTACATCCACTGAGGCTCTGGACTCAGCAGCTTATTAGTAAAATTGTAAAGCAGTTGTGATCCCAGCATTGTGTGTCAAATGACAACTGCACACATTTTTCTCAGCCCTATTAGTGTTTAATATTACAAGTGAGCCACGGTGTAGTGCAGAAAGGGTTATCCTTGTTTGTTTGTTTTTTTGTAACCAGAATGAGTATTTCCAAAAAGAAATTTTGCAAACCGAAGAACAGATCAAACACCTCAGTGAAGAGGTACATAAAAGGGAAGCTGAATGCCAGAAACCTGAAGACAATTTAATGGAAGACATACAGTGGCTTGAGGTAAATGTCATTTTTTAAAATCTCCTGAAAAGAATAGAGTTTAGGGGAACACCTTTGCTGGTGTAAATTTGCTTTACTTTTTTACTTCACTGGTGCTATGCCAGTTGACGCAAGCAGATAATTCAGTCCATGAGTCCTAATAGTTTCAGAAAATAAGTCTTTGATACCTGTACTGACACACCTAGAACAGTAGAGTTTAGGGGAGTTTTTGCCAGGCAGTTATGACCTGATTTAAAGCCCATTGGTACCTCTAAGCTTTGAGGGGCTTCAATGTTACTAGCAGTGGGTAAAGTCTGCCTTTGAAGCTAATGCAAGGCTTTATGTCCATTGAAAATAAGAGCAACAAAGTGCTGGATTCCAGGCATGCCCCTTCCACAGTTACTTGGTTGCTTGATGTCAAAGGCAAAGAAGTTTGGTTCTGTGTTTTATTGTGAGGTTTAACCTGCCTTTATCCCACCAGCTCTTATAACTGCTGGATGAGACCTAATTGAGAAATAAAATAAAACTTCTTCAAGCAGTGTCCCTGCACTGCTCCACTCTAGGTGTGTGGCTGCGCCCGCACCTAACACCAGAGATGTTCACAGCAGCGCCCGTGGGGGGGCACAGTCATCCAATGAGCTCACTGTCGCCTTCCCGCCATTTGGAATGCGCGCGCCCCTTCTCAACCGCCCATCACTTAACACTGAACCGCAATAGCTCCTTATCCCTCATGGACCTTAGCTGAGTGTTTCCTTTAGGTTTTTCTCTTAGTTGGTTTAGATAGGTAGTTAGTCAACTAGTTGTTAGGTTGAATTTCTGTTACCAAAAAAAAAAAAAGAAGAGAAAAGAAGAAAGAAAGCAAAGCAGCCTAGCGCCTCTGTCACAGGCGAATGGCAGGCGCAGTATGCCGGCTGCCCCAGGGTTTAAACGCTGCGCTGCATGCAAAGACCCTATGCCAGCCTCTGATGGCCATGACAGATGTATCAAATGCTTTGGCAAGGCACATTTGGCTCAATTTTGCCCTCGTTGTGCAAGCCTGAAATCGAGGGCAAGAAAAGATAGGAGGATGAAGCTAAAGCTTCTGTTAATGGAGGGAGCCCTCCAGCCAGCCTCTGAGCCTGACAACTCTCCTGACAGAGTGAAGGCTGTGAAGAGGAGCTCCATGTCTTCCTCCCCTGTCACGGAGAAGAGCGATAAAGCGGGACATAGCCACCCGGGATCTAGGGAGGCTTCTGGTTCTTCCAAGAACCCCCTGGGGAAGAGAAAACTACACCCCCCGAGCGCCACACAGGAGCGGGGGTTGAAAGCGGCACTGAATGGCTCCACGCCACCTTCACAGCACTCTTCTCCGGCGCTGGTGGCTGCGAATGGTGCACCGGCACCAATCCCTCTACCCTCGGCTACAGCCATGCCGTCAGCGAGGGGAGCCACGACCGCACCAAGTGCGCCTCCATTGGTACCACTGGTGACAGCCCCGCCGATCCCAACACAGACTCTCATGCTTCTGGCGCCTGCAGCGCTTTTGCTGGCTTCCTCGCTACCAGTGCCGACTTTCTCTATCCCGCTCTGCTCTCAGGTGCCAGCATCACTGTACCAACTACAGACACCACAGCCTCCGCTCATTCCTTCCCTGGCCCCGCAGGACACGGTACCGGAGCAGGGGACAGAACACCGCTGTAGGAGTGGGACACAGTCTCCCCCTCGGAAGTGCAGTAGAAAGACAAAACACTGCCCGAGGGAGGATTTCTCTTCTGACTCATTTTCTGACTTGTCCCCACTGTATGGTATGCAGTCTTCTGCAGAGGACGATATCTCACCCTCAGCCTCTGACCCCCATGCAGACTCAAATTCTGAGCCTGATTTGGAGGACAGATCTAACAGGGGTCCAACACAGCAGATGAGCTCCGTCAATCAACAAGCTCAAGTCTGGTCTTAACCAAATAACCCCTGGTACCATTTTTCTCCATATGGGATACCCTGGGTGCCCTGACCCAACTGGTCTAATTACACACCACCACAGATGCCCATGTTACCACCTCAAGGGCAGAGTCTGCACCTTACTGCACCTCCCACACTCCCTATGCAAGAGCAATGAAAAAGCCCACATGACGAGGACCTGACTCATGGCATCAGCACTGGAGATGACACACAGCCTAAAGGAGATGAGGCAAGACAGTTTCAAGAGATCTTTAAAAGGATTGCTGCAACCTTGAAGCTGCCAGACAAAGCGCTCCTACTTCTAAGCATAGGCTTTATAGAATCTTGCAAGCTACTACCTCGTCCGAGGTATCACTGCCCATGGACGAAGGTATTATGGAGCCAGCAACTGCCATATGGCAGAATCCTGCCTCAATGCCATCTACTAACCAGAGGACTGATAAGAGATATTTTATTACACCCAATAACAATGCATTCTTGTTCTCCCATCCTCAAGCTAACTCCCTGGTCATCGATGCAGCAAACCAGAGACTTAAGCAAGTCCATAACAGATCGACCCCATCTGATAGGGAAGACAGGAAAATGGACCTTATGGGCAGAAAGATATATACATTGGCGACATTTCAATTGAGAATAGCAAATTACGCCGCTCTTCTAGCCAACTATAACCACGACAACTATTCCAAACTTGCAGACTTTATTAGTTTCATCCCTGATGATAGGAAGGAGTCTTTTAATTCTATCTTGTGGGAAGGTTTTTTAATATCGAGGATAGCTCTTCAGGCAGCCTTGGACACAGCAGACATGGCAGCCCAGACCATTGGCTCCGCCATGGTTTTGCGCAGATCCTCTTGCCTCCATGCAGCAGTGCTACCCAGACAGCTTCAATCCATCATTAAGGATCTCCCCTGCGATAGAAACAAGCTGTTTCAGGAAAAGACGAATGAGATCATGCATTCGTTAAAAGATTCAAGAGCTACCCTTTGAACACTTGACATTCCACCTCCCATGTCTAGAGTCAGGAATAACAGGTACCAATCTACCATGGGGTCCAGATATTCATACCAACAGCAGTGGAGGAGGCTTGATAACTCACATTCAAGACCCAAGCAACAGAATTCCAGGCGCAGACAGGGTGCCCAGCCCTCGTCTAATACACAACCTTCGACAGCCAAGCGCAGTTTTGAGACTTCGGTCAAGGGCTTGCTTAGCTGTCACACCCCACAAGTCAACTTTGGGACTGAAGCACCCCTACATTTTAACAATAAGCTTTCACCATTCCTCCACCGATGGTCTTCCATCACATCAGACAAATGGGTGTTGGAAATAATCGACACGGGATACCTAATTCCATTCACATCCACACCTATTTGCAAACCCCCTTCCCCGTCCCTCTTTAGGGACCCCTCTCACGTACAACTCCTCAGGGAGGAGATACACATCCTCCTAAGCATTGGGGCAATAGAGGATGTCCCCGCTCAATTTAGGGAAAGGGGATTTTATCCTTGATATTTTTTAACGCAGAAGAGAGCAGGGGGTTGGAGGCCAATTTTAGACCTTAGAGGTCTTAACAAATTTGTCCAGGTACTAAAGTTTAAGATGGTAACACTGTCCAATATCCTTCCATCCCCAGAGCAAGACAATTGGCTGGTGTCCCTTGACCTCAAAGACGCATACTTCCACATTACCATCCACCCAGCACACAGGAAATTCCTTCATTTCACCTTTCAACAATACCATCACCAATTCAATGTGCTCCCTTTTGGCCTATGTACAGCCCCAAGAGTGTTTTCAAAGGTCATGGCAGTGGCTGTAGCCTACTTACGCAGACGGGGTAACAATCTTTCCCTATTTGGATGATTTCCTACTGAAAGCAAGGTCATTTTCTGCCACTCAAGAGACAGTAAGAGTAATGGAGAGACTGTTCCTTTCCCTTGGCTTGACAATCAACTATGGGAAGTCCCTCTTGCATCCAGCCCAGGAAATTCAATTTATAGGAGCGAGAATCCACACTCCCTCCTGCAGGGCTTTCTTCACAAAAGACCGAGTTACAAAACCTCATAGGACAAGTTCTCTCCTCCCCCACAGTTACGGCTTTCATGTGTATGCAGCTCCTTGGCCACATGGCAGCAGCAACATATCTGGTGCCCAACTCCAGGCTCCATATGAGGCACATGCAGATATGGTTTCTAAGAAATTTCAAGCCACACAAGCACTCAAAGCACTGGATTCTTTCTGTGCCACAATCAGTAAAGGACACCCTTATCTGATGGATTCTGCCGGAAAATCTTCTCCATGGCGTTCCTTTCATTCAGAAAGCTTCAGACCTCCTGCTCTCTACCGACACCTCTCTGGCAGGATGGGGAGCCCATCTGGGGGACCTGACAGTGCAAGGAAAGTGATTGCATCACAAGAGACTCTTACATATAATCCTAGGGTTGGAAGGGACCTCATAGGTCATCTAGTCCAACCCCTTGCCAGAGGCAGGACCACTCCCACTAAACCATCCCAGTCATGGTTTATATATAAATCTCCTCGAGCTACAGGCAGTAAGGAACGCCTGCCAACATTTCCTACATCTGATAGAGGGCAGGAATGTGAAAATACAAACAGACAATGTGGCATCAATGTATTATATCAACCGCCAAGGGGGTGCTCGGTCTCAATCCCTTTGCCTAGAGGCACTGAAACTGTGGGAGTGGTGTCTGCGTCACAATGTCCAGATATCTGTAATTTACTTACCTGGCAGACTCAACATGATAGTAGACAATGTCAGCAGAAATTTCAAAGAACCCCACAAATGGGAGTCGGACAACACTGTTCTGATGACTGTATTCCAACGCTGGGGTCCTCCAACGATGCACTTGTTCGCGACTCGAAAGAATAAAAAGTGCAACCTTTTTTGCTCGAGATTGGCTGGGGGCAGGGCTCATTGGGGGATGCCTTTCTAATAAACTGGAATCACAATCTGCTGTATGCTTTTCCCCCAATTCCCATGATCCCCAAAATGATCCAAAAAATGAAGCAAGACCAGGCAAAACTCATACTGATTGCTCCAGTTTGGCTGAGGAACGCCACCTTATTCCACAGTTGGCCTGAATCCCAGACGTCCTGGAATACCTTCTCGATCTGAAAGAAAAAGGTTTAGCGACAACTACCCTTAGGGTTCATCTGGCAGCAGTCTCCACATTCCACGATCCTGTGGATAATTCCTCTCTTTTCTCTCACCATACTATCGAGCGTTTTATGAGTGGCGTTCAGAATACTTACCCAGACGTTAGACCTCCAGTGCACCCGTGGGACCTATCCTAAGTTTTGAGGTCGCTCACCGGGCCGCCATTCGAGCTGCTGGCAACATGCTCCTTGCTGTACATGTCAATGAAGGTTGCATTTCTGGTAGCTGTGACATCAGCTAGGTGAGTAGGTGAAACTGCAGCACTAATGGCTTGCCCCCCTTTAGTGTCCTTATGAAAGGATAAGGTCTCTCTTAGACCCCACCTGAAGTTCTTACCAACAGTCCCTTCAGCGTTCCATATCAACCAGACAATTCACCTACCAGTCTTTTACCCCAAACCCCATACAGACCCGAATGAAGCAGCGTTACATACCTTGGATGTCAGATGGGCGTTAGCCTTTTATATCAACAGAACTAAGTCTTTCCATAATACCCCTAGATTATTTGTCTCGTTTGCAGAAAGGTCCAAGGGCAATCCGATATCTAACCAAAGACTTTCCAAATGGATTTCTAACTGTATTCATACAGCCTATCAGAAGCATGGCTCTACACCACCAGGTTTAGTCAGAGCTCGCTCAACCAGATCAATCTCCAGTACCACCACATTCCTTCGCAATGTCCCGATATCGGACATAGGTAGGGCTGCCACTTGGGCATCAGCCGATACGTTTATAAAACTCTATGCCATTGACAACGATGCTTCTTTGGATGCCTCCGTAGGGCAGGCAGTACTCAATGCAGCAAAAAGGGATAACTCCGAAGGTCCCCCCCCGCCAGTTAAGGGTACTGCTTGTCAGTCACCTAGAGTGGCGCAGCGGGGACACTGCTCGAAGAAGAAACGGGGGTTACTCACCTTGTGCAGTAGCTGTGCTTCTTCAAGATGCATGTCCTTGCACTGCTCCACTTCCCACCCACCTCCCCTCTGCTTTGGAGTATCCCTCATCCAGTACTCTGCAGTAGAGAAGGAAAAGACAGGGGGGAGGGGGGCGCACGCATTCCAAATGGTGGGAAGGTGACAGTGAGCTCATTGGATGCGCCCCCCCCCCCCAGGCTCTGCTGTGAAGATCTCTGGTGTTAGGTGCGGGCGCAGCCACACACCTAGAGTGGAGCAGTGCGGGGACATGCATCTCGAAGAAGCATGGCTACTGCACGAGATGAGTAACCCCCGTTTCTCACTAGTCCTCCAGAGAAACCAACAGCCAGGGATTAAAGTATAATTTGGTGGGCACTGGAACCCTCCTAAGTTGGCAGGCCCCCCACACGCCTACACTCCACCCCAGCTACTGCCCCCACACACCTGCTCCACACCCCCACCCCCAATCCAGCTACTGCTTCCTACATACCTACCCCCAACCCTTCCCAACCCCCCCACCATGCTGCCCCATCTTCCCCCACTGCCCTGGGCTGAACCCCTCCCCTGCACGCTTTCTGCACCAGGCCAGTTCGCCTGTCCCCAACCCCCCCACCCTCCAGGGTCCCCTTACCTGGCTGCCATGTCACTGTGGAGTGGCCCCGTCCAGATTGAGGCTCCTACCCTGAGCCTGCTCTGAGCATGCTTCAAGGCTCTGAGCATGCTCAGTCACAGCAAGCTTAGGCTGGAGCCTCAGCCTGGGCCAGGGCCACCCCCTGCCCTCCCGAAACATGCCAGAACAGTGTTCCAGGGCCCACTATTTTTAGAGTCTCAGTGTTTAGGAGGCCCCTAAAAATAGAAAATGGAGCCAGAACACTGCATTCTGGGGCCTGCTATTTTTAAATGGTGGCCCTGGAATGCAGTGTTCTGGTTCCATTTTCTATTTTTAGGGGCCCCAGAACACTGAACCCCTAAAAATAATGGGCCCTGCAATGGCGTTCCTGTGCATTCCAGCTTACTTTAACTCCTGACAATAGCAAAGTCATCAGACTGAGTTTGGTGGCTGATACATCATCTACTAAAGAAAGTTGACTGAATAATTCATTCTGTAGCCTTATCCATATGTGTGTACTTGTATCCATCAACTTGAATTGCTCACAGAAAAGGTGCCCATCAGAAGTGTAACAAATCTGCAATAAAAAGAGTAAAATGAAATATCAAGGAGCAAATCTTTCATGATGTGCAACCCATTAATTTTGAAGCACTTGCCAGGAGTTTGTCAGTGTGGAATTTGTCTCACAATATATAATAAACAGCACAAGATTTATGAAAAGTATATTAGTCTTGCTGTTGACATGTTGGGCCAGATACTGTTCTGAGTTACAGTGCTGTAAATCCCTTGAAATGAGTGTTGTATGAAGTGTAATGTAGGGCAGTTTGGCCCTATGTTCCTAATCCTCTTATCTGTAGCATTGAACAGCCCTTGTTCAAAGAGAAAGGAGAACAGTGTGAGACTCTGAATGTGAGTTGACTGGAGCTTCCATAGAAGTCAGGCACTTCTCTCCTCCTGTATCTATATATTTTCTTTGTTTCTACATGATCTTTCCTGTTTGTATGACTCTCTGCCATCAGACTGATGGTTCAGAATAGAATAAATCCAACATCTTTTAATGTACGAAAGTATCCCTCCCAAGCCTCTTGCCTCTCGCTCTCTTTTAGTGCCTTTATGTGATTGTACACTGGCACTCTGCTTGTAGGCACTTCCTGGCAGCTGTGTTAGTCAAAAACATACAAGCCATATGATAAAAATATTCTTTGATTCCTACTTAACTAGGGTTACCAGATGTCAGGCAAAAGGAGGACATGTCCTCCTTTTTACCTTCATGTGCTCCACCCAGCAAGCATTTTAAAAAGACATGATTTTGTCTGGCTTTTTACTTACAGGGATTAAAGTGTGCTGGAATGACCCGGAACACACTAGTTTTAGGGGGAAGCTTCCAGGGCCCCCTAAAAACAGAAGCATATTATATTAATGCTATGTTTTCTCTAGATGTCCTCCAACGTCCTTCTTTTTGTATTTCCCTGTCCTCCTTTCCATGCTTTGGTATCTGGTAACCCTATACTTAACTATCTCTAATAGGGTTGCTGTAACATCACACAGTGAATATGACATATGAGGGATTATCCTCTGCATGTGAGCCAGACTGAATCAAGTCAAAGATAATAATATATCTTTTAGGGGTAGAAAAATAATTGCAACTATTATTTCTCCTTCAGTGGTTTTCTCTGTTTTCTTTCTTCTTTAATAGTCTCTGTTTTTCTCCTGTGTTTTCACTTCTTGTCATTTTGGTAAAACAAATGTGGGGTCCTGTTTCCAAAGGGATAGCCGTGTTAGTCTAGTCCAGTAAAAAAACAACAAGCAGTTGTGTGGCACTTTAAGACTGGAGTCCTGTGGCACTTTAAGACTAGCAAGCTTATTTCTTGCATCAGCTTTTGTGGGAGAAAATCCTACTTTGTCAGTTGCATATCTTTTTGCTGTTAGAACAATGTGTGCCTCTTCTTGGGGTTGTGCTCGTTAACACTCCTCTCCAGTTGTGCACAACCTAGTCTTTCAGTAATGCCTGCTGTAGGCTTTGCTCACTGATCTATCCTATTGCAGCCTTATTGGTCTATAAAGCAACAAACACCCATGGCTCCACCCTCTGGCTTTCCCATTGCAGGGCTCTGTGCACACAGTACATTCCTGTGTTAATACAAGAATTGCTACTATATGCACTCAAACTCATTGCTGCTATTTAAATAAAATAATATAGCAGGAGATTCGTGATGTATAATGTCAGAAGAATTGCTTACATTGTCTCCTCATTCAGGGTATTCAAATTGCCTTCATTTTGCCAGTCTCTTCATTTTGAAATCTGTGTCCCTCAGCTCTGCAACTTCCAATTAATCCATTCATTTTATCTCTTCTGCCGCAGTGATTATGCAGCCTGTGCCCACTTTAAGAGATTACTAATTAGCATTTATTTTCACTAAAGGAAGACGTCAAAGTGGCAACTGAAGATATATATCAAAAGGAACAACAGCTAATTCTGAGCATCCCTCTCATGGAAGAAAAACAGAAAGAACTGGAAGAGAAGCATGAAAAATACAAAGACTTGAAAAAAATAGTCTCAGGTAGGCATTATGTAGCTCCAACGCACTTTGAAGCTCTCTGCTTCTGTCTTAGAAAGAAATCTGATTAGGTGATCTGGGTGACCTCACAGCTAATGAGAAACTGGCAGTCTGCCAAAAGGAAATGCCTACAAAATGCAAAGTAATTTGAGCTGACTTTGTAGAGGAGTAAAGTTTAATATAGACCCTGAAGATAAATCTGTCACATTCCCGCTTTACCTTTATTTTAATCTTCTTTACATATTTGGTGTATTATAGTGAATTTGCTATTTTGGTATATTTGTTACGTTTGGAAAAATTAATTTTAAAATGGTATATCTATATCTGTGTATAAATAAATAAAAAGGATGGCTGCCTGTGCCAGAGCTCTCCACCGTAGTTCAGATGAACTGGAAAGTTACAGTAAAGCTCTGAGGATATGTCTACACTTGCAAATTAGTTAGAATTAAGGAAGCTTAATCTGAACTAACTTAGTCCCTGTCTACACTAGGCTTTCATTAGTTCTAACTAAGGAATTCTTTAATTTGAACTAATGAAAGCTTAGTTCAAACTAGTAAGACCAGCCAGTTAGCTTGAACTAAGGATGATGTACACAAGGATGAAGCCTTAGTTCGAACTTAGTGAATTCAAATTAAGGGCAGTTAGTTCGAGTTAACGACATGGACTAATTCAAACTAACATTAGTTTGAATTAGTCCACATTGTTAATTCAAACTAATAAGTTTGAGTTTAGTTTGAACTAAATCCAAACTAACTTTTCCTAGTGTAGACATAGCCTGAGAGCCCTGAACAGCCAATTCCATTGTCTGAAAAAGGCTTTTCCTGTTCCATAGAACTAAAAGATGAAGAGGCAAAACTGACAAAATCCATTGATCGCACTGTCAAGACCACTGCTAAACTCAAGAAGATCATGGTAATGGTTCAAACCTTGCTTGACATTATTTGTTAAGGTTTCCTAAGTCTGTTTTCTTCCTCTGTGTTCTTGTGTTTTTTAATGATCTCCCTTCACTCTTCCAGCATCAGCTCCCTGGAGCTAGAACCGGTCATGAGCAGAGTTTATGGCTGGAGGTTGTTTGCATAGCTTGACTCAGACCACAAAGCAACACTGTCATTTGTCATGCAGAAAAGTGATCTTGATCCTGTCACCCTTCCTCATATGAGCAGTCCCAATGGAATTAAAGGATTACTCAAGTGAGGAAGGGGCTGCAGTATTGGGTCCAATGTGGGCTCCATCCCTGGAGAGAAGCTGACCATAGCTGGTGTAAGAGCCTTTGTTTCTTGACAAAACCTTCCTGCATCTTTGTCTCATGTTCTCTCCAGCTCATTTCATATCTTGGCTATGTCAATAGATAACCACATAAGGAAAGAGAAATTCAGAGTCACAGATGGTTTGTGTGAAAGACATGATACTGAAGGAGGAGGTCTGAGTCACAAACAGTACTGCAAGATTTGTGCCTCAGTGGCCTGATACTGAAGGGTCTCTGTGGCGGCTGGCCAACAAAAGCCCCCCAGGCACTGACACTATTCTTTAGTCAGAGAAAGGAGTGCTGCTACTTCAAGCATACTTAAATAGGTGGTAGGTTACCCAGAAATCTTTGTTCAAAACACTTGTGTACCATCCAAGCCTTCATCAATAGAAATATGTTGCATATGTGTCACCAAGCAAATCAATGTGTCCAATTTAAATAGACAGGAAGTAGGAATCAATTGTTAGTGTACAGGATGCAGCCAGAAGACTTAAAGGACATTCCCAGATGTGCTGCTGGCTGGTTGACCTTCATTAATTCCACCTCACCTCTCCAGGCCTCTTTATCCCTAATGTGTAAAACGGAGATGATGAAATTTGGTTTGGAAAGTGCTTTGAAATCTTCAGTGAAAGGTGGCATATTTGTAAAAAGTATGATTGCTATTTATTTGGTTGGTTGGCTGGTTGCAACAATTGTAGTCCAAATACAAGATCAGTTACAATGAAGCAAAGTAACGAAGGGTTTATTTGTTAATAGGCTGAACTGAAGAATGAATTAAGAATGAAGCGTGACTTGGCATTTGACCAGCTGAAGGATCATACGGAAGCTCTGAAGTTGCTAGAGAGAGACATTTATGAGGTCAACAGGAAGCTCGACATTGTGACAACAGAAAACTGCAGGCTGAAATTAGTGAGTATACTGATGGCTTGCTGCACAGCTTGTCAGCATGCAGGTCTCTTTTCCTTTTTCTTTTCATGGGGAAAAGTAGAATGATGAAACAGGATCAACTCTAAAAATGCTTCAGCCATGCAAAACTGCAGCCAAATTTTGCCTTCCACTGCACTAGTGGGGCACCTGATCACTTCTCAGGGAGACACATGGGGACATCTATGGGCAGAATTTGTCCCTTTGGCATGTTGTCTACGAAGGGATCTTTCTTCGTTGAGTAGAAAAGGCCCTCTGGTGCATCCAGTCAGGTATATAGAGAAATGTTTCCCTGCTAGCTGTGAAAGACTGGATGAAAACTGAAACATGGGAGAGGCCTGTGGTGTTTGGCACTGCAGTGAGAGAAACCATCCCACATTCCTCCTGGTTGGCTTACACAGCCAGTTTAGCTCATCCTTTAGTTTGGGAGCAGTGTTTACGGCCAGAGCACTGTGCACCTGAAAACTCAAGCCTACCAAGTAACAGGAACTGGTCTCAAAATGAAATTAGACAACAGAGTCCACCCCTTAGAATGGAGCACTTCTGTGAGAAGAAGTGAGAAACTCTGGGGTTCATTGTGGTTCCCGAGTTAATGAAGAACAGTGCCTGCTGCCACAGCCACTCAGCAACAAGAGTGACAGAAAAGCTGACTTTTTGGATTATACAGAGGGTTTGCACTCAGCTTTCCAGGTGCATTTCCTTGCAATGCTGTAGCAACCCCTGTGTTTTCGCTGATGGATCCAGCTCCAGTCTCCAGTGGTGTCGGGATCAGTCATTGCTGTCCTGGCTAAGCCTTTGTTGCTGCCTTATTGTTTTTAAGGGTTGAGGGTATAGCTTTCAAAGGGCCTGGTCCCATTTCCAGAAGCAACTTACGATACCCCGACACTTTGAGATGGAGGTGTGGATTCCAGTTTGAGGAGGCAGTGCCATGCTAGCTGTCCTGTGTGTCATTGTCATACTAACCTACAAGACTAAAGAACTTCCTTCTCCAGAAAAAAACCCTGAGCACATTAGTGCATTTCCTAGTGAAAGCAAACTCTTGGTTGCTGATCTATATACCACTGCAACTCAGAGCTGAAGCTACACATTCATTAGATGCAGTGAGCAAAATTTCCAAGGGGCTTTCTGAATTGTGTGTAGTATTTGCACATGCCCTTGTTTGACTGCACAGAAGCCTGCTTTTACAAGCACAGTTGCCTGTCTTTGCATCTACTAATATTACAAGTGTTACTTAGGAGGTGCTTGGAAAATGTAGCCTTAAAATGTATTTTCTCTGATATAAACAAAAGCCTTCTTCAGAAAGAAAGCCCTTTTACAAGAGTATTGTTATCCCTCTCCTTGATGCTCAGTCTAGGAATGATTTCAAGATGATCTGTTCATTCTGACAGCCAAATGCTGGTTACAATCTATGCCCTACTGTTGGTGATGTACCAAAGGAACTTCCTGGAAGTTTACATACAAAAGTTGAAGAAAATCAGTTTCAGCTCCAAAATCGAGAGCCATTGGTACCTGAAATTCAACCGAGCTGCTTGTTTGGAACTGGCGTTTGTACCTCACTGTTGTCTTGGGTCAGTTAGTTATAGTAAGGAAACATAAGAAAACTAAACTGGAGAGTGAGGGCTAGATCCTCAACTAGTATAAACCAGCAGAGCTGGACTGACTGGCTGTTTTAGGGGTGAAGTCTGGTCTTGAGATATTACTTATTGGCTAAGTCTACATCAGGAACAGTTAGTTCAAACTTGTTAGTTCGGCCTAATAGTTTCAAGGTTAGTGCGAACTAACCTCAAATTTATTAGTTCGAATTAACAACGTGGACTAGTTCAAACTAACATTAGTCCACATTCTTAGTTCGAACTAACTGCCCTTAGTTCGAACTTAAGGTCAAACTACGGGATAGTCTGAGTCTACCTCATGCTGAGTTTGAACTAACGCTCAAACTAAACGCTTAGTTCAAACTAATCTGTGGTACTTACTAATTCGAACTAAGCATTTATTAGCTTGAACTAAGGAATTTCTGTAGACTGGGAGAAATTCAGTTCGAATTAAGCCTCCTTAATTTGAACTAAATTGCTGGTGTGGACGTAGCCATTTTGGTTATCATTAATGTGATTGTTCATGACAGTGAAATGGATGTCCAATGCTGGGGAAAAAGTGCAACAATGGAAAAAGATTTGTCCTGGAGGAAAACACCACCCTCTCTATATCTGTAGCTCACAAAAATGAAGAAGAGCCCATACCCCAGTATTCACCTACCTGCAATGGTTTTCTCCATAGCACAATGCACAGATGAAGGCAGATATTTTGACAATGAGCCATGAAGCCAAAACCCACAAATCGACAACAGTAGAAATTGTGAGTGATCTGATGGTCCTTCGTGGTGAGTAACAGGTCATCAAAGGCAATGTTCAGCTACTTAGAAACTAAAATTATTGTGTGCTCAATACTTTAAAGACTATTCTAGAAGATGTATATTTCTCTGACAGTCTAACATTTTAAAATTGCTCCATTTATTTTAGAGCTTCTTCTGAAGGGGTGGTCAGAGGACAGTTGCATTCAAAAGGTGGGTTTCAACAGTGTTTGACAAGGTGTTTTTTTAGCATTGAAAGTAATTTGCTTTCCATGCAGGAAAGAATAGTAGATTTGGGACTGTAAATATGCTGCTATAATTTCTGTAGCCAAAAAGCACCTCCTCTGCCACATGGCAAAATATAGGAGATCAGAAATTTTCTAGCTCTGCATAAAAATGATTATAACTTTCTTTGCGCTAAGTTGGTTCTGGTTCCATTCTCCTCATCCGAAGTTCAAACCTACTTAAAGGTTGTTGTTTTTCTTTAAATTTCTTTAAAACTGAACCAGAAACTGGGCAGGTCATGAAAAATCTGCCTAAGGGCTGCTTTTGGATCCTGGGAGTGACAACACAGCAGAGACACACAATTGGTGTTTGGGCAATCTATGAAAAGAGGGGACATGAAAAACAGAAGTGTCGTGATGTTTTGTGCCTTCCTTTTCTTCACAAGAAAATGATTTTTCCACTTTTGTCTCATGATAGGAATTTGTGGAAAACGAGAAGGAAATCCTAACTGCAATAGCAGACCTTATAGCAAAACTGCAGCAGAGAGAGAAAAAAGTTGATTCTGTTATCCACCGGCTACAAAATAACTTTGATGGCCTAAGCTCTCTATTAGAGAGTAAATCCAGCATGGACCCTAGTAAGATGCACCAGTCCCTTTTCTTTGACTTTGTGGAACTATGGTGAATTTGTTGATTCAGAATAAACTGTGATAAAACATGAGAAGTCAACTCCTTTGGAGCCTCGACTAGTGGAAACTGATTCCACCTGTGAGGATCTGGATTTAGGCTCCTGTCTTCATTTGGAAATACAGACATAGTTTATGGCACAGCCTGGGAATTGTTACACTGAATTTCAAGTTCCATCAGGTTAATTCAGTGAAGAAGCTGTGGAAAATATTTACACTTCACTGTCTTCTTCAGAATCACATTTTTGCTTTTCCACACTGATCCTGTAAAGGTTAACAAATGAGAGCTCCTGCCTAGCCTTCTGCTTAGTGCTATGAGATTGTACATGCCACTGATGATTGGAGTGCCTAATATTTTTTGTATGAGCAACATCTACTGTTTGTATTTTAAATTAATAATACAGTAGGGCAGACAGGACTGGATTAAGATATGCTGAGGCCCTAAGCTATATCAAAATTCAATGGCCCCGTACCATAAAAAAAATAGAGAAAAAAAGGTGTTACATTATAACAGAAAGGGTGATGAAAAAAATGATAAACTCTTATATTTGCATATATACATAGGCAAAGATGCAACAAAAACTGTCAAATAAAATATACATCTTGCAAAAAGCCTTATTTGCATCATCAGGTTCAATTAGGATAAGTCTTCTTAGTTATCTCTGACATATTTAGAGGCCCCTCATAATGTGATGCCTTAAGCCATAGCCTACTTGGCTTGTGCCTCTCTGGCACTGGGGGTAAAGCATGAGTGCATCTCCTTTCATGGCTTTTCCCAGCCTTTCCCTCCATACTGCACTCCCTCTAATATTGTGCTATCTACTCATTTTAACTCAAAAAGTTTGTACTTTTGATGCTAAAGATGCCATGTTCTAGCCATGGTACCATTCACAGTATCTGCAGGCATATGACTGTATTCTTGTAAGAGACGCACGTTTGTTTTTTGATAGGATTTAGGATGCTAGAATTCTCATTGATGGTAGATGACAGAACTAAGAGCAATGGTCTCCAGTTGCAGTAGGGGAGGGCTAGGCTGGCAACTAGGAAAAACAGTTTCACTAGGAGGGTAATGAAGCACCAGACAGGGTTACCTAGGGAGGTGGTGGAGTCTCCATCCTTAGAGGTTTCTAAGGGCTGGTTTCACAAAGTCCTACCTGTGGTGATTTAGTTGTTCATCCTGCTTTGAGCAGAGGATTAGACTAGACTAGATGACCTCCTGAAGTTCCTTCCAATCCCAATGTTCTATGATTTTTCAGATGAAAGATGTTTGTCTTCATACAGCCTTGAGACAACTGGTATGTGGGTTCTTAGATAACAACCTAGAAAAAGGGATGGGGTAAATCTATAAGGAAAAGAAAATTTCTGCTTCACCTTAAGGCCTGCTCCTGTCATTATTTCATGTGTGACGGAAGTTCATGGAAAGTCAATGCATAAAAGGACTGCAAGGGCCAGGGAAAAAACCGGGTCTGTTTAATTACATGCATCTTAAAGGCTGTGTTCAGACGTGAGTTTTATTTTGAAACAACAGCCATTCTTTCGAAGTAAGATTTCTCATGTCCACACCGTACTGTTATTTCAAAACAACAGGACCCGTTGTTTCGAAATAATGGCTGTTGTTTCGAAACGTTAAACCTAGCAGGAAAGCGAAATAGCTGTTGTTTTGAAATGGTTGTTTTGAAACAATGGCGTTCAGACACGTTGTTTCAAAACATGTCTGAATGGCCTTATTTCAAAATAACAGCCATTTCAAAAGCGGGCTTTCCCTTAATTCGAATTAACAAACTGTTAATTCGGATTAACTTATTTCGAAATAAGGATTTTATTTTGAAATGAGTTATTTCAAAATAACAGTTACTGTGTAGACATACTCAAAGTGTGTATCTGCAAGTGGACTTCTTTTTGTGGAAATGAGAGCAGATATTGAGAAAAGCTTGCTAAAATGTGTATCTTATGTTTAAATTCCAGATGTTGCTGAAGCGTAGAATGTTGGGATAAAAAAGGAAAAGGTAAGTGTCCCTAAGCTACATTTACCTGCTATAAACTGTGCCCTTAACAGTCCACTAGTAGCAATTTTAGGATTACTACACGATTACCCACTCTTTATCCAATGTTGAGTCTTGTCACTATTGCTGCTTGGACTTTGTTTTCACATTTCTTTTTGACAGCATATGGCCAGAATTTTAAACCTGGAGCCACATGTCCATATACAGAAATCCATATACAGTTGGACAGTTGCCATTACCATAACTGTGTGCACAAATTTACATGCAGGTGGTTCAGAAACCCAGTCACCCACAGTACACAAGCAAGCCCAGTAACTGAGTCTGCAAATATAGGCACAAGACTGTGCACTGAACATTTCTATCTTTTAAAATAGTCCATGATAATACTAGCACCAGGAGTTGGTATTTAAATGTGTATATTTATGAATTCTACATTATCAGAAATGCCTTATAGATTTAGGTGCATAAAAATAGGAATTTTTGTTTACAGACAGACAGACGTATCCAATCTCCTTAAGTAAATGCGTATTTTCACACCCAACCCTGTTTTTAGTGTACTATTTGAAATAGTGGATCTAATTTTTCCAATTAGACAGTAAAGTTATTAGGACAGAAATCTTGTAGTACAAGAAAATTCTGTAACTTAAATCTCTGCAAGAAACAGTGACATCTGGAGGTAGGTAGGCTGGTGTATCCATTCATCCAAAACAGTGGTTCTCAACCACTGTGCCAGTACACATTACTGTGTCACCACACAACAGTGTGTCACAGCAAGCTGGGGCAATGGCTACATTCAGCCTGTGAGGGGTGAGCTGGTGTGTCCTGTACAGTCACAATGTGCCACCAAGCGTGTCATAACCTGCAAAAGGTTGAGAATCACTGGTCCAAAACAAATACCCTGAGTGATCTGCATGTTCCAGTGCTGTCCCCTTTGACTGGCCTGCATCAGCTTTGCTTTCCAAGGTAAGCTCTCAGCTGCCCTCCATTCCTAACACACCAATGACATATACTGTTTCTCTTAGTTAAACACACCACTTTTTTCTTACATGTGCGACCCTCCTCGTAATTACTTCCACACACTCAAAACTTAAAAGTAGGTAACTCGTCCACTTATAGAGTTGACTGGTAAAATATCCTTGGAAAACATGTTTGCGGGTTTAGATGTGAAGTGGTTAAAGGCCCTGCTAGTTAACATGTGACTGCCCCCTGTGGACTACTGTTGTAGGCTGGTTCTCAGTCTAGTTCAACCTGTCAGTCTCTTATGCTAGCACACCTTTTGTGACTGCAACCCTTCTAGCACAAAGATCGCTGTTTTCTATAAAAGTAATATTAGGAGAACATTAAAGAGATGACCAGACCCACTTATCGAGACAGTGGCTGCTCCTCCTTTCTTTCTTTCTTCTCTTATTCTTCGTGTTAGAGAGAGGGAGACTTACTTCAAGATTGGTCATTGCCTACGGTCTGTGGGGGACAAATTAATCAGGGCTCTCAACCTGGAAAGAGAGACCACTGATCCTCCCCAGTGATGAAGGCCCGTTCCCAGCTGAGACTCAAATTAGCAGAGAACGAGGTGTGGTTCAGGATTTATTATTCAGCTGAATAACAAAAGGAACTGCAGCAGAGGGCAGCAAAGAAGTGCTAGCCCCTCTGAGCAGGCCCCCCCAACAACTCGAGTGCAAGAGAGAGCCCCGAGGGGCAGCATCACAACACTTTTATCCAGTACAGTATGATAATGCTATGATAATGCTTACATGATTGACAATGTTTTAGAGACCCTTATATGGTTACATTAACATTATTAAATACATATTAATGATTAAAGAATGCATATAATTATCCCCGCCTCTGTTTACTGTTGACATCATTTGCATTATCCTGGGCAGCCGCAGTACCTGCAAACTCATTAATTTCTGCCTAGAGATGCTGACCTTACATTCTTGTGAGGCTATGGTGCCAAGAAGGGTGAGCAGGAGATAGGAGGCAATACTCCCTTTTCAGTTAGAACAAAGACGGACAGTCTAGCTTACATTCCTTGTCCAGATGGTCAGGAGAAAAAGCATGAGAAAGGGGAGATAACACACTTTAACTATCAACTCGAGGCCGCTTGTTAAAGAAACTTAGATACATGACTTGCCAGAGAAACAACCCCACTACCATAGCAATGGCCTACACTTCAGCACCTTTCTCACTGTCCTACAGAAGAGATTACATATAATTTTTCTTACA
>ML681997.1:7297237-7315738 GCA_007922195.1 Podocnemis expansa | reverse complement strand
CCCAAACCTGCCCCCCCAGCTCTAGGACCCCCCAATTCTGCCCCTTCAGCTCTGAGACCCTCCCCAAACCCGCCCCCTCAGCTCTGCACCCCCCAGCTCCCCAAACCTTCGCGGGAGGGGTGGGGGAGGGGACAGGAGGCCCAGGGCCGGTAACGGGGGGGAGGGGCGGAGGCTGCGCTCACCCATCCCGCCGCTCCCCCGGCGCAGGCGCACCAACACCCGCTTCGACTTCCGGGGGCGGGGATAAGCGAGACCCCTCCTCCTTACGTCACTTCCTTCTCCCGCCCCGCCCCGATCCGGCGAGGCGGCGAGAACCACGCCCACCTCGGGGCGGGGCGGGGCGGAGCTCGCCGCAGCTGCCCCGTGATTGGGCGGGCTTCCGCGGCGCTCGCCAATCGGGCTGGCGTTTGTCGCGCGCAGGCGCAGGCGCGGGCGGGGAGCGCGCCAGGTGGCGGCATGGCGCTGCGGGCGGGCTGGCTGCCGCCGCACGCGGGCCGGGCGCTGCACGTGGTGGACATGCACGCGGGCGGGGAGCCGCTGCGCATCTTGCCGGGCGGGCTGGAGCCGGGCCCCGCCGGCCCCACGCTGCTGGCGCGGCGGCGCCACATGGGCGCCGAGCTGGACCACGTGCGGCGGCTGCTGGTGCGCGAGCCGCGCGGGCACCGCGACATGTACGCGGCCGTGCTGGTGCCCAGCGAGCTGCCGGCCGCCCAGCTGGGCGCCCTCTTCCTGCACGGCCAGGGCTACAGCACCATGTGCGGCCACGCCGTGCTCGCCCTCGGCCGCTTCGCCCTGGACGCCGGCCTGGTGCCGGCCCCGCAGCGCCCCGAGACCCGCCTGCTCATCCACTGCCCCTGCGGGCCCGTCGCCGCCTTCGTGCCCTGGGACGGGCGGCGCAGCGGCAGCCGGGTCCGCTTCCGCAGCGTGCCCGCCTTCGCCGCCGCCGCAGGTAGCCGGGCTGGGGCCACAGCGAGCGGGGGGCTGGCAAACGTGTGACCCCTTCTGCCTGCCTCCCTCCCCGTCCCCGGCCGTGAGTGGTGCCCGCCCGACTAACCCCGCAGGAAAAGCCGGGAGTCCCGGGGCCCTCCGCGACTAACCGAGTTATTTATCGCCCGAGCTTTCGTGGGAGAAAACCCCGCTTGGTCAGAGGCTCTGAAGAGGGGCAGCCTGCAGAATGGGAGGGGGATAAATGCAGGGGAATGAGAGTCTCATTGCACATCCGGAACAGCACATCCAGCAGTGAAGATTCAAGCAGCGAGGGGGAACAAAGTGGGGTTTTCCACAGTGAAAGCACCTGCGATAAATCAAATCTGTTAGTCGTAAAGTGCCACAGAGCTCCGTGCTTTTTTTGTTGGACTAGACTAACGCGGCTGCCCCTTTGGAACCTAACCGCTAAAGCTGCTGGCCGTTCCCGCGCCTCTCTCCTGCTCTTGGGATCCAGTTTGGGAGGAAGAGCCCTAGTTTGACTGGTGATGTGGCCCCCGAGTGATAGACACGTTCAAGCTGGGGGTTACGGCAGCACCTGGTTCCAGCACCTAGGAGGGGTGTTACAGGCACTCTTGTTCTGATGCTGCAACTAGCCTCCAGCATCCATCTGGCCTCCTTGACTTTGGAAGCAAATGTAAGTGTCAAGGGCATGACACCAGCCTGGGAGCCAAGAGACTTTGTAGTAAGACACAGGTGGACAAAACTGGCTCACAGCTAGGCACCAGAGGGCATTTCTCCATTACCTTTATGTGGTGGAGCTAGGCAACAAGCCACTAAAACAGAAACAAACACTGATTTGCTGAGGCCTGCAGTAAGAATCCTGGTTTGTGCCCTGCTTGATGTTGCCACAGCAGCCCAATGTTGGGTTGGCAGCCTGAAATTCAGCAAAGCACAATTATTTGACAGAGTTAGACTGGGTAACTTAAGCCTCTGTAAATATTAATAGTTGACACAGAAATCTTGTACAAGATTGCGATTTGCTGTTAAGGAGCTACCGCTTACTGGGATTGCTCCCGAAAAGAGGCATGATACTCTTTTTTTAATTTTCTATATTCCACCCAAAAAGGGTGGGAAGGGTACAGGGAAGTTAAGGTTTTTGATGTGGAGATGAGGGGTTTTAATGAAGTATATACCTACTTTTGACTTCACAGAAGAATAGACCTAAGTGTGGATCTGGCTGATGATGAAATTGGTGACCCAGGTTGAAAGACTGAAGAACTCTGCTATGTAGGGCTCTCTGCAGATCGACTTCCAAAAGTTTCTGAGAACTTAATACAAGTTACAAAAGAGCAGTACTCGGATAGATTAGAGACTTCACAATACCTGCAATATTTTAAGATGGTATGCTGTCCCAAGTTTGTGTCTTCACTCTTGAATAACTGTTTTCAGCTTCTGTAAGTATGCTAGGAGTCTTTGGTCTGACGATCGGTCTCCTGCATTTTGCTATTGCATTCTCTGACTGTATTAATTCCTTTACCTGTTCAGCTTTCTGCCCTGCTGCATCTGTCCTGTTCAAAGACTTCTTGTATTTATCCAAAAAGACAAGCAAGGAGTCCTGTGGCACTTTTAAAGACAAACTAATTTATTTACCACGTATTTCATCAGACACTTTGAAGATGGTGGGATTTTCTCCCATGAAAGCTCATGCAATAAATAAATTTGTTCATCTTTAAATGTGCCACAGGGCTCCTTGTTTTGTTTCGTTTGCTGAACTAGACTAATATGACTACCAACCCGCTTTGGAACTTGTATGCATCTGATATCTCTGCATTTAATGATCTGGCCTACTCACTCATTAGTTTTTTAATTTTTTCTAATGAGTGAAACTTTTGAGAGGATTTCTAACATTATTTTACATGTCTTTGGCATAGAAATCTTCAGAATTCTGCTTTAGTATGTAGCTTTGTAGTAAATCTGACTTTGTCATTAGTGGCTAGCATCTCTGCTTAATATGCAGAAGGTCCTGGGTTCAAGCCCCAGGGGGTTTGGACTTGATGATTTCATGAGGTCCCTTCCAACCCTATGATTCTATTTCTATTCTATTAAGCTGACTTACCCCCCTCTTTGCTGGAAACCTGCTATATTGAATGTGAATATATCAGCCTACATTAGTAACCATAAGATACATTTTTAAAATTGTTTTCTATTTAATACTTATTGTTTGAAAAAGGTACAGTCTGCATAATTGGCCAAATTCAGCACAGCAATGACAAAGGCCAAATTGTTTCTTTGACTTCAATCAATCTTCAATCAATCCATAGGGCTGGAAGGGACCTCATGAGATCATCGAGTCCAACCCCCTGGGAATTGAACCCAGGACCTTCTGCATGTTAAGCAGAGGTGCTAGCTCCCTGGTTTAGACCTCAGTCAGCTCCTGGTAAAATCTGTCAGAGTCTTTCCATTGACTTTAATGGAAGTTGGGTCAGGCCCTTGTACGACTTAGCACTTTTCTCTCTTTATCCTTCAATGTCAAAGTGCTTCACAGAATTATCCTTTCTATGCTAACAGTTACACTAAAATCAGCAACATGATCCTAATTCGCACCCCATTGCAGATTTGGTTCCATGTGTCCCAGGAGAGAGAAAATGTTTCCCATATATGTTCATGCACATTTTGTTTTTTCTTGTCTCCATTCTGTTTAGATGTGACAGTTGATGTTCCTGGCTATGGGAACGTGGTGGTCGATATTGGATATGGTGGTGCCTTCTATGCCTTTCTCAGTGCGGAGAGATTGGGATTAGATGTTTGTTCTTCAAAGACTAAGGATCTTGTAAATGCAGCAAGTGCAGTAACAGAAGCAGTAAAAAAACAGGTACGGCAGGAGGCCAACATGCCCCAAATGCTTTTCTAACAACATAGTTATACCGCAGATGCGGGGTTTTCCTACAGAGCAGGCTCATGACATTGTTGGAATACTATAGGTGGAATTTAAAACAGAGTAAATACCAAAGGAAACTTTCTTAGGTGCTGTGGGTGTGACTTTCTTGTCCTGTTAACTGAATGGTAAGATTACATTAACTTCAGTTATTGATTAGGTTTAGGGCCCTAGCAAATTCACAGATGTGAAAAATGTGTCCTAGACCTTGAAATCTGGTCTCTGGTGCCTTTTTACCCTATACTGTACTGTAGGGCGTGCCCAATTGCAAAAACATTTTTAAAACTGCAGAAAATAGACAGCACAGCTAGGGTTAGGGACATAAGGCATCCTGCCAGACTGGACCAAATCTAAGCCTACCCAATCCTGTATCCTGTCTCTGGCAGGGGCCAACACAAGATGCTTCAAAAGACAGCGTAAGAATCTTATGGTAAGCAGATTGGTATAAATAGTGTGTGCTATTAGTTTAGTTTGAATTTTTATTTATGTATTCTTAATGACTTCAAGAGTGGCAGTATCTGAGTGAATTACAGATTGTCATTAGGCAGTAGATTGTTTACAGTAGACAGTGTGAATGTCTATCACGTTCATGCGGATGGAGAAACATACATTAATGCACAGCCCCACCTAGTGACAACATGCTGGTGGTTTATAATCAAGCAAATATATTAGGCCAGATAAATGCATCTTGCAAAAAGCTGAAGAAACACCTTGAGAGTTAGCCCTAGTTAACACTCGGGCTGGTTTTCAGTGGCAGTCAACCAGCATTTACGCAAGGCACATAAAATGCCTTGCATAAATGCCGGTGACTTTCTTAGCTGCTGGGACACACTCGGAAAAGCCGACCGCAAATACCTTGCAATCGGCTCTCCTGTACTCCCCCTGGTCCTCAGGACTTACGGAGCCAACTTCCGGGAGTGTAGCAGGGAGTTCAGACTTGCTATTAAGCACTCCTGAAACACCGGGATAACGTCAGTATCGACGTACCCTTGGCTCCACAGAGGGAGTTCCGCCTGTCCAGTCTGAAGTAAAATAAGATAAAGAAGTTGCTGTCCTCACTAATGAGAATCATTTTGTTACCTGTTGAGTCCTGGTCAGTGTGCCCAGGTCTCCTCTATAGAGTAGTTTAAATGGTACATGTGTATACCCACTTCTGTTATCTTGTAACTATATTACTGCAATTGAACTGAAAATATTTGCTTATATATCCATAAATCCATTCTGTGCATCGTTCCTAGTTTAAACTTCATCACCCTGACAGTGAAGAGCTTGCTTTCCTCTACGGCACCATATTAACAGATGGAAAAGATGCATTTAGTGATGAACCGACCACCAACATCTGTGTGTTTGCAGATGCGCAGGTATGAAAGCATGTTGCTTTTAGAGAGACAAGATAGATAATGCCTGGTCTGTTGTCTATTAAGAATGAGTTAAATTGACCTGCTGCTTGTTACAAAGGTATTCTCATTGGTTTGAAGACTTAGCTGTCAGCTGTTCTTTTACAGTAAACTGTTTCAGTACAGAATGAGAGCAGGTAAATACTTCTACAAACATGAGAGAGAAGTTCACTGAGAATTAAATGTCACATGGGAATGATCCAGAGAATAACAGCAGAGAGAAGTTAGTTGCTCTGGCTTCTATGTTAGCTGCAAGTGTTACAGGCTTCAATGTATCACTGAAACTTTCAACTTTAATAGTCATTAATATTGTCAAACTAGGGTCTCACTCCTAGTATTTTGCCAAACGGAATCAGTGTAAAGGTGCCAGAATGCAAATAGTGTAGTGGCTAGCACCTCTGCTTAACACGCAGAAGGTCCTGGGTTCAGTTCCCAAGGGGTTGGACTTGATGATCTCATGAGGTCCCTTCCAGCCCTATGATTTGATTTGAATGCACTTAGTTTCTATTTTGCATGAGCTTGTATGGGAGAAATTTTCTCTTGCACAAGCTCATGCAATAAGTAAATTTATTAATCTTAAAGTGCCATAGGACTCCTTACTTGTTTTGCTGAACTAGACTAACGGCTGCTCATTCAGAACTTAGTTTCTTTTGTGCTTCTCCCACCCTCTGTATTTACAAAACGTCCATGCTTGGAAACAACAGTGTCTGTATGAATATCAAGTATAATTTGGCAGGAGAGTGGCATTTGTCATGTTTTGTAATAACAGATGAAAATTAAAGGGAAAAAAAAAAAGCTAATGTTTTATATTTTTAAATTAGGTCGACAGAAGTCCTACAGGCTCCGGTGTAACTGCTCGCATTGCCTTACAATACCATAAGGGACTCATCCAACTGAATCAGACCAGAACCTTTAGAAGCAGTTCAACTGGTTCCTTGTTTACTGGAAAAGCGGTGAAGGCAAGCAGCAAACTCCTTCTTTTCTGTGTATTTTTAAGTTGTTCTTGTGCATGTTGCCAGTGAGGGACTAACAGCGTGGGTTGAAACTAGGCATAGTGCAGCTCTGAACAGTTCTGTCATAGTTGTTTCTGATCTGTATCGCTATCATTTCCATCCTGGGCCTGTTGTCAGCAGAGATTGTTAAATTGCATATAAGGGATTAGTGGGAATGAAGATTCACCTGATACAGTGATCCTTCCATTGTGATCCTAGGGACCTAGGCTGTACAGGATGATGAAATTCACAGAGGATGCAGATCTGGAAGGAGCTGAGGATGGAGGAATAATTCAGACACCTAAACTAATTTGGAACTGTGGTGGAAAATAATAACAAAGAGGTTTAAAATGGGGAAAATGCAACTTGCTACAGGTGGGGAAAAATAATACAAGATAGATGTTAAGTGTGACAAACCAAAAGAGGTAGTGCGTGAGAGAGACTGAGCGGGACAGCCAATACCAGATCAGACATGGCTTGCAGTAAAGGCAATCAAGAAAAAAAGCCCCATGCAGTTTGACATTGGCAGTATAAAGACATCTCATCAGAGGAAGGTGACGTTTTTGTGGGTTTAATGTGACTGCAGTTGAATTCTTGCCTTCAACTCTGGGCACATACACCAAAGAGGTTTCCAGATTGGAAGGAGTTGAATGAAGAGAACCAATGATGTGGTCTGGTGCGATTTATTTTCAAAGAAATGAAATTAGATTAGGAAAGCTTGTGAATATCAGAAAAATCTTTCCAAAAGAGCTATTGGCCTAGGAAAGAGAAGGAGCTAGGTGTCTGGAGGAGGCGTGGTGACTAACTGCAGCTCTATGTAGAGAGCAATATTATTGATTAATAAAACCAATAAATGACCCCACATCTGAGCACTGCCTTAAACAATGACAACAGCAGGGCCTTTCGTTTGCTTGCCTTGCTTTCCTGGAGCTCCCAGCTGAAGTCACTGTAGGCTGTTGGTCCAGATCTTTTATGCAGCAACGCTATCCTTGTTGCCAGTTAGCTGATGGCTCCGTCCAGTGTAGGCTGCCCGGTGCCAAATAGACACCATTATCAAAGTGAGACTCGCTAAGGCCTGGCCCACGCTTAAAAGTTAGGCTGGCATGGCTGGTCTGTCAAGTGCGTAAAAACATACCCCTTACTGATGGAGCTGTGCTGACCTAACCCCAGTGTACGTGGATATCTTATGAATGACTGTTTCTCTGTAAGTAAACAAAAGCCCTTTCCTCTAACAGCAATAGGTCAGAGCTGAGGGACAACCAGAAAAACGATGTCATTGCAGTCAAATCTGTGTCGTTACTCACCTACCTACTGTCTTTACTTTTCTGTAAATGTGGAGGAAACTCTTAAATACCAGAATCATTCAAATCTAAACCTCTTCTCTTTTCAGGAAGCAAAGTGTGGTGACTATAACGCTGTTGTGGTAGAAGTCTCGGGAGAAGCCTTCTACACCGGAACAGCAACCTTTGTCGTTGAAGAGGAAGACCCGCTGAAATACGGATTTTCTGTGGAGTGACCTTTGCCATCGTTCTGTTGCCAGCTCCTTAAATAGTAACCAAGATCAAAAAGGTGATCTTTGTAATCTATAGGGTGGGAAATATAAATACATCAATTTACTTAGCTCATATTTTCTGAACAGACTGCTACATCAGTGGATGGTTTAACAACAAGTTCATTTAAATACCATAGGGCAGAGCTAGAAAACATTCATAGCATCACGATTGCTTGCATTACAAATAAAGATCATAAGCCAAATTATCATGTAGTGATTAGTGTGTATTATATAAGCCTGGGTGTGTTTGAAACTGCATTTACCATTGTATTTCAAGAGCTTTACTGTCAAGCAAAGCTCAAAGGGATTACTTTAAATGTGCATGCCTCTTGTAAAAACATTATGTACTTTAAACTCATTACTTCAGTGCAAGAATGGTATTAAAATGCTGTGTTCTAACCTCACATTTCTAGTTTTAATTCTTGTAATGGGCACCAGTCACTGATCTGAACTGCCTCACAACAGTTTTGGCTTGTTTTCCCTGACTCGGTCCTATCATTTTGCCTTTCGTAACTTTGTCTTGTCAGACTGCTTCCTGGTTCAGATCTCTCCAAATCCTTTAAAGCTTCCCTGAACTGTAGTAAGGTTTTTCAGTACAAGATACAGTACTTGTCATTTTGAGTATGACAAGACCACTTTACTGTAATTAGCTAGTCTGTCAATCACTGCCCATGATTAGATCACTAAATGAGAGAATTTTACAAGAGTTCCTTGGGTTCTCCCCCCCCCCCCCCCCGTGAACACTTCTAAAGCCCTGGAGAGCACTCGTCAAATCTCTAATGCAGCAGTTGGCAGCTGATGGTACTGGAGGACTTTGAAAAGGAAGGATAAAATCAAAGTAATTAGGGGACCTAAGAAGCACAGAACCCTAATACACTCTTTTGTGAGAATTAGTGTTAATGCTTCAAAGAGCACAAACTAGCAACCTCTTTTGCTAACACAAGGCTCCTGGATTCTTGTGTCCCTACCTTTGCTGCTAATTTGCTATTTGACCTTTGGGCAAGTCACTTAGGGCCTTGTTCAGGTACTGAGCAGCCCTAGCTCCTGTTGAGGACGTACAGGTGCTCACTATCTTTTGGAAAAGAGCTAATTTGTGCTTGTTTCCCACATCTAAAAATGAGGTCGGGGGGAACTGTAGGTGTGCTAGAGGGCAAATATTGATTCTAGTAATGTCAAATTCTAATAATTACTTAAGGTTACAATGAAAACTAGGCCTACACAGTAAGCAATCTATTTTCTTCTTTATATTTTTGTTTTATTATTCGACGTCTTGTTTTAAAAGGACTTGTAAAACACAGTTTTATTTTAACAAGCATACCGCATTAGGGCCCATGAGAAAATCTAAACATGTGCTTCTCCCCACTGTCCCAACCCCTTCCTAACCTCCAGGCCCTGATGCTGGCTCCCCAAGCCCCCCGCTGGGCACCCTTACCTGGCTGCTCTGGTGGCTAGGCACAGGCTGGGGCTCGCTCCCCTTGCTTTAAGCCCTACCCTGGCTGAGCATCCAATATGGCCACTGCAGCAGCTAGGCACAGACTGAGGCTCCCCCGCCCCCCAGGCATGCTCAGTATGGGAGATTGAAAACTCCTAGGCTGGGGCTGCCTTCCTCTCTCTCACCTGCATATAAGCCAAGTTCTTCCATGAGCTGCATTTCTTCATTCAACAGCCACATGCGGCTCCCAAGCTGCAGTTTAGCCACATCTGAGCTAGAGCATGGGGATAGGATTCAGGAAGACCTAAACAAATTGGAGCATTGGTCCAAACAAAATCTCATGAGGTTCAATGGGGACAAGAGCAAAGTTCTGCACTTAGGATGGAAAAATTCTGTGTACAGCTACAGGCTAGGGACCAATCAGCTAAGTAGCAGCACTGGAGAACAGGAGCTGGGGGTTATGGAGGATGGGAAGCTGGATGTGAGTCAACAGTGTGCTCTTGTTGTCATAAAGGCCTATGGCATATTGGGCTGTATCGGTAGCAGCATTGTCAGCAGATTGAGGGATATCATTACCCTGTATTTGGCACTGGGGAGGCTGTATCTGGAATATTGTGTACAATTTTGGACTCCACACTACAAAAAGGATGCAGACAAGTTAGTGTCCAGCAGAGGGCAATGAAAATGATTGGGGGGTTGAGGTACATGACTGAAGGAACGTGGCTTATTTAGTCTGCAGAAGAGAAGACTGAGTAGGGAGTTGATTGATAGTAACTTCCAACTACTTGAAGGGGTGCCCCAAAGAGGAGAGAGCTAGGCTGTTCTCCGTGCTGACAGAGGACAGAATAAAGAGAAATGGTTTCAAGTTGCAGCTGGGGATGTCAAGGTTGAATATTACAGAAAACTTTCTTACTAGGAGGGTGGTAAAACACAAAGGGATTGCCTGGAGAGGTGGTGGAATCTCCCTCTTTGAAACAAACAAACAAGGAGTCCTGTGGCACTTGAAGACTAACAAATCTATTGCATGAGCTTTCGTGGCCCACTTTGTCAGATGCTTTGAAGATGAGGGAACTTACAGCATGGGAGGAAATAAATGCAGGGAAGTGTAAGTCATGGGAACAGGTCATGCTAACAGCAAATCAAAACAGTTGTAAAGATTGACTTTGAATTTAAAATTTATTTATCACATGAACTTTTGTGGGAGAAAAAATCATGCTTCATCAGACTATAAATAAAAATCTGTTAGTCTTTAAAAGTGCCACGAGACTCCTTATTTGTTTAGGTATTGAGGTATTTCTGAATATTGGTCTATTTTAATTTAGCTCCGGGCATATTTATCTCCTTACAGACTGCACATTAAGAAAATCAGCATTTAAAAAGTGTAACAGTTATTTGAGCCAGTTTGAGTTTTGCCTTTCCTCACCCCTGAGTCTAGTGCTGCATCTACCCAGTCACAGTGAACTAGCATGAAGATAAGCAGCAACGTAGGAGCCATAGCACTGACAGCAGCAGCAGAAGCGTGGCTGAGTTATGCCTAAAATAACCCTGATGGAAACTGTGTGTACTTACAGCACAGCTCAGTGGTGCCTCCCGTGGCTACCCTTGCTGCTACAGTCACACTGCTCATTACATTCACACTAGCTTGATGTGAACAAATGTGCATATACACACAAGCAAGGGACCCACCTCCCAACTCACAACTGGGTGTAATCACGGGCATCGCTGGCGCCTGGCACACAGGGGATGTGCCCCGAGCCCTGGTGCCAGTGCCCTGAATGTCTGGGGTGCCTGCTGCCTCTCCCAGCCCCCGCCTATCCGGGTCCAGGCTGACCTTGGCCGTGCCTGACTCTCCCTGGGCTGGGTCACCCGCAGGAGCCACTGTCTCACCTGGCCCTGGCTCCAGCTGGGGATCGGGGGCCGGGCTGCCAGCGGCAGGAGAATGGGGCCCTGCTTCTGGATCGGGGCAAGAGGGCGGTGGCGGAGCCCAGGCCTGGGCCCTGGGTCTTCCCCCAGAGCAATGACACTCCTGTACATGACTCATGTCTTGGCATCTCTTTAGACTTGGGTGCTAAGTAGGAATGTGCTGAAGCCAGGACCTTTTTAGTGAAGACAGTAGGATCATTCAGGGCTGTAACTAGGCTGGGGCAAAGCCTCAGCTGTATTTTACAGGGCGCCAAGGCAGCGGCTGGGGTCGGATCTGGGGGGAGGATGCATTTCAGGCTGCTGGCCCCAGGCGCCAAACTATCTAGTTCTGGCACTAGAATCATTGGTACCTGTGGAATCACTGGTCAATCATTTTCTTAAGGGTTTATTGTCAAAAGAGTATGGGCTAGATCCACTGAAGGGATTTAGGCTCCAAATTGGAAAGCCTGACACCTAGGCAGCTTGCTTCCCAGTGGAATCCACAGCCCCAACCAGCAGCTGTGCACTAGCTCTTCTGAGGTCTGCTTCCGCACAGAAAACTCAACTAGACGCAGGGCCAGACGAAGGCTCCTGAGGGCTGGGGGCTTCCTACTCTTGTGTCCCCCACCACCATATACCCAGCCTTGGGGTGGTGCAGGGTGGGATTGGGCACCAGCAACCCAGGCCCAGCAGGATGGCAGCCCCACCAGCTGCACAGCACAGGTGCTGGGGGGGGGGGGCACAGACCTGCTAGCTGCAGGGCCTGCGTGGACTGGCATGTGGCAGTGGCGCAAACCAGCCAATCTGGGAGCAGTGCTTCAGGAGTGGGGCTGCTGTACATCATGTCGGTTTGACATAGGGGCAGGACAGCAGGAGACCACTGCGGAAAGGGAGCAGGATGGGATTGGGTGGGGTAGCCAAGACGTGGCGCTTGCAGGCTGATGGTGGCAGTGCTCCAGGAGCAGGTACGCCCTCCCTGGGGGCACGCACAGGTCAGCGTGAGGCCAAGCTGGCAGACCAGCCAGAGCACCAGAGTATAGCGAGTGTGGGATGGCACACAGTGCATCAGGACAGTGGCAGTGGTGCTCCAGGGGCAGGGCTGGGAGACCTGTCGGACTGACCCACACGCCACCCCCCCCACCCCCAAGGACGGGGCCTGGGAGATGCCAAGCCAGCCCAAGCTTCAGGGGCCTGGCCAGCACTGTGCTGGCAGCATTGAGGCTGGGCTTGGACCCTATCTCACCCCCCCACCCCCTGCTGCCCACATTTACTCAGGGCTGCAGCCCCTAAAGCCCTGCATTAATCCAGCCCAGACTAGACGGCTTCTCAAGGTCTCTGCCAGCACCACACTGATGTTATGAAGTAGGTGCTCAAGTGCCCTGCTTAATGCATGGGGACAGACAGGTGACACCAGAAGCCAGCAAGCTGAGCAGACACCTTCTGTCGCTGATCAACAGGAAAAGGTGAGGGGAGTGGGTGTGGGCCCAGCAGAATGAGCCAGATCAGCCCCTTTTTATGACCACTGGCAGTGGTGCCCATACCGCCTGTTACACACATTAAGCCACTGTTTAATGCTCTGCCTGACTCAGAGCAAGGGCCTGAACCCAGCACTTCCTAGCTGAGCTACAGGACAGTGTCCTCATTACCAGGAGTGTCCTATGTAAGACACAGGCAGGAAATCGTCCTCTATACCAGGGCTTCCCACCCTTTTTAAAGCTGGGGGCCCCTTGCCAAAGGGGAAAAAAGTTTGCCGCCCTCCTGTGGGTGCCTGGCACCTGGCCTGCCACTGTGGGCAGAATGTGGCCCGCACAGGGGCAGAATGCAGCCCATGCCACTCTCCTACCGGGGAGCTGGGTCCCCAGGCAGGGGGCCATTGCTGCAGCAGCCGCACTCCTGGCAGGGGGATGAGGCCACAGGCAGCTCCCTGGGAGGGAACCATTGCTGCAGCAGCCCCACTCCTCCGCAGGGGGATAAGGCTGCAGTCGCAACAGCGCCACAGCCATGGCCCCCACAGTCTTCTCCATCCCAATTCTCCACCCCTTCTCTGTCCACGGGAGCGCTTGGCACCAGGCTGCCCCCAGGCTACTGTCCCTGAGCGCATGCTCAGGGTGGGAGTTTTAAAAACTCCTCACCTGTGGCAAGATCCCTTCTTGCTGGAAGCCTGTGTCTCCTTGGTAACTGGAGACCTCAGCAGCATCCAGCCCCAGCTCCCAGCCTGTCCATGGACCCCTGGAGCCACTCTGCGCCCCCACCCCAGGGGTCCACGGACCCCCAGGTTGGGAACCACTGCTCTAGACAGAAGACACTGCTGAGGTCCCAGTCGGCATGCAGTGTCCAGTTCTGGCTGCTCCAGGGTAAGAAAGTTGTGAACAAATGGGACATAGGCCAGGAGTTAGCAACAAAAATACGCGGTCTGGAAAAACAATGCTTTGAAAAAGGTGAAAGAACATGGTTAATCCAGGGATGAACAGGCTGAAGGGAGAACCTGATAACAGCATTCAGATACATTGAAAGGTGTTATAAGGCAGAGCACAAGCAATGGGTCATCAAGGCCATTGAGGGTAGGATTATCTGTACGCAGTTTCATTTGCAGGAAGAGAGATTTAGTTAGGTGGTTAGGAAAATGTGTCTAATGCTGAAAGCTATATCCACACTTATATGGTTAAATCGATTTAACTTATATTGCTTTAATAAAAACCATTAAATCGATTTAGGTGCAATCAATTTAACATGTCCTCGCTAAAACCCCAGATCGAACTAGCATCTCCATGGACAGGCCTTGAGAGGGGCACCACAGGTGTGGTAACATGCCCCCCCCCCAAATGAAGGGCCATGCCACCACCCAATCCCCTGGCCGGCTCTTAATCCCTGTGAGCCAGATGGCAAGGAAAAGCATCCCCTCACCCAGAGCCGTAACTCACAGCCCCAGGCGACCAGAGCAGCTCACTAGAGCGGCTCTATTAAAGGGGCAGCTTTGTGGTGCCGACTCTAAGCACTGCTAATGGCAAGGGGCGCGTTCCAATCGGCAAAACACCACATTACGGCTCTGCCCTCACTCTGTGCCCAGCTTTGACAGCACGGCCAGGCAGTGGGGCTAGGACCCCCCGCACCCAGCCTTGACAGCACTATCCAGGCGCAGGGGGTGTGGGAAACGCACCCCTGCGACCGGCTCCCCTAGCACGCTGCCAGGCGTGGGGACGAGGCACCCTCATGCCCAGCTCTTGGCCCACTCTGCCAGGCAACAGGATAAAGAAACCCCTGCCCTTCCCTCCCCCAGTGCTGGCCGGGCAGTGGGATGGAGGGACCCCCGCACCCCAGCGCTGGCTGGCGCAGGCAGGAACCCCCGCACTCGGCCCTGGAGCGCTCAGCCAGCTGTGGGCTGAAGGGACCCCTGTGCCTGGCTCCCAGTGCCTAAGTCAACTTAGTAAATTATGAACGAGGCCAGGGAGTACCTTAGGTCGACGTAAGGCGGGTTAAGTCAACCCAAGGCTCCATTGTAGACGTACCCCTGGGGGGAGGGGAGCCGGGGCAGGGCGCCCGCTGCCACAGGGCCCCCTGGCAAGTGATGAGGGGGAGCCCAGAACGAGGAGTGGGCCCCCCCACAGGATCGCCTGGTGGTGCCAGGAGCCATAAGGGGGCAGCCTAAAGGCCGTATGCAATGCTGGAGCAGTCGGTTGCAGACCTCCTAGCCCAATCCCCAACTATATCATCCCAACTAGGGCTTTGTCAAGTCACGCCATTAAAACCTCTTCAGGATGGCGATTCCACCGCCTCCCTGGGTAGCCCATCCCAGCGCTTCACCCCCGCCCCCACTAATGAAAAGACGTTTCCTAACATCCAACCTAGACCTCCCGCACTGCAACGTGAGACCATTGCTCCTCGATCTGTCAGCTACTACCACTGAGAACAGCCTGCTCCATCCTTCCTGGAATCCTCTTTCAAGTAGTTAAGGCTGCTACCAAATCCCCCCTCAGTCTTCTCTTCTGCCGACTAAACAAGCCTAGGGCCCTCAGTTTCTCCTCCTAAGTCATGTACTCTCGGCCCTTAAACATTTTTGCTACCCTCCTCTCAACCCTCTCCAATTGGCCACACACTTTCTGTCTTCCAGGGCCCAAAACTGGCTAGGGTACTCCTCCTGTGGTGACTAATCAATTCCCTCAATGCTCCTACTAATGCACCCAGTATGCCAATAACCTTCTTGGCAACAAGGGCACACAGCTGTCTCGTAGCCAACTTCTTATCCTTTGTAACCCCTGGCACTGGGGTGTGTACGTGTGTCTGTTTGCTGGATGTGCCTGTCTGTGGAAGTGGTCTCTGTGTGCTGGTTGTGATGGGGGGGGCTGTCTGTGGGGGTGGTCTTTGTGTTTTGGGCTGTTTCTGTGTGTCAGGAGTGGTGTCTGCTGGGTGTGTCTGTCTGCGGGGGTGTGGCTGTGTGTTGGGGGGCTGTTTGTGTACTGGGTGTATCGGTACCCAGCAGTGTGCCTTTCTGTAGAGATGATCCATGTCTTGAGGGGTGCCTGGGAGCTAAGTGCGTGGGGGGTGTGGCTGTGTGTGTGTGTGTCTGCCTGTGTGTCTACGTTGGGAGGGTGTCTGTTGGGGGTGTGTGTCTGTGCGTATCTAGTGTGTCTGTTGGGTAGGGATGTGTCTGTGTGAGAGGGAGAGAGACAGTCTGCAGGAGATCTCTGTTGAGGGTGTCTGCTGGGGTGTGTGTCTGTCTGTGTGTGTGTTGGGGGAGTGACTGTCTGTGTGTCAAACGAGGCATCAGATCTCATCTTCCTTCTGTTAAAAAGAGATGCTTAATGCCTCCCTGATCTCGCTATGACAGAAGAGATCTGCCACCTCCCTACACCCACCAGCAGTCACTCAACAGACGCCAATGATAGCAGCATCTCAGCTGCAGCTCTTCATGTCACTTTCCAACCTACAGTCTGTGCGGGTCTGGGTCTGTCTGTAGAGGTGCCTGTGTGTCTGTCTGAAGGAGGTGTTGGTGTGTCCATTGGGGGGGGTGTCGCTTTGTTGGGGATCTGGGTGTCCAATGGGGAGGCTGTCTGCCTGTTCAGTGTCCATGTATCCATTGGGGGGGGGGTGCATGTCTGTGGGAGGGAGGTCTGTGGGCGTGTGCCTTGGAGGCATGTGTCTGTTAGATTGGTGTGTCACTTGGGGGTGTGTGTCTGTCTGTAGGAGGGGGGGTGTCTGTGTTGGTGGCTGTGTCTGTTGGGGGGGGTGTCTGGCTGCAGGAGGTGCCTGTGTGTCTGATGGGGCATGCGTCTCTCTCTGTTGGGTGCCTGTGTGCTCTTTGGGGGACTGTCTGTCAGGTTTCTGTGTGTCACTTGGGGGGGGGTGTGTGTCTGTCTGTAGGAGGTGTCTGTTGGGGGGCGTGTCTGTCTGTACGAGGTGTCCATACATCACTTGGGGATGCATCTATGTGTCACTCGGGGGGTGTGTTTGGCAGCAGGAGGTGTCTATGTGTCCTTTGGTGTGTGTGTGTCTGCTGGGGGTATGCGTCTGTCTGTCTGTAGGAGGTGCCTATGTGTCTGTTGGGAGGTGTGTCTGTTGGGTGTGTGTGTGTCATTTGGGGGTGTGCATGTCTGTAGGAGGTGTCCATGTGGGGGCTGTGTGTCTGGGGTGGGGGTTGCTGTCTGTAGGAGGTGTCTGTGTGTCCGTTGGGGGGGTGTCTGTCTGGTGGGTGTCCAGGAACAGCACTAGCATTTATGGCGCCCCCCCCCCACGGCAGCACAGCAGACACCGGTGCGGACGAGTGACGTCACTGGGGAGCGCAATGGCGTGGTCCCTATTTTGGCGCTCCTCAAGCGTCAGCGCTCTCTACAAGGCTTACTGGGTTGCGCCGGCCCTGTGTGTGTCTGTGTCTCCGTTGGGGCATGTGGCTTTCTTTTGGGTGCCCGTGTGTCCCTTGGGGGAGTGTCTCTCTGTTGGGTTTTTCAACGGGATAGCCGTGTTAGTCTAGTCCAGCAAGAAAACCAAGGACTCGTGTGGCACTTAAAGACCCGTCTTCAAAGCACCTGACAAAGTGGAATTTTCTTGCACGAAAGCTCATGCGAAAAATAAATCTGTTAGTCTTTAAGTGCCACACGACTCCTTGGTTTTTTTTCTCTGTTGGGTGTCTGTGTCCCCCTTGGGGGAGTGTCTGTCTGTCAGGTGGTCTATGTGTCCAGGGCTGGCACTATGTGGTAAGCAGCCCCTGCGTAAAAGGGGAGTGCTGGCATTTTGAGGGGCGAAAGGGGACAGCACCCTGGCACTCCCTGATGACATCACTCATCTGTGCCAGCGTTGCTCTGCTTCCGGGGGGGGGGGGGGGCGGGTGCCACGATCCCCAGCGCCGGCCCTATGGGTGTCCCTTGGGGGAGTGGCCGTCTGTCAGGTGTCTGTGTGTCCCTTGGGGAAGGTGTGTCTTTTGGGGGTTATCTGTCTGTTCAACTTCTCTGTATGTCCCTTGGGGACCTCTCTCTCCCTAGCACGTGCCCATGCGTCCCTTGGGGGGTGTCTGTCTGTCCCTTGGGGAAAGTGTGTCTTTTGGGGGTTGTCTGTCTGTTCAACTTCTCTGTGGCTACATTCACACACAGGGGGTTATTTCGATCCAAGTTGTTTCGAAACAACTTGGATCGAAATAAGGTGTTATTGCGAAATAAGTTAATTTGATTTAACAGTTTGTTAATTTGAATTAAGGAAAGGAGCTCAAAGTGAAATAGCAGGTTCAGACAACAGTTATTTCAAAACAAGTCACCATTGTTGCGAAACAACATGTTCAGATGGCATTGTTTCGAAACAATCATTTCGAAACAACGTTGCTTCGTCCCCACATGGGGTTTAAGTTATTAGGAAACAACACTGTTGTTTTGAAACAACGGAACACGTTTTGACACAACCGTGCGTTGTGTGAACAGGGTAATTCTTATTTCGAAACAACCTGTTGTTTTGAAATAAGAGTGCTGTGTGAACACACCCTGTATGTCCCTTCGGGGCCTCTCTCTCCCTAGCACTTTGTCCATGTGTCCCTTGGGGGGGTGTCTCTGTGCAGGCATCTGTCTGTCCCTTGGGGGGTGTCTGTCTGTCAGGTGTCTCTCTGTTGGGGGGTTGTCTGTCTGTCAGGTGTCTGTGTGTCCCTTGGGGACCTCTCTCCCTAGCAGGTGTCTGTGTGTCCCTTGGGGGAGTGTCTGTCTGTCAGGTGTCTGTCTGTCCCTTGGGGAAGACGCATCTTTTGGGGGCTGTCTGTTCAAGCTCTCTGTTATGTCCCTTGGGGGGCCTCTCTTTCTCTCCCTAGCACGTGTCTGTGTGTCCTGTGGAGGGCATCTGTCTGTCTGTCAGGTGTCTGTGTCCCCCTTGGGGAAGGTGTGTCTTTTGGGGGC
>ML681997.1:7196102-7268873 GCA_007922195.1 Podocnemis expansa | reverse complement strand
GATCTATTTTTCGCATGAGCTTTCGTGGGAGAAAATCCCACATCTGAGGAAGCAGGATTTTCTCCCACGAAAGCTCATGCGAAAAATAAATCTGTTAGACTCAAAGTGCCACACGACTCCTTGTTGTTTTTATGCATTTTCTAGAATGAGTTGCCTCCTGGCTGGGAGAGAATGACTGTATGCTGTTAAAGGGATCGTTCCCCCACTGTAGGAATGTGTTGAGCACAGATGCCGAGATAAAGCCACTCCTGTCCGTTTTTATTGACAAATGGACATGTGCATTTTTATTAGCTCCAAAGGGGTAGCCCTGTTAGTCTAGACAAAACAAACAAGGAGTCCTGTTGCACTTCTGAAGACTAACAAATTTATTTATCACATGAGCTTTTGTGGGAGAAAAGTCCCATTTTGTCAGATGCTTGAAGATTTCCCCATGCGATAAATACATTTGTTGGTCTTCCAAAGGGCTCCTTGTTTGTTTTGCATTTTTATGCCCGAGTCACTAACACAGCAGCCACCCTCCGCCTCAGGACGCCAGCAGAATCTGCACCATGTCCCAGCTCGTCCCTCCCCTTGCCCTACCAAGCACAGGATAGTTTGAGTACATTTGCCTTCATCACAGCCGGTCAGGCACTGTACCATGTATGAGAAAAGGAGCCTCGAGGTCAATGATCTGAAGTAGCAGGTTGTTTATCGGCTCTGGAGACAAAACTCTCATCAGGGAGACATGGGCTACTGAGAATGATGAATCAGGATTATTCTCTGCTAGGGATGAAGTCAGGAAGATTTAGTTCCCTCTTTAGTTCTGCTTGTAATTAGTATGAGAAGAAGTGAGCAGGAGAAAAGAACCTCTCCAAAAGGTCTGGATCCCTCCAAAGAAAGCTGGTATCATGCCCACATTCCCATGCATTAGAGATAGGAAAAAATATTCTTGTGTGATACATTTTGCATGCTCACTACTGTTTTAAACCCCATCTTTCACCTCAGTTTGTAATGGCGTAAAGCTCTGCACCAGTTTTATGTGATGTTAACAATCAGACCATCTAGTGACGTTCTGTAAGGAAGAACTGTGATGTTAATGACCGGCATTACGCACTCCCGTATAGCAGGAGTCTCACAAAACATCAGGTCACATCAGTTCACTTCAGTGGGAAGCAATGACCAGTCATGCCTATAAATAGGAGAACAGGCCCGTGTTTGCCAAGACTGACATCATTTGTTTGTGACCACACCAAAAGGAAGCTACAAAAATAAAGACTAATGATGAGCTGGACAGAAATGGTCTGAATTGCAGAAATCATCAACATACCGTGTTATGCTTAACAGGTGCAATTTCAGTGTTAGTGACCAACTTGAAACTAACAGTTTTTAAAGGCAAGATCTTTGGAGAAAGAACCCCGGCCAGACGAGAAAGTAGTGAAGAATCATAGAGTCATAGAACCATAGGGTTGGAAGAAACCTCATGAGGTCATCTTGTCCACCCCCACTGCTAAAAACAGGACCACTCCCACTAACTCATCCCAGCCAGGCCCTTAAAGATCTCCAAAGACAGAGATCCCACCACTTCCGTAGGTAACCCATTCCAGTGCGTCACCACCCTCCTAGTGAGAAAGTTTTTCCTAATATCCAACCTCGACCGCCCCAGCTGCAACTTGAAATCATTGCTCCTTGTTCTGTCTTCTGTTACCACTGAGTATAGCCGAGCTCTCTCCTCTCTGGAGCACCCCTTGAAGTAGTTGAAGGTTGCTATCAAATCCCCCCTCAGTCTTCTCTTCTGCAGGCTAAATAAGCCTAGGTCCTTCAGTCTCTCCTCATAACTCATGTGCCCCAGCCCTCTAATCATTTTTGTTGCTGGGCTCTTTCTAATTTGTCCACATCCTTTTTGTAGTGGGGAACCCAAAACTGGACACAGTTTTCCAGATGCAGCCTCACCAGTGCCGAATAGAGGGGAATAATCATATCCCTTGATCTGCTAGCAATGCTCCTACTGATACAGCCCAATATGCCATTAGCCTTTTTGGCTACAAGAGCACATAATTGACTCATATCCAGCTTCCCATTCACCATAACCCAAAGATCCTTTTCTGTAGTATTGTTGCTTCACCAATTGGTCCCCCAACCTATAGCAGTACCTGGGGTTTTTCCATCCTAAATTCAGGATTTTGTCCTTGTGCTTGTTCCACTGCATGAGGTTTCTTTTGGCTCACTGCTCCAATTTGTCTAAGTCTCCCTAAATCCCGTCCCTGCCCTCCAATGTGTCTACCATTCCCCCCAGCTTGGTGTCATCCTCAAACTTACTGAGCATGTAATCTATCCCATCTTCAAGATCGTTAATGAAGATGTTGAACAGAATGGGCCCCAGGGGCACTCCACTCATTACTGGTTGCCAACTAGACATTGAGCCATTGATTCGTACCCGCTGAGCCCGTCAATCTAGCCAGTTTTCTATCTACCTCCCAGTCCACTCATCCAACCCATACTTCCTTAACTTTCCGATGAGAATGCTGTGGGAAACCGTATCAAAGCCTTGCTAAAGTCGAGGTATGTCACGTTGATGGCTGTTCCTACATCAACAAAGCCAGTCATCTCATCAGAGAAGGCAATCAGGCTGGTCAGGCATGATTTGCCCTTGGTGAATCCATGCTGACTGCTCCTGATCACTCTATTTTCCTCCAAGTGTTTCAGGATGGATTCTTTGAGGACCTGCTCCATGATTTTCCCAGCGATTAAGGTGACGCTGACTGGTCTGTAGTTCCATGGACCTTCCTCTTTCCCTTTCTTGAAGATAAGTAGTATATTTGCCTTTTTCCAATCCTCCGGGCCCTCACCTGTTCGCCATGAGTTTTCAAAGATAATGATAATCCAGGAATCTTGCTGGAAAGTGTATAGAAAGAAGAACCGCATTGTATAAGGGATTTCAGTCTGGGACTATTCATGGGATGTCTCAAGTTGCTGGTCGTACAGTAACTCTGGGATTCCTAAAAATTGTAAGTGATGACTTTCTAACACAGAAAGTAGTGCAACTCAGTGTGCTTCCATATTAAGCCTCATTCTGACAGATAAAGATAAACTGATCACTAACCTAAATGTTGATGTTTGCCTAGGTGCAAGTGAGCATGGTCTAATCTCATTTGCTATGTGCAACCGGACTACAGTTCCAACAAGTAATAGGAACTTAAAAAAAAGCAGTTTCCCGAAGATAAAAATGTTTGTGAGCAAAACTGGATGGGAGAAAGGATGTGAATGATAATTGGAAATTGCTTAAGAATGCTTTTTAGATCCTCAAACCATATAATACAATGATCTGGAAAGAAAGCTTCTTGGGGTAAAAAAGTATCCTGGTTCAGAGAGGTGAACATAGCAATGTAAAATAAAAAATACCACATATAGGAAAAGGGAAAATAGGGAAGTTGATAGACATGAGCAAAGTTTGGCACATCGAACACACAGATAATTGATAAAGGAAGCTAAAGGTATCAGTCAACCATCTATGGCCGCTATGTGTAAGGCCAGTAAGAAGGAATTCTTTAAATATATCAGCAATAAACAAAATCCTAAAAATATTATAGGCCTAGTGTTAGATCAAGATGTTTTAATTCAATTTAACTGTAAATCATGAAGTAGAAAAAGAATATTTCTGTTCCATAATTAGAAAGAAGCAAAATGAAGTGTTCACATCTTTCACTTTTAATGAAAAACTTTCTACTCAGTCAGTAACTAGCAAGGATGTTAGATAGCAATAATTAAATATTTTTAAAACTTTAGGAATGGATAATTTGCACCCAAGAGTATTAAAAAAATTGGCCAGGATGCCATCCTAATACATTAATGTTAATTTAAAATGGAGTGATAAGTAATGAAAAAATAGAGATCAGCTATACAGGTAAATGTCAACTACTTGATAAGGTTGGCTAGTTTGAATAATGTATGGTTTTAATATGCCCGAATGCAAGATTTAGGAACAAAGAATATAGCTCACACTTAAGATAGGGAGCACAGCTTTGAATCATGGAATCGTAAAAGATTAGGGTTGGGAGGGACCTCAGAAGGTCATGTAGTCCAACCCTCTGCTCTACGCAGAACCAACCCCAACTAAATCATCCCAGCCAGAACTTGTCAAGTCAGGCCTTACAAGCATCTAATGATGGAGAGTCCACCACCTCCCTAAATAACCCACTGCAATGCTTTACACCCTCCTAGGGAGAAAGTTTTTCTGAATATCCAACCTAGACCTCCCCCGGTGCAACTTGAAACCATTGCTAATTGTTCTGTCATCTGCCGCCACTGAGAACAGCCCAGCTCCATTCTCCCTAGAACCGCCCTGCAGGTAGCTGATGGTTGCTATCAGATTCCCCCCTCACTCTTCTCTTCTGCAGCCTAAACAAGCCTAATGCCTTCAGCATCTCCTCATAAGTCATCTGCTCCAACCCCCCCCCCAATAATTTTTGTTGCCCTTCTCTGAACACCCTCCAGTTTGTCCATATCCTTCCCATGGCGTGGGGAGGGGTGGGGGGAACTAGACACAGTCCTCTAAATAAACTGTCAGTAGTCACAAGACAGTACGATAGTAGTCATAGCCATGCAACTGGTATATTTACAAACAGGGCAGAGCAAAGGAAAATGATTTCATCCAGGTGTGTTCCAGCAGGGTCTGACCAAGAACTCTCCGATTCTTACACCTTTTCATATCCCTTAATAAACAAATTATATTGTAGTCGAGTACCACGGTAGCTAACAACCAACTTAAGGCCGTTCACCCCAGGTTTTATCCAGATAGGATTTACAATCTCCTTTCTCTTTCCACCTTTTCTCTTCCCCTCTTGACCACCAGCTTTTTCTTTCCAGCCAGGTTCACACAGGCTTTACTTTTGAGATAAAGCTGGTATCCGGGTGGGACATTCTATATTGGCGTCTTTTAAGACAGTCTTTTTGCCTTAGTTAAAACAAGCTGCAGTCATGTTCATCAGTCAGAGACATTCATTTTTAGAAATTTCACCTTATCTCATCAGTTATTCTTTGAACCAGACATCCTCATTCCTTCTGGCTTCCTAACCGGTTATTTTCAAGGCCTTTTTTCTACTTGCTGGTCGCTGCCTTTCTTTACATCACATACCTTTTCTTAACCACATTTAAGCTCACTCTAACCCTTTGCTTTCGTATTTATTCTACAAATGTCGATGCACTGAAAAGGATTTGGAAGAGAGAGAGACCAAGGAGTCTGAAGGTCAATCTCAGTAGTTTATCCAAGAGAAGGCTGAGAGGTGATTTGGTCGCAGTCAATGAGCACTTCAATAGGGAAGAGATTTCCGATGCACAGGGTTCTTTAATCTAGCAGATAAATGTCTAAAAAATTCACTGATTAGAGGCTGAAATTAAACTTCCAACTAAGAATTTTTAACATTAAGGGTAATTAGCTGATTTAGCTATGGAGATGGTGGACTCACCATTGCCCTACAGACGCCAAGTAAAACCACTTGCCTTTCTAAACAGAAGTTATAGCTTGATGCAAGAATTATTAGGTGAGGTTCTCTGGCCTGTGAGATGCAGAGGTGAGCTCAGAGGAACAGTATGCTGCAAGCTGGACTTAAAATCTATGCATCTCCCCTTAAAATGTGACACTTCCTTGCACTGTGTTAGCTGTCCAACAAGTGAGAACACATCACAGCAAGGTAGAATCAGTGCCATTCTAGCTTTAACCCTGAGTCTCTAGCTGTTATCATCTTCTTCCACATCCTCTGGCTACCATCCTTCCGGCTGCCCGAAGGACTGAACACCTCCCCTCCAACCTCCATTCAAAGTGCCATAGGGATGAAGCACCGTGGAAAGGCCGGCCGGCTGAGACCAGGTGCCAGGTGGCTGCTGGAGTATCCTTGTGTAGCTGTGTTGAGGAGCGCCAAACCAGACAGGAGCCACAGAAGCCTTTGGATGTTTTTACGGAGCCACACAACAAGTGAGATACCAAACCTAAAACATCCTTGAGAACGTCGTACATGCAGACTTGTGACTTGCAGGTGGATCGCTAGACCCCAGCTGTCTGAAACTGAGGCACTATGGGATAGAGTCGTGGTTCTTAACTGGTGGGTCATGATGTCCAGGGAGGTCATGAAAGACTGTTGGGGAAGGGGACAGGAAGATGCTGAAAATCTTACACTCTAAGCAAAGAAAATTTCTCTCTCCCCCGCTTTCCTGACTGTTCAAGGCCAAGAATTTGCTGGAAACGGCTGGAAACACACACATAAATTACTTCAGCCTATCAGTGTTGTCATTGATATATCTTTTATTTTAATAGTTAACGTAAGTGGTCACAAACATTTTTGACAATGAATAAGGGGGCTGTGAATCTGAAAGGCTGAGAAACAGTGATTTGCCTATTCTGAATCCCGAAGCGCCTAGGGGCCTTGACTGAGAGTTTGTAAAAACAGATTGTAAGGGCTAGTTTAGAAGCTAAATTCTCATTTGCCCTTCATTAAATCCAGAGTTACACCCATGCCTTTCACTGGAGTTACTCCAGATTTATAGTAATGAAATACAGCAAATTCGCTGCTAGGTGTTTATAATATAACTAATGGTAGGTTAAAAATTCACCCAATGAAAGCCAGCCCAAATGTCTGTCATAGATGTCTGCCTATGCGACCCAATTCAGCAGTGGAAATCTGAGTAACAAGAGGCCTTTTTCCATTTTCCCCCTCCGCATTTGAGCCTCACATGTCTTGTCTTTTTGTGCTTCCCCTCTTTTTTTTTTACTTCTGCCCTCTTTATACTTCTGAATTTTTTTTAAATGTCTGATGTCATGGTTTTCATGACACTTTTTTTCCCTGAGCTTATTGCCTCCGGTCACTTCTTTGGCCTTTTTGGGTAGCAGAACCATGGCACTGACCTACGGACAGCTCAGTGACAAAGACGCTAGTCACACCCTGGCCCCCTTCATGGGACAGGGCACTGACTAGGGGCCTGATCCTGGGAACACTTTTTAACCAGGTGTAGCACTCACCACTGTGAGGAATCTTACTGATGGGTCAGTAGCGTTTCCAGGGTCAGGCCCCTGGACCCTAAGATCCACAAGCCTTTGTGACCAGTTTCTTGTGTAACCAGTTTGCCCTAAAAGTAAACTGACTAATCCGTCAATCTCTCTTTGCAGAACATGCCTTTAACAGGAACTGATTACTGCTGTACCATGGGCCAGATGGTTAAAGGTATTTAGGCACCTCATGGTTCATTGGAGTTTCCAGAAACACCTAGGAACCTGACACCCATTTATTTCCATGGGTGTTAAGCATCTAGAGCAAGGTGCCTAAATACCTCTCAAACTCTGCCCTCAGCTGACTAAGTCACGGATCCTGCAAGCTGGTCCATGCACATGGGCTCTTGCACAAAGTTGCACCAGTTTCTCTAAGGTATGTCCTTAAATTGGAGTCTCCATGTATGGACGCTCTTAAATCAGTTTCAATAGGATATTGAGCAGCTTAGGGTGTCTCTATAAATGTACAGAGGCAAATTAAACCTGTAGAACGAGTTTTAAACTACTGTGTGTCTACACAGGTGGGTTGCATTAGTTTGAATAAAACAAACCAAGTGGGTATGAGAAAATAAACTTTCACAAGGGCCTAGTAAAACCCAAGGACAGAGGAAAGGAAACCGACTCTAACATGTTCCAAAGGGGTAGCTGTGTTAGTCTACTTCAGCAAAACAAACAAGGAGTCCTCTGGCCTTTCTAGAGACTAACAAATTTGTTTACCACATGAGCTTTTGTGGGAGCAAAATCCCACTTTGTCCGATGCTTTGAAAACTTCAAAGTCCTTCAAAGCATCAGATGAAGTGGCATTTTCTGCCATGAAAGCTCATGTGATAAATAAATTTGTTAGTTTTTAAACGTGCCAGAGGATTCCTTGTTTGTTTTGCCTCTAAATCTGGCTAGAAAGTGCCCTGGATAAAAAATCAGGCCCTCTCCCTGCTACTCATTACTGGATGAACAGGTTCCCTGCTGCACCAAAACACACACTGATTTCTGAGTGCTCCTCCCTTCTTACCCAGGGGTTAAAGTATAATTTGGCAGGACCTGGAACCCTCTTAATTGGGTGGGCCCACCACACCCCAGCTACTGCCCCCAATACCCACCCCAGCTCAGGTACCCCCCCCGCCACCAGCATGAGCTGGGCTCCTTGGTACTCACCGGCAGCATGCACATGTGGTGAGTAGCCTGCTCAAACACAGTAGAACACCGTTCCGGGGCCCACTATTTTTAGGGGCCCAGCATTTGGGACCCTAAAAATAGAAAATGATGCCAGAACGCTGCGTTCCAGGGCCTGCTATTGTTCAACGGTGGGTCCTGGAACGCAGTGTTCTCGCACCATTTTCTATTTTTAGGGGGCCTGGAATGCTGAACCCCTAAAAATGGTGGGCCCCAGAATGGCATTTCAGGCCATTCCAGCCTTTAACCCCTCTTCTTATCGACATTAATATTAAAAAGTAGAGAGGCCACATTTCAGCATCTGTTCTCTGGGAGATGGAACGGCTTTAGGCTGTGGAAATGGGAAAACAATATCTAGAGCAAGGCCGTGCCAAAAGATCTAGATGGGAAAACAATATCTAGAGCAAGGCCGTGCCAAAGGATCTAGAAACAGGTCTGGATTAATTGTCCTCAGGGCCCTGGACTGACCCCCACCACAGGGTCTCCCCTGCCTGGGGTCCCACGATGGGGGTCTCACCCCCTAGCATGGCACCTTGGAAGAGGCTCTGGGGCCGGAGGGCCCTACCTGCCCCACCTGGCTCTGCTCCAGCCCATCTGCCTTGGGGGTGGGGCTGGCTAGTGTAGCATAGTACAACCTCCAGTGCAGCCCCCAGGGCCACTGGCCCTGGACGGCCACATCTAATCCACGCTGTGCACCCCATCCTGCCCACCTCCAGCAAACTGAACAAGGGGGCAGGAGCACAGAGCCTAGCCTCTGGCCCCAGGGCCCTGTTGCCCCAGTATTGGCAATGCAGGGGCCATCCCAGCACCTCCTCAAGCCCTGCCAGCACTGAGCAGATCAATGGGGGGCAGGGGGGCTGGATCAGGTAGAAGCTATAGGGGATGAAGCGCAGGGTCCCCCTTTAGGCTGGGCCTGGGGCTTCATCCCCTATAGCCCTTGCATTAATCCAGCTCTGTCTGTAACACTTGCATACTTCCCCTTAGCAAAAAAAACCAAAAGGCATTTGAATTCAGGAGCCTGAATTCTCATCTCCAGCCCTGGTAAAAGCATGCTAGTGGAGGGCAGCAGGGAGCTGTGCACACATTTTCCACCACAAAGATCTACTTCTGCCATCATTTGGATGCAGGACATCCTTTGTTTACCACAAAGGAAGTACACACACATTTTTTTTTCCTCCACATGACAGCCTAGATGAAAACTTAACGCTGTTGCTAAGGGGCGGGTGCTTGAGACATGACAAATAATTGCCAAGAATATAAAACCACAGCACAACCAAGCTCCGTGGCTCTCGTCAGGATGCGTTTCAGACAGTTTACCCTCCTCACTCAAGAATGACTCTTGCAAAGTAATTCTTAGTGCTTTCCAGCTGTGGTTCTCAAAGCACTCGCTAAAGAAAGGAAGGCGCCACTAGCTTGACGGTGAAACAGAGGCAGAGAGAGATTAAGGCCTGGAGCCAGTCAGAGTTAGGGGCCTATGTACCTTTGAAGATCTGGATTTAAGTGATCTCCCCAAGCTCAGTCGGGTGAGTCAGTCACAGATCCAGGAATCAAAGCCAAGCTTGCCAATTTGCTACACAAGTCAGCTGCATGTCTGGAAGTACTTTGCTATTTTTATTTTTTACAGGTGCAGGCAATGAAGAGCAGGGGTAAGATTAGGGCAGCATCACCAGTATGGCTACGGGTGAGTGCCCCATATGGTCCACTGGGATCAAGATGCTGGGGCACAAAACAGCCTGGGAGGAGGGGACAGGCTGGACGCTTGGAGCAGAGGGGCGGTCCTAGGGCTGCCAGGAAGAGAATGAGGATGAGCTCCGGTCATGGGAACAGCCATTTAGCAGAGAGGTTGTGTGGTCTTCTTCATGGCAGGAGGAGGGGAGCTCATCATCCTCTCACTCCTGGCTAGGGTTACCAGATACCAAAGCATGGAAAGAAGGACAGGGAACTACGAAAAGGATGACATTGGAGGACACACACACACATCCGGGGCCCTACCCGGGCCCCCTTCATCCACCCAGCCACTGTCCCCCCAAATGCTTGTCCCATTGATCACCCAACTCCAGAGAAATCTGCCTAGCCCCTAGTTACAGTGTGAAATTAATTGAAACAAACAGCAGCTCAAGAGTATCAAATGAATGGCTTAAGTATTTTTCATCTTAACATCAAAGTAACCATAAAGCCAACCACTTTAAGGAGTCACAGAATTAGGTATTTACTGTTTATATCAAGGTGCAAGGAGAATCACACTGCAGAACTCCTATCCAGATTGATATTTTTACATTGTGAGTTGCAAATGGAAGCAAACCTCCAATAAATTTAATGTAGTAATTATGGAGAAGATTAAAATCAGTTTAAACAGAGTAAGTTCCTTCACAGAATTCACTCTCATTGTTTGACACACACAGGGGCAGGCCCTTGACTAAATGAAGTCTAACAGAATTTGAGGTGTTGGCTTCTAAAGGAAAAGTAATCTCTGTCAGCAGTATTCTCCCCATGATTTGAAATTAGGGGTGCGCTCACTAATTTGGTATAACACTGTTACTAGCTGGTAACTGGGCCGGGGGGGAACAGGGAGGGTGTACAGAAATCCCTGTCTAGCCTCAGTTTTCAGCCTCACTTTGCAGTACTGTATTTAAAAAAAAAAATCACAGACAAGCTCTTTAAATTTTACACACACAGGAAACGAGAAATCAGAACAAGTGAGAGCTGCTAGTTTTTATGTGCAGCCCTGCCTGAAACACAACCTTTTACCTAAAATGCAAATTTCTGGAGACATCATAGCCTATTACGTCTGCCATAAACCACAGATGGATATATGTCTATGTTATGACAGTTGACATTGTCTGTTTGCTTTTATGTAAAATATACATCAAATGGGGGCAGTAGACTGAGATGTTTGTGACTATCAAATGCTCCACCCAAGAAGATAGCACCGATTCTTAGATACAATAATTAGGTTTTTTCCTAAATATACCAAAAGAAACACTCTCCCTAAAAGTAAAATAAAAATAAGCATAGGCTATATAAGCAAAAGGCAAAACCAAGCTGCTGTTTTCTGTGATTTGATGAACTAACAACAAAGGGACAAATATTGCAATCCTTGCTCAATCAGATTTCCCACTGACTTCACTTAAACTATAGGATCAGGCCCAGCCCAGCAGCTACTTTAACGTGTATAATACTTGCACATCTGGGTATCTTAATAAAATTTAACGATACATCTATAGTGGACTAATCTCATCTTGGGAAGGAGAAGCAAATTGAAAAAAATCACATTGAGAAAAGAAAAATCATATGGATTCAAACCTCCTCATAATCAAAAGTGAACTTTCCTTGACCACTAAACAAAAGATTCGTTGCCAAAAGCCAAAGTTCATTAGGAGGAATAAAGATCTGGCTTAGCCAAACCATTAGAGAAAGAAACCTCCCCAGAAACTTTAAGCAGGGCAGCAAAGCAGAAAGGGAAGAAGCAGCCACAGGTTTGTCTCTGGCCACCACAGAGACACCATCAAGCTGAAGAAAAGCCCCACCCCTCCAAAAAATAAGATCAAGCCTTCCCCAAAATCAGGTGGAGGGGAAGGGTAGCGCACCTGAGCTGGAGCCTGGAAAGAAGCCAGGGGTGAGGAGCAGAAGCAACGAAACAAAGCAAAACCACTTCCCTGGCCCCAGCCAGCCCTCTTCACTCTCTATAAAGGTGCAGGGGCCAGCAAGGGATCCTCTCCAAATTCCTCACCCCAGGAGCAGCTGCAGCTGGGCTGAGGATCAGAGGAGCACATCCTGGAGTTGCACACTTGTCTTTTTAGAGAGCTGCCACAGCCTCCAGTAAAAAAAAAAAAAAAAAAAGCCCAACAAAAGGCACTTTTACAGGAATGTGTAGAGGATGGAGGACAGCAGGGCAAAAAGGAGGACATGTCCTCCTTTTGCCGGATGGCTGGTAACCCTACTCCTGGCTACACGAATCTCTGCTCTGCTCCAAGAGGACTGCATGTGTTTGCAGAGCAGCACCCAGCTGTCACGGGAGTGAGGGAAGGGGTCTGTGATGTGGGGGCCTCAACAGGCTCCCTGGACTTTTGCAGGGATGGTGACAGCTGATCTGGCCTGGCACAGTGAGGGACGGCTGCAGTTCCACTAGCTGTTCCCAGTAAATTTTTGTTTGTCCATGTCAGCATGTTGGCAGAAACTGTTACACGACTGACTCCTAGCTTTGGCATCACCTTCTAATGAAGCTTTCCTTGAGATAGTCCATCCCATTAAAAGGCACAATCCTGAATTACCTGTAGCATGTGACATTGTAATTTAGGAAAGAAAAATGTTCAGCCTCAGCATGGCTGTTGCCCTCTGTGGAAAGGAGCATTGACAAGCCACGCACTCCAAGCACAGCCAGTTTGGAGACATGGCCAAGAGCATGGAGCAGCAGTGACAATTGTCCAAAACAGTGCTTCCCAACCTTTTCAGTAACGTGACACACTGCAATGAGACAAATAATTCCACAGCGAACACTTTTTTCAGCCAAACTGATTGCTCTTAACCGACACATTTACTTACATTTATTATGGTTACAGTTGTACTGGAGAGGTTTGCAACATAATGCATACAACAAGCTAAGGAAGGATCAAATGCAATAATATTTCAAATCCACCAGAACTAAAATACACATCTCAATTTTGTCTACCTGCATTTAAAATGTTCGTGTTTTAGAACTGAAAGATTGATCCCTCACTTTTTATTTGATGATTAATTCTCACAATTTTGGTTGGATAGAATAGTGTTGAAGGTGAAACAATGTTTGTTTTCATTACCTTTGCACAAAGTTTCACAGTTCTCATGGCACAGTAGCATGCCATGGCACACTGGTTGAAAACCCACTGACCTAAACATCCATGTCATAGCGCCAGCGATGCTCACCTAACCTTGGCAATTAGCTATGTTAAAGGAAGGGGCAAGAAACTTCTGGCAGGCAGCCAGCACTCTTCTGTAAAGTCACCCAGACCAATAGTAAGAAAATTTTCATACGTTTTCTCTCTCTCTCTCTCTCTCTCTCTCCGCTGCATTCCTCCAAGCAGTTTTCACTTTTACTTTGTGAGCTGTTTGTGGATGTTGGAAGAATGACATTAGTGTACAGCCTGATTAACTAGGTATTTTTTCCTAGCTCACAAGATTAAGACCAACACAGTCATTTGGCATTGGGGTGGGGGGGGGGGAGGTGAAACCCTTCTGCTAGATGGAGACAGGAGCAGTGAGAGCTGGGCTCAATATTTAGGGTTCCTTTTCAATACTACAACACAGGACCAGTGTGAGCTCCCACCTGGTCACCAGAGAAATAACACCCCCCCCAAGTGCCTCTGTGAGGCAATACTCCCCCCTCCCAAGCACTGGCTATGTGCATAAGAAAAACTTTTTAATAAAGGGGGGAAAGTGACCTGGGATTGACTTGGGTAAATGCAGCAAGCACGCTTCATAAACATAAAACCATGAGCAACCCCCCCCATGTTGTTGGGCAATATCCTTTTGCCACAGGTTTTTTTTTTTTTTTTTTTTTTTTTTTTACAGCCAAAACTCAACTGTTCCTTTAACGTACCCCTCCACCACACGCCATTCACAGTTGTTGGCTTTGGCCAGCAAAGCCCTAGTGCTCAGAGATGAATGTGTGTGCATTCACCTGTCACCCTTGGGGGCGGGATGAGGGATGCTCTGCTCACGCCTCCATCCAGGCACTCCCTCCACAAGCCTCCTGCCACGCTGCTCTGCACCCACTGGGAGATGTCTGGGGGTCCAACCACTTACCGCAGCTCTCAGTGGGGAAACCTCACAGTTAGTGCAGACTAGATGCTCTCTTGCACCAGAGCCACTGTCCCAAAGCAAATCTAATGCTCGGGGCCTTACCAGTGATCTCAGCTCCTTAGGTTTGTAACAAGACTCTCGCTGCAGACTTAATTTGCTCTGTTACTGCACAGTGGAGAAAACAATGGTCAGTGGTGTCTGGGACCCTTAGACAGAAGCCACCATTGGCTACAAGCAGCTATCTCCCAATGGCCCCTGCCTAGTGAGTGCCATTTATGTTGAGGGCAAGTCCCTCAAACAGGGCATGCCACGCGCAGCGCTTCGTTACCCCTGCACTCAGTAACACAGCGACTTGTGCGGCTGTAACCCATGTGCCTAAATAGGTGCAATCTCTTTTAGGGATCCTTATGGCTGGGTTACGTTGCTGGGCAGATTTTGCAGCCCAGAAACCAGAAACTTCTGGTAAGAGGGTGAGGGAGCACACTGAGCATGCCCCACAAGTTTTATTGTTGAGCTGGAGTTACATGCCCAGGGAGAAGCCTGAGAAGAGAAGCCTGGAGAGGAGCAAACAGAGAGCTGCAGAGGACATTGGCTCAGGGACTCAGTGAAAGGAGCTGAGCAGGAGTGGACTGCAGGATGTTTTCTCCCAGCTTTCGACTGCTTTGCAGGAGAGTTGTCTGCAGTGGAACAGAGAGTTGGATGGCCAGTGACCTGACTGCATGGTGCTGGCTGCACAGGAGGAAGAAAGGACGGCATGGCATCTGCCTGAAGATTCTTGCAGCTAGAGAGGATGAGGATCGCTTTCGTTCTGCATTCAAGCCCCAAGGACTTAAAAGACTGCAACTGAGATAAGGGTGACTCCACCTGAACTTTGGGACTCTTGCGTTTCTTACTGTTTTGTTTAAAAGTATTATGGTTCCTTAGGATAAGGTGTGTTTAGTTAGTTAATAAAGTTCATTGTTACGTTTCTGTTGACTAATAGTTTAATGTAGGATGGAAACTCTGAGCAGTCTTCGCTGTGAGTCCTTTTAACAACTGGATCCTGGCTCTCCAGTTGCTTTCATCAGGGGTTTTCTCTGTGAGGCACTGGAGAGGGGCAATTGAATGAATCTGAGCCCACCCTAGCAGGTTACACGGCACCAGCCAAAAAAATGAGCAAAGCAGCCCCATGAGTGGGTGCACCCATGCAAACAAGGTCATCTCCCGACTCCCTTCCCGAGGTCATCATTAGACGTCAGGGGGAGCTCATGCAGGCTCCGCTTACACATGGGAATGGTCAAGGCCGAATTAAGGGTCCCTGGCTGTCCCCTCCCCACCAGGGGCAGCTAGCCTGGGGTGTGGGGCAGCATGGCCCAGCCAGCACTAGGAGGCATGGGTGGGAAGGAGGGGGCCTCCCAGCCAGCACTGCGGGGAACAGGAGCCTGGCCAGCTGCTGAGGGTTGGGGTCCGTCTAGCAGGCTCAGCCAGGGCTGGATTCTGGCACAGTCCCCCCCAACCTGGTGCCTTTAGGCCGGGCTTGAACCAGCCTGGGAATGGTACAATCGCGGATAAAAGTCGCCCAACCTGGTAAAACAGCTGTTGGCTTTCCCAGAGCTGGCAGAGCTACCTGCTTTGCATGGAAACCACCCCAGCAAACCTGGCTCTCTGCTTTATCCATTTTAGCCAGCACCCTCCCTGCCTCCCCACATCCCCGCCAAGACAGACTACATGACCGTTTCCAGGAAGGCAGGGAACACGTCTGCCCAAGGAATCGCGTGAAGAAAGTGGAGACCTCATCTCCTATCCAGCATTAGATGGAACAGAGGTCAATCGACTTCATTTTAGGGAAATCACCTGGCATTGACTTTAAAGGGAGGAGGCCTTGTTTAGACCCTGATTCAGAAAAGCACATATGTGCATACTTAAAATGTGACGGCGACAGCATGGCCTGGGGGCGGTAACAGCACCGGACAGTCACTCAGGAAACCAGGGCTCTACTCCCAGGGCACTAGTCATTTGAGCTGCCTTGTGCCTCAGCTTTCTCCTCTGTAAAATGGGGATAGGAAGCCTGCTCCTCTTTGTAAAGAGCTTTGAGATCTACTGATGAAAAGCTAAGTGTTCATAATGGGCTTCCCCTCAGACATGTGCTGAAATGCCCTCCTGAAGTGACACGCTGGTGCCTAATAATCCCTGGCCCATGTGGAATTTGAGCTGATAAAAAGTCTATACTTTAAACACTAATAATACAAATCCCTGTACTATAAAGCTGGAATGCATTAGCTCGTGGGTGAAGCATGCAGTAGGAATAAACCATGCTCTGGATTTTAGCACCATTTATTCCTCATAGCCATCATTTTTCTCCAGCAAAAGAGACAGCTTTCCTGGGGCTCCCACCTTCACCCTTGTTCCCTGGACACAGCTGTGGCCGCGCAAAATGTGCATTTTTAAGCCTCCCCCCCCCCCCAACCAAACTAAAGCCACGATGGATGCAGGCCAGAGGAAGGTTTATAAACCAACAACTCCTGCAAAGATAGCTGGGGAAGGATAAAAAGGCAACTGACCCAACAGCACAGGTAAAGGAAAAGAAAGGAAAATGGTAGAGGACAGTTCATGACAGTCACTTGCTGCCATGGTAACAATTTGTTGTTGAACAGACGCAAACACAGGGTGAAGAAAAAGGCCAAAGCGTGAGAGACTTTTTCCTCTGCAACTTGCTGACTGGCTTTTTAGGATGCAGGTTTCGTGCTGCTGAGCGGGGACCTCCTTCGCTTGCCTTTCCGCTGACACCGGGGATTCACTCCTTGCAGAGAAGGAACTGATTTCACAGAGAGCATCTCTGAACAAGAGATCCTTCGCCCGTCCATAGCAGGGAGTTTCCTCCCCCCATCCCAGAGCAAACCAGTCACCCCCACATCTGCATTTTCCTTTCAGTGAAGGACAAACTCCACCAGAGCAGGGCAGGAAGGGATCGAAGGCCCCTGGGGATGCTGGCAGAGGCCAGCCGAAACCCGCACCACTTGCTGGTGATACTGAAGCCTGGAGGGAATACAGATGGAGACCTGGCTTGATGGCAAGCTGCCCCCCACTCTTGTGTCGTAGCCTAAGGCAGAAAAGAGATTAAGTGGCATTTTCAGTTTGCCACAGGCACAGGATCTGTATTTTAGAGCGAGAGCTGAATTGAAGTAAGCTGGGGTCCTAGCTGAGCTGCATCGCCATGTGCCTCACCCCACAACTTACCCTGGCAGCTGGGGTACAGGCTGTATCAGGTGGGCCACTGGCCCTGCCGGGGTAAGGCATTAACCTCTCACCCCAAAGCAGCAGGGTTTTGCCTCAACACCCAGGAGAGATGAAGGGGGAGTTCACGCCCATTGGATATATTGCTTTAGGTTGTCCTACGGCTCAGGCAGACATTGCTGCATTAGCCACACTTGGCTCCCATAGTCAAGTTTTGCTTTACAGGCACGCCGGCCAGGGATTTCCAGAGTAAACCGTGAAATCCTGACACTCCCCCCAACTGAAGGTGCTGGTCTCTGGATAGAAATCCATGATGCCTATGCCCAGACCTACCTGCAGCAGGTGGGAAAGTCACCTCTTTCTTCTAAGAACTTTTGCTTCAGCCACGCGTAGTTTGCAGAAGAGAGACAGCTAATCTGCCATGGTACCATGGCACCCTGCATGTTGCCTGCACCAGTGGGAGCGGCTGGCTAGTAACATCTCTTTAAAACATTTCTCTTCTGGTGGGGCAGAAGACGGGCTAATTTCTGGATGCACTTAGCCCTAACCAGCTTGGTTCTGGCTATTTATTCTCAAGTCTGCTCAAGTGCAACAGGTAGGTCACCCCAGCCTTAGCCCAGAGGTAATAAAGATGCTGCTGATCTCTAGCTATCTGCAAGCCCAAGGGGGCTCCTCCTCCTTGGCACAGGCACAAAGCGCTGCCTTGAGCCCCCCCTTCCACCCCAGCAGGAGGAGGCTGGGAACAGGGTAGAAGTCTAGGGGCAGGGCCATCTAGGGGAGTGTACTTGGCCATCCTCTTGCCCCTGCTCCAAACAAGGATCGCTGAGAATTACTGCCCGACCGCTCTCCACTGAGCCAGCCTTTTGCTGCCAAATGACAATTAGCATGCGGGGAAGCCTGGCCATTCGCCCTCTCGGCCATCTCTTGGCACAACAGCCACGTCCAGGATATTCCTGAAGGGTGACCGATGCAGCAGGTTCTGAGTTATTGCAGAGACTTCTCTCTTGGCTGTCTGACTGGCGAGTCTTCCCCACTTGCTCAGGGTTTAACTGATTGCCATAGCGGGGTCAGGAAGGAACTATGCCCCAGGGCACGTTGGCAAAGGCTCTGGGGCTTTTTTTTTTTGGCCTTCCTCTGTAACATGTGACGTGACTTAATTGCTGGTGGATTTGCTGTAAAGTCTTTAAATCATGTGAGGACTTTACTAACTCAGTCATAGGTTAGAGGTTTATTGAAGGAGTGAGCGGGTGCATTTCACAGGTAGTCAGACATCACTAAATGATCATATTGGTTCCTTCTGCCCTGAGAGTCTATGAGCCACTAAGTGCAGATTAACAAATTTAATCGCACGAGCTTCCATGGGAGAAAATCCCACTTCGTCTGATGAAGTGGGATTTTCTCCCACAAAAGCTCATGTGATAAATAAATCTGTTAGTCTAAGTGCCACAGGGCTCCTTGTTTGTTTTGCTGAACTAGACTAAGACGACTGCCCTTTTGGAACTTGATAGGTAAAAAATTGTCTTGTATCCACACCTCAGAGCCAGAGCGAGATGGGGGAAGAGGATTCCCGAGTCCTCTCACCTCCCAGCCCACACAGCCAGTGAGCTGTTTGCCTGAAGTAGGTACCGGGGTCGCTACCTGGCAAAAGAAAATTAGAGATGATGGAGAATAGCTCCATCAATGGCTATTAGCCAAAAGGGTCCGTGTGCAACCCCATGCTCCAGGTATCCCAAACCTGACTGCCAGAAGCTGGGACTGAGTGACCTCAAAGTTGCCCCACATGCCCTCGAAGTTATGTTCGTTCCCTCTGAAGCCTCTGGCTCTGGCTGCTGTCAGACCACAGGACGCTGGGCTAGATTGACCATGCGGGGTCTGACCATGGCTGTCCTGAGGGTCTAGTTTTCCAGAATCAGAAGCAGGGCGAGTAGCAGATGGGCTCCACCAGCGTGTTCAGAAACAGGACAGGGATCACTGCCCATTGTTCTGCTAGGATGCAATCTGTACCCAGCCGGCACCCTCTCCTCTTCTTCCCAGCACCAGACCCGAAGTAAATCAGCAGTTACTCTGCTCCCCTCATCCAAGGATAAGGAAATCAGTAATCACAAGAGACAGTTTCAAGGATTAGGAAAAGGAAACATGTAAATGATCATGCCTCAGAAGCAAAACTAACCGTTTCCATTCAGGGTCCCAGCGTGCTTTAGTAAACATGGCACTGACTGCTGCCTCCTCTTCGGCGGCAACGAATTTGCCACAGGCTTCAGTTAACTGATATGGCAACCTGCTCTTGCCAACCCACCTGACTCCAAGCTCTTCAGTGTAGGAGGGGAGGGTTGGATGCCTACAATTTGTCCTGGAGGAATATCTGGAAATGCTCTCTGCTGCTCCGCATGCTGGAGTCTGGGTCTCAGTCAGGGTGAAATTCAGCCCTGCACAGAGCAACGGCACAAGGCCAGTGTGTCACTTATGCCCCCTGTCAACTCACAAAATTGGGCCCACGTGGTGCAGACACAGTTTGCTGACTGCACACAGGTGATTTGCACCCTCACACTGTGATTACTGGCAGAATGACCCTTTCCATCATGCAACGGCACCAGACAAAAAAAATTCTCACCCTATCCCTTTACTTTAGCCATTCCCTGCTCTAGAAGCCCTGGTCTCACCTTCCTTCTATCCCTCCCTCCCACATTTTCTGGCTCTGTACCTTGACACTTCATCCATGTAATCATCTCCTTGCCCTCCTGATACCATGATCTAACCAAGCTCACCTCTACCCCATCTCTCTCCCCCTGAAGCCCACCATGCTCCACAGCCAAGACTAGGTCTTCCCCACTCCCTTTATTGCTCCCGCTTCATGCCGTTCAACAGCAGTACTTTCTCCACACTGGGCTCCATTCCTGACTGCTGCAAACATCCTGAGCAACCTGGGACCAGTCATTTAACTCATTCGGGAACCTAAGTCCAATACTTTCCATGGCATTTCGACTCCTGGGTCAAATTAGGTGCTTCAGGAAAGTTTCACCTTTGACTCTTTCGTTCCTCAGTGAAATGGAGACAGTAATCCCTTCCCTTACAGGGGTGTCACCAGGGTGATTTCAACAAAGGCTGGGAGAGGCGCTCAGCATGCAGAAGAGGTTGATACTCCAGCTGTATGCTGGAAACAGAGTCTCGAACCTGGCCCTTTGTGAACTCATCTAAAAAACCAAAACATGTTTCATCTGTCCCTACTTGCAGTGATCCAAAAGAGGCCGTTTCAGTTTTTTTCCCCCCAAGTACAGATGGGAGTAGCAACTCTGCAATGGGCTTGAAAAATAACTCACAGGCTCCGTGAATGTACACTCAATGCAATTCTTTTGCTTTATTGCATATTGCCATCTTAAAAATGTACAGTCTCATAACATACACAGCATTTCCTGGCAGCTACACTACTAACATCCTCGCACCTAAATTGGTCAACTATTAAGCTACTAAAGTCCATGACACATACTTCAGTTTACAAGTAGGTTTTTCCTTTTTGGCATTATTTCAAAAAAAAAAAATTTAATCTGTAAAATACACACCCAAGAGAAAAGAGTGGCTACTGACACCAGCACCTGTCTAAAAGTACTTTTCAACAATGGCACATAGAATTGCCTGCACACAGCCTTTTGTTTGGAAAGAAAAATAAATGGCAAATGGAGAACAAGAATGGTCTAGAAGGCAAGTAAGGGCTATGTCCACACTACAGGTAACTTCAGTGTAACATACGTGCTCAGAGGTGGACAATGCCACGGTGGAAGGAGACTGTCTCCTGCCGACACAGCTACTGTCTCCTCTGGAGGTGGGAGGAACAGGCGAGCTCTCTCCCATCAGCTTCGAGCGTTTCCAGCAGCATCTGCACCATTGTAAATGATGTTGTGTAGACATAGCCAGAGACCATAAGCCTCTACTGAAATCCCATAGCGTGAAGCCCAGGAGCCCTGTGTGGCTTCCACAGGCCACCGAAGTGGGATCGCAGTGCAGGACTGGAGGCCCAAACCTTTTCGAATGTAAAACGCATTATTCTAGCTAAACAATTTGACTTGACCGTTCTTCAGATTTTCAGACATGAGACTCCCCTGCCCACTAAAGAGTCTGTTCCCTAAATTGTGTCAGCTCAAATTTTTTTAAGCCATAAATAAAAAATATAAATAGAGGCACTTAGTTAAGGAACAAGGATCATCATTAACATTTCTTCCTCCCCCTTTTTAAAGCAAAGTGCTTCACTGCCAAGCTTTGAAAATTTACAGGCTTCTTGGTTGCTTTGATAGGAGGTGCAGGACTTTACTGAGCCTTAACTTTGTATTTATTACTGCTTTATACGCTTGTTGAAGAGTCTTTTTTTATACTCATAGTGCGTCGAATGTTGCAACAAGGAAACGCAAAATTGTAAGACCCTGACTCTTGACAAGTCTTTATAGAGTGACACTTCACAGCTTTCAGAAAGCACAGAGACCGAGGGGCTCTAGGTGCCAAGAACCGTATTTTTATACAAGTTAGTTTAAACAGCACATCAGCTATACAGTACATATAGGAGAAATGACATCCAATCCCACTGATAATACCCATTACATGAAAATCATATTTCAAATAGTGTTAATATCTAGTGCAACAGGGACAAACAAATCTCTCCACAGGAAAAAAAACAAAAAACAAAAAACCACAAGAATATTGATGGTATAAAAGTTTGTTGCATTTTTCTTTTAAAAAAACACCACAAATAAATAAAAGCAAAAAGTAACAGTCCTTTATATATTCTGTATAATTTAAGAATATTAATTGTTACTATGTTAATGGCATTTACTTTTTATTTTCCAATTTTTAATTTTTAAATGTATTTATTACTTGTTACTATTTTACTCCCTGAGAACTTTGGGATTTTTTTTTTTTTGAACTGACATTTTACAGGTAGTTTTGCTTACATGTTTTAACAACAAAATAAAAGCAAACCACTTGAAAAAGTACATTGTTAAGAGAGAACTATTTCTCGGCATCGTTGCTACTGTTTGCCCATTAAAACCAATGGGCCTGGTTCAAAGCCCAGTGAAATCAGTGGGGACCTGTCCAGCGACAAAGTCCTTTGTGCATTAATTTAGAAGACCTTCTGTTCTGACCTACCCTCAGGCTACAACTCCACTAGAAAAGCTACAGCAGGAAAAACAGAGCTGTGCGAATCTAGTGCTCCAATGTAGGCACACACAATGGCAATGGAAGGGGTTTTCCCATCGCTGTAGGTAACCCATCTCCTCAAGAGGAGACAGCTAGGCCAATGGACGAATGCTTCCGTCCACGCAGTGCCATTTGCAACAGGGGTTAGGTGCTCAGGGGGTGGATTTTTTTTTTTTTTTTTACACCCCTGGGTGATAGTCTGGTTGACTTCACTTTTTAGTGTCAACCTGGCCTTACAGGTGATACTGTTTGTCCCGTTGAATAAAAATGGGGAAAAAAATTTACAACACAAGACTCTTATGCTCTGTCACAGCAGAGAATCCCACCCTCCCTCATCTCCCCTTTGTCATGGGCAAGAAAACAGTATAAAAGTGTAACCATGTCTATATATTGTTACAGCAATAAGTGCACTGTGGTCATCTGTCTTCAGCAAGAGCACGCGTTGCAGTAAGAGGAGGACAGTGCTTCCTAAAAACCACTGGAAAAGGATTAGCAAGAGAGTTTATATGACGAAACTGCTTGGAACCAGCACAAGAGCCCAGGCGCCCTACTCCTGAATAATAATGAAATGGACTGTATCCTCCGTTTTCTTTTAAAAAAACCAAACAAACCCCAAACACACTTCAGACTGTGTGCAAGGACCTCCTAGCAGACTCTGACATGCTGTGTTCCTAAACCAGCCACCCCCAACAACCTCAAGGCTGGTCCCCAGCAGTCCGTGATGACACCTCAGCTGGTGCTGGTTTTGTTTCTCTCTGTTCTCCGACACCAGTTACACCAAAAAAAGGAACTGCGAAGGGAGATCAAGTAGAAAATGTTTCTCAATTTCTTTGTTTACTACAAGGAATGTTTTGGTCATCTCTTTCTCAGTAGACACGATGTTGTGCTTGTGCACCAGAATAACTAGTTTTTGAACAAAATGGTTGAAGGAAAGGAAATGGAAGTTGCAGTCAGGGATGCGTGTCTATACACGTGTTTGCGTGGCACACGTATATACACTGTCCTGCTTTTCTCTCTCTCTCTCATGCACACACACACTCACTCCTGTGTCCTCCATCCACACCAACAAGCAGGCTTTATATACACAATAACATATGTACACACGCACACATTCACACAGAGAAAGAGCGTGCCACTGTTTCAGTCTGAATCACAAGGCAGTGTATTGGAAAGTCCTAGCCACTTCAAAAAGACTGCTAATCAGTTTTTTCAAATCTTTCCAAAGCGAAGAGGTTCAGAAGTTGAGCTTGGTGACTGGTCTCTCGCGGCTGCTGTCCGTCAGCTGGTTCGTGATGCGCTTGCGATTCCGTTTCAGTTTCGAAAGGTCTTTGTCAAAGACTTCACCTGAACGTAAAGCTGAAACAAGGTCGTCAAACTCTCCACCCTCCTCGCTGTTTTCTTTAGCCTTCCTGGCCTTGCGTTCCCGCTCGCGCTGTTCTTTCAGCTAGAGGTGAACCAAGAAAAAAAAAAATCCATCTTGTTTTCTTTAACACTGACCTGAACGGACCCTGGTGCCACACAAGTTAACGGCTTGCTTTGGTTTTTTGGCCTGGCCTACGTTTACGGGTTGGGGTGGGATTTTGTTTTAAAAATCAAAGTGGCAAACTGCAGTTACATTAGCACAGATGTAGAGTTAGTCTTTGGCTCATATAGCAAAGCTACAGCTGTAAACACGACCTTCATCCCAATGTAACTGACCCCAGAGTAGGGGGCTGTACTGTATCCCTGCCAAATACAGACAAAGCAGGACAATTTGCTAACGTAATAAGTTCTCAGCACTTTCTGGAGCTGCTTGCAGTGCGCCCACGATGCTCCCAGAAACACACAGCATGCATGGGAGGCACATGTTTTGGAAGAGGTGCTACTTGAAGGGGTGCTCCAGAGTGGAGGGGGCTAGGCTGTTCTCAGCAGTAACAGAGGACAGAACAAGGAAAAATGGTTTCAAGTTGCAGCTGGGGAGGTCAAGGCCGGATATTAGGAAAAACCTCTCTCACTAGGAGAGTGGTGGAGCATTGGAACAGGTTTCCTACGGAGGTGGTGGAATCTCTGTCTTTGGAGATATTTAAGGTCCAGTTAGACAATACCTGGCTGGGATGATTTAGTGGGAGCGGTCCTGCTTTTAGCAGGGGTTTGGACTAGATGACCTCATAAGGTCCCTTCCAACCCTATGATTCTATGATCACGTGCCCATGTCTGGGCCTGGCTTCACTGAATTATGGATATTTTCTGGATTTCGACATTAATGCTGCAAAATCACAACACTGGCATTGCTTTGGAGAGAACGATCCCAGGTTTGTCTCTTTCTCATATGAAGGAGGCTCAGGCAGCTCTGCTCAGGATCTCCTTAGCACAGTGGTTCCCAACCCTTTGATCTGTCGCGGCACACCACACTCACAGTCGCTCCCAGCTCCCAGACCCTGCCGCTGTTGGCACCCCCTGGCCAGGGCTGGATCCTGACGCTGCTAGTGACCCCTGGACCATGGTCAGGGCTATGTCATGCTGCCAGCAGCACATCAAAGAGGTTGTGCCGTGGCACACCGGCTGGAAACCACTGCCCTAGTGGCCATTAAAAGCTTACACCAGTGATCAGAACTGAAAAGAGCAGGGCCACATTCACCCTTGAGGGAAGCTTGTTAATGTTTACAGAATTGAGCAACGTACTGAACGCGGCTCTGAAAAAGTCATCACGGTGGATAATCAGTGAACATGAGCTCCCACTGTGACACTGCGACCAAGAGAACTAATGCAATCCTGAGATGATAAATAGGAAATCTCACATAAGAGCAGAGAGGGTATTTTACTTTTGTATTTGGCTCTGGTGTGACTGCTGCTGGAATATACATGTCCAGTTCTGGCACCCTTAATTCAGAAAGGATGTTGATACATTGGAGAAGGTTCAGAGAAGAGCAGGGGTTAAAGTATAATTTGGCGGGCCCTGGAAGCCTCCTAGATTTCTGGATCCCCTTCCCACAGGTCCAGGCCCCCTTCACTCACCCCAGCTACTGCTCCCACACAAGCCTACCCCCCATTCCAGCTACTGCCCTTGGCCCCCGTCTTGCTGCTGGTCCCCCTGAACCTTTCCCCAACCCCTGCCCAAACCCCCGTCTGACCGCTGGTCCCCCAACCTTTCCCCAACTCCCCACCATGCTGCACCGTCTTCCCCTGCTGCCACTGGCTGACCCACTCCCCTGCATCCTTTTCCCGTGGGACCAGCTCGCCTGTCACCTCAACCCCACACTCCTGGCTGCCATGTGGAGCAGTCCCGGCTGCAGATCCCACCCAGAGCCTGCTCTCACTGAGCATGCTCAGAGGCTCTGAGCATGCTCAGAGCAGGCTCCGGGAGGGAGATTTAAAATCTCCGAGCCCAATGCACCTCCCTGCCCTGCTGCAACATGCATTCCAGGACCTATTTTTAGGGGCTCAGTGTTTGGTGGGGCCCTAAAAATGGAAAATGGAGCCCACTGTTTTTAAATGGTGGCCCTGGAATGCAGCATCCTGGCTCCATTTCCTACTTTTAGGAGGCCTGGAACACTGACCACCTAAAAATAGTGGGCCCCAGAACACCGTTCTGGTGTGTTCCAGCTTACTTTAACCCCTGGAGAAGAGCCATGAGAATGAGTGAAGGCGATGAACTCGAAGAGCTCAACCTACTTAATAAAGAGAAGGTTAAGGGGTGACTTGATCACAGTCTAACTATAAGGGGAAGAAATTTTTAATAATGGGGTCCTCTCACGAGCGGGGAAAGGTAGAACATCAAGTTGACGCTAGACTAATTCAGGCTGGAAATAAGGTGCAACTTTTTAACAGAGAGACTAATTAACTGTTAAACAATTTACGTAGTGGATTCTCCATCAATGGGTATTTTAAAATTCAGATTAAATGTTTTTCCTAAAAGATCTGCTCTTGACATCATTTGCAGGAAATTCCATGGCCTGTGTTATACAGGTCAGATTAGATGACCACAAGGGTTCCTTCTAGCCTTGGAATCTGTGAAACTTCTAGCTTATGCAAGACTTCACTTCTGTTCAGCTGATACAGTTTCCAAAGAAAAAATTTTTATGTCTTGTCGCTAATGACTACAGACTATATTTGATTGTACTCTATTGTTGCCTTAAAGCTACAGGTCTCGATTCTTTCTCTTGGAGCACAATTGATTCTATGGGCTGTACCTATATATAAGTAGAGAGATTCCCTGCGCTATAAAGCTAACCATCTAAATCATGAATGATGGGAGGCCTGCCCTGGAGACCAGTCTAAACAGCCAAGACACCCCACGATGGGAGAAATCAAGTCAGTATCATTGCCATTTTAAAACATGGAAACAGCCTTGTAGAGATTAAGTGACCTGGCCAACATCACAGGAAATCCAGGCAAGAGCTGGGTAGGCAGGACCCTGGTCTTCTGCATTCCAGCCATAGCCACAAGACCATCCACATTTAGGGGTTCTAGGTGAGATTTTCAAAAGCACTCTGCAAGGGTTTAAATGTTCTCACTGAAGTCAGTGGAATAAAGCATTAGCTCAAACATGCTGTACTTTAAAAAGTTTCCATCCCATGTTAGTCGTGAGGACACAAACAAATCCTATGTTTGCAAGCAAATGCTTAGGAAAGAGTCACCATCTCAGTGCTTCCACCCCTGCTCCTCCTGTCTCGTGTCCTGACACACACACGGCCATCGACTCAACCACACCCATACAGAACGAGCACCGGTGATCACCAGAATGATGCTGCACTGACCTGTGCTTCCATACGTGCCCGACGCTCCTCCTCCTCCTTCCTTTTCCTCATGTTTTCATTCTCCTGTTTGGCTTCAGTCACAGCTTGAAGAAACTGATCAAAGATCCCAAAGAACTCATCTGGCTGCATTTTGCCTACGTCTTCCCCGAAGTGCTTCACTGCCTTGGTAAACTAAGGAAAGAGCAGGAAGGAGATGAGTGAGCCAATGACCCAATAAAATCCTTCCCTGAAAACCCTCTGTGACAGATGACCAGAGTAATATTTAAGGTGCCATTTGATGGAGCACTGAATTAAAGGGGAAACAGGTAATCTATTAATTCAACTCTCAATTACAAAAACCATATTTTACTTACTGCTCATTAAGGGACAGTTTTGAAACCGAAGATTTTTCCAATAGACTGTTCCTTTAAATGCCCCTCTTAAATCATGGAAGGTTTACACTTCTGTTTCTGCTTAACTTCCTTTGTTACCTAACCCAGTTTTATTAACTAAGTAGTAGTAAAAATAAGGAAGCAAAATATTGTGGTGCCGAAGACCTAAGACATAAAACTAATAGTAAACACGGCAGGGGTAGGAAACTTGCACTTTTAACTTTTTCTTTGAAGTACTGTTTGGGGGTATCATTCATTGTTGCCACATGGTTTAATATTGAAACCAAATGTGTTGGTGAAGCTTTTAAATGGCATTTATTGTTCCATTCAGAAACACCACCAGTTAGAGGAGTAGGAAGTTTGCAAGACCTCTAGTACCATTCATGGACAATTAATGTGATTATGGAAATGCCAAGCTAAGGCTGATTCTAGGTGCCTTTAAAACTGGCAGAAGTTGTCTTTTTGACTGACGTTCCTTATTTGGAAGGGGAAATGGGGGAGAGAGAAGAATGCGCGCGCATGTGCACGTGTGTCAAGTTTGTTAAAACTGTGATTGAATAATTCAAGCTTTAAAAAAAACACAGCCTCCCTCCCCCAAAGCACTGATTAGTTACATTTACATTCTGTTAAGAAAGGGTAAGGATCTCTGAAAGTACCTAAATCTCTTTTGAAAAAGAAACTTAGGTCACTTCCCAAGTCTCACTGAAAGCCAGTGGGATTTCCCAAAGCATCCAGATGATTGGCTCCCTGTGAAATCAAAGGCAGCTAAGCAGGGCTCTTGAAAATCCCACTAGGCAGCCACCTGCACCTCTAGCTGTGCCTTGGGGCTGTGACTGCAGACAGCTCCCATCTCTGACCATTCCCTCAGTTTGCTGGCTGAAGAGGTGTGCCAGCAGGGAGTCCTGCAATCGTCACTCTGCACCTTTCTGATCAGGAGTGGAAGTTGCATTCTCATGTGCAGAGACATGGTCAGAGGACTAGGATGGGGTGGGGAAGGTTGAGGACCTGTGGAGCAGGAGTTGGGGAGAAGATCCCAGAAAGCCAAGCTTGGAGGGCACTGATGGGCAGGCAAAATGCTGAAGAGGAGATTAGCTCTGAGCCCCAGCACCTCTAGGCTTAGCAGTTCATAACCCTTGCACCTCTAGGTTTTCTGCATTAGTTACAAATGGAAAATAAAACTGAGCCCCGGTACGTCTTTCATTGCAAATTATGCAGTGCAGGAGACCATAGATGCTCTTCTGCTGAAGGAGCAGCCACCTCTGACAGCCATTTAATGTCAGCTCACACGCTAACTGGGCTTAGGTCAGCCCAGCAAGGGCAGGCCTAATTTCAGCTGTGTGCACGTACTTAGGTGTCTGAAATGCCCTGACTGAAACACGAGGTGACCTGGTGCTGTAGGGCAGACAAGCCTTTCAAATGTTTTTGGCAAGATTTGCAACTGACTGCAAATGTCACTGGGTGAGTCCTCACTTTTTCGGGAGACAGCAGGGCCAGCCACACAGGTCCCAGAACAGAAGACAGGTTATGTCCGAATTGTTGTTTTACCCTGGTAGCTCACAGGGAGTGGGTCATTTCTGTTTGCATACATACAACAGCGTGTTTGCTCACTGTCCTCAAACTTCACAGAAGACCACTTAACACGGTGACCAGCAATAGCATTTCTGACTTTGAAATGCTCAAAATTAAGACACTCTCTTGAGTCACGTTCTTAAAAAATCCATTGGGTTTAAGGGAAGATTTTTGTTGCTAAAATCTAATCCAAGCGGTTGATCTATTGTTTCTGCCCTTTGGAATAGATTTACTGACATTCAATACACAGTGTCAAAAGGCCCTTTAATATAGAACCACTCCCCATTCCCCTGTAAAACAATTCCCTATCAAAATCATGGATTATTCCAGGGATCGTACCAGTTCTTTAGCTTCCATCAGAAGATCTTCAACATCAGAGAAGCCAAAGCTGGCTACCGTGATGAACTGGCTGACGACAGACACAAACTTGTCTCCTGGCTGTGAGACCTGAGATTTCTGGTATTCCAGCTCCTTAAGGAAAGATGTTTAATTTCAACCAGTGTCTCTTTAAGAAGGGAAATGTGCAGAATCCTATTTCACAAACCCCACAGGCATCCCAGCCTAAAAAAATACTTTACCAAAAAGTCCACACTTCCCCCATGAAGCAGCTTTAACAGGTAGGATTTCATTATTAGATGGCCAGACAACAAACCCAAGGATTCAGCACAAAGATGTGACTGACTCTGTTCTACCTGCCTCCTCTGTTCCTGTGAGAAAGCAGGGTGCAGAAACAGGGCATGCCCGCTCACAGGAAGTACAGCAAGTGGAGGGATGCATGGCAAAACACACCTGAAGGCGGCAGGCCTCATTTTACACAAAACCACCTTGACAGTGTTACCACAGCAATAATTCATTCTCATCTTCTCCTATTCTGCCCCATTTCCAGGGATGGGACTAGCATGAAACAAGCTAAACTGTTCTGAATTTGTCTCCATAAGGGGCACCAGCAAAACCCAGTTTCTCATGTGAGAATTTCGCTATCTTGTAGTTACATAAGGGCATGCAGCACATTCCAGATTTAGTTGGCTGTTTTCTAATGGCTCCTCTTGAATTTTCATGTAAAAGGACAACATCATCACGGAAACCTTTGTAGCTCACTGCAGAGTGGCTGTCATTGAATGGAGCTGTGCCTAACACTATAAAGGAGCAGAGATAATGCCTAGGACTGCATGGTAAAGCATGCTTTCTTACCACCTACAGAGTCAATACAATCATAGAAGAGTAGAGCAAGAAGGGACCTCGGAAGGTAACCATTCCAACCTCCTGCTCGAAACAGGACCAACCCCAATTAAATCATCCCAGCCAGAGCTTTGTGAAGCTGAACCTTATAAAGCGTTAAGGATGGAGACTCCACCATCTCCCTCGGTAACCTAGTCCAGTGTTTCACTACCATCCTAATGAAAAGGTTTTTCTTAATATCCAATGCAGAGTTCCCCCATAGCAACTCAACACCATTGCTCCTTGTTCTGTCATCTAGCGCCATTGAGCAGCCTAGCTCCATCCTCCCTGGAACCCCCTTTCAGATAGTTGAAGGCTGCTATAAAATCCCCCACAACCCCCTTCTCTTCTGTGGACGAAACAAGCTTAGCTCCCTCAGCCTTTCCTTGTAACTCATGTGCTCCAGCTCCCCAATCATTTTTGTTGCCCTCCGCTGGACTCTCTCAGTTTGTCCACATCCTATACACGTGACAGTGCTCAATGTACTGTCCAGTCATCAGGCCATGAATATTCTGATACCTTCTCTCCCAACAGCTATGGGAGGAATTGTAGGGAGCCACCAGCTATCAGCATATCCTTGTCTCCTACCTGCATGGTGATCTCTCCAAGCCATTTATTCACCACTTCCTCCCTCTCCCTCATGGGAGCTCAAGACTAAGCAAGAGGAGCGGCTGTCTGACCCACTCCATGATGGACAGCTTCAATTGCAAGCTGAGTTCTTGTTAATCACATATTCATGGTTTTGATCCATAAACCAAATAATTAAACCAACTCAGCTCCCTGTCAGTCATTTGGTTAATTTATAACCCATGCACAGCAACTCTCATCCCAAAGCAGCCTTGAGAGAACAGGCACATATGTAGGGCAGGAAGGAAAGCCAAAGTGAACTCCAGGAAGCAAGATAAAAGCAGCTTTGCTAAGGGCTTCCTGCCCTGCCTCCCTCAGGATGGATGCTATGGTGCTTGGAATCAGAGTGGACTATTAAGTGGGTAAATAATACTTACAGTTTCCACAGCCCTCAGTCCGCTCCGCAAGGTGTTTATTTCTTTCTCCAGCTCAGTCATGCTGTTGAAAATGGCAACACTTTAACATTAAGCCTTTCACAATAAATTACAAAACTCTGCCCAAATCAACTGAGTTTTCCCCATTTAAAATAAACCTTCCTGGTGCTTTCTGCTTTCAGATTAGCAGCTCTCAGTCAGCAAGTTATGTTGACACACAGTGGCCAAAAAGAGGGATGAATGTGACAGCAGTTATGGTTGTTTATTTTAGGCTCTGTACACTTTGCCACGAAAGGAAGAGTGTTAACTTAAAAAGCATGGCCAGTTCTTGGCCATGTGGTGTATAGAACCCATCTGTGGAGCCTTTAATATGTTTGAAGAAAGACAACCTTACCCAGGACATTCCCCAAGGAGCCATGTAGCAAGGGTAGGGACCCCAACTCCTTCCTCAGGGGCAGAATTTTTCTCCCTCTGATCCCTAGTCTCTTCCTCATCCCCACAAGGGAATGACACCAGATCAAACAGTGGCTCCCTGGACATGGCTGAGCAGATGCTGAAGAGGAAGACTTAAAAGGCCCAACAGCCTGAAGGCATCTCCAAAAGAGCTGTCAGTGGGGAAGAGGACTTCTGGCCTACTAGGGCAAAGACTTCACTGCCTGTCCCCAAGTTATGGGAAAGGAGGCAGTTAGTCCCTTCTTACTGCTTCCCAAAAGACAATTCCTTAGTCCTTCAGGCCCAGGATGGTTTAGGTAAATGCTATCAGGGAATGTCTCTCAGTCAGTGTCTTTCTTCCCAGCATGTCAATAACCATCACGCCAGTGTGGAAGGATACAGAGATCAGGAACTGTTTGCAGGGTTACGAGTTTTAAATTAGGCCTCCCCACCCCAAACACGCTCTCTGGTCCCATGAGGCCTCTCCACCCACAGGTATGAGAATCCTCTGCCTTGTCCAAGCTACCTGATGCATTGCTGCCCTTCCCGCTGTGTATACCTGAATTATTAGCTGAACCTGAGTAACACTATCTTTTTTCAACATTAAAGCACTTGTCACCATTTCTGACACTTTGTGCAATTCACTGGACTTGGACAGCTAATCTAGACTTTGCATTGAAAGGGACCTTTGAAACTTAAAAATCACAAGCCATTACGAGCTTTTGTAAATTGCACATACTCATCTCATCCCAAACCTAGAATCTGGAATTAAACAATCTAATATTGTCCCTCTTTATATAGGCACGGTTGTACTTTATTGAACCAGGGCCACAGGCTGCAGTAGAGAAATCCACTGGAGGCTCCTCTGAAGAAATGCAAGCAAAGTAATATCACACATACAGGAGTCTGTTTGAAACACAAACCACAGGTTGCCACCTCAACTTCTACCTACTTTACTTTGGCTGCTTGAGGGATGTCTTGTAGCTCTTCATGAATACTGAGGACTTTGGGATATTTCTTCTCCACAATAGTTATGAGATAGTGCAAAAGGGTGATGTTCCTATGATAAAAGAAAGGCAACATTACAAATATTCAACAGCCTCGGAAGTTTGTTAAGTCCCAAGGTGCCGGACAAATTCATGACATTCTATGTGACCAACTCTTGTGGCAGGTCTGACTAGCCATGGCATTCTTCACTTCCCATCCTTCGTGGTGGGGATGTGTCAGGCACACTGTCAAACAGCAGCTACATTTCTACCCCTGAGGTGGCTAAATCCTAGCAATGGCTGATGTTCTCCAGATAGCTCTAGTGCAAAAGAAAGCTGTCTGTGTATTAGGCTCAATTAGCTGCAGGGACCATGTTTCCTCAGTGCTCTAGGAACTGTATCAACTTCTCAGTCTAGTTCCTGACTTTGATTTATAATTCCCAGCCTGGCCCCATACCCTATCCACCTCCCCCAGTCCAACGCAGCTCTGGCTGGCTGCCCAGGTCAGCACTGGAGGGGCACTCAGAGGAGCAATATCCCTCGTGTTGCTCCCAATGAGGATGTGCCCTCAGATGTATTCAGGTGCATTTTGTCAGCTGATCCATATAGCTACAGAAATGGATCACATGTCACTCCATGCCTCCAGTATAAACCCACAGATTGGTCACAGCAGACACTGACTGCCCACCAACACCCTGGACGGTATAGTGAGGCGTGCAAGCAACCTAAATAGCTCCGCCAAGGCAGGATCTGCTCATGTTCCTTCCCAGAGCCGACTGGAGATACGGAGGCACCCCACTTGCATGGCAGTTGGTGGGAATCATTTCGATAGTATTTCCTCTACCCCCTGCTATAGGCACGTGTCGATCTAAGGCATTTCTTATGTGCCTGCTGTTGTGCCATCTTTGAGCATGCTCAGGAAGACAACAGTGATGCTGTCAGACCAGGTGCCCATCCATGCCAAGCTCTTAGGCCTCATGGAATATCGACAAATGCACAGCTAGGAACCAGTGCAGCTCGCCTGTGTGTTAGTATTGGCAAAACAGATCTTAGTGTCATAAGTGTGTGTGGTGTTTAGACTGGATGAACTGCTTGCAGGATGCTCCATGTATTGATCTCACCTGTAACATCCACATCCTCTGGTATAAAGTTAAAAAGTTTGCAACGTATGCCTCTGTAACAGTAATTCTGACAGGAAAGCAGCATTAACTAATGCAGAATGCTTGCTTTCCACAGACAACATCAGATCCTGCCCACAAGGCCCATTGAAACCAAATTAGCCACTGTGAAACATCAAAGGACCAAGACTTTGTTGATTGCTTTCCCCACGCTGAAGAAGAGGGGAGCGATTACGGACCCTCTGAGCTATTCAGAATCCAGAAATGCTTTCAAGGATGCGACAGGATGGGCTGCTCACTTGTCAATGCTGGACTTTGTGTCTGCAATCTTGTTTAGGCTGACAATTTTGAACCCAAAAGCGTTGCCTCTTTGGCCTTTATTCATGTAGTTTCCAAAGGCCAGCACCACCTCCAGCAACTGCTTCAGGCTCTTACTCTGAAGCACCTCCTTTGAGCCAGCACGGATTGCTGAAATGGAAAAAGACCCAATGCTTTTACATGCAGTTAGGTACCGGCAACACACAGTCTATGAAAAAGGTTACTTTACATGTCAAGCCACCATAACAAAAGCTATCTGCCACTGCTAACCAAATGCTGAAGATGACGGAGGCCTCACCAAAGACTGACAAATGCAGAGCTGGGAACCAGTCTGGCTCACCTGCGTGTTAGGAATGTTGAAACAGATGCTGTGTTGATCAGAAGATTTTTAGTGTTTGGACTTAATGAAAGGCTTGTGAGTTGCTGCGTGCTCTTGTAACATCTGCATGCTGAGTTATAAGGTCATATTTAAGTGTTGGCTTTCTGAGCATGGAAATGTTTGCTCTGAAATTGGAAACCCCAGATCAAGAAAGAAGCATGAAATGCTGGTTTAGTACAAGAGGCTTCATCCCCTGCCCAACCAATGTCCCGCAGAGACCAGACAAACCACTGTGGAACATCCGTGTACAAAAGACTTGATTTCATGGCTAGGAGGGAAGCGGAGAGCACATGGCCATACCCTTGTCCACCCACAGTTTGGGGGAAGGAATAAAGATTCCTGACCAGAAAGATCTGCGTCACTAGATTGCTTAGAATTTGGAAAGGGCAAAATTTCTAAGCAAAAGCAAGAGACTGCAAAGCTGCTTAGCTTGGGTTAAGCTCTACAGAACACACAGCACTTGCACATTACAGCAGCTTCTATGACTTTTGAAACCTAAAACAATGCATGTCTACTCTGCTGGCAGGGCAAGATCAATTCTGGGATTGATTAAGTGGCAGTGGTGACATGATCAATCAATCCTGGAGGCACCCTCTCATCGACACTGTTAATCCACCCCCGCAAAAGCTGTATGGCTGTGTTGACCAGAGGACATTTCCTGTCAATGCAGTGGAGACGTTGCGGTAAGTAAATGTTAGTAAGTTGATTGGAGGTAGAATAGCTTGCGTATCTCCCTAAAAAATGAGTTAGGCCCACTCTATGCTGCAGTCACGCAGTATAGACCACGCCTAACTCATTTGTGTGCATGTTTACCTGCTTTGACCTTGTAAATAACTTATTTTTCCTCGTTAATAGCTTACAAGGGTCGTCTTTGATGAGAGATCTAAGGTGCAGTTGACCTTGGGCAAGCGACTAGTCCATTGGGACTGGAAGTAATGTGAATATTATTGTGATTTTTGGTGTAAGGGACCATCTATCACAAAAGCAGGCTTGTTTGTGTGACAAGACAGACAGGAGTACCCAAGGACACTGTCCATGGCTCCACGTCAAGGCTGTTGTGGTGCTTGAGGAGTTCACGCTTGATACATGGTTAGTGAAATATAAATACAGGACACACAGCCAGTTTGGTGTTTGTGCCCTGCCTTGTAACTATCAGCTTTTAGGTTGGCACCCATGTTTGTGAGCCATTCCAGCCAGCCTGATAACCACCTGTAGACACTGATGACTTCAAGCCATTCTAAAGAAGATCTTAAAACATCTGAAAGTATTAAAAGATCACCTCTTTCTTCCTAACAGCAATCCCATGAATACCAATACCTCCAAAATCTACTCTCCCATTCTTCTTTCCCCTTATATATGTTTTCTGCTTCCACAAAGCTTGGGTAGATTTAGTTTTGACATAAAAACCTCAGTGGTTCTATCCCCCTCTCCCCCTCCACTTAAAAAACAAATTGACAAGGGCAACTCTATAATAATAAGATCAACAAACAGATGCATCAGAAGGCAAAATATTCCTGTTTAGAAGTAGATTAATTACCTTCAAAACTGAGCTTGATAAATTTATGGAGGGAATGGTATGCTGAGAGGCCTAGTTGGAAACTGACTGATCTTTGACTACTGGAGTTGGATATGCCAGTGGTCTAAGAAGGGAGGGTACACGGGGTGAGTTTTGAGTTATTACAGAGAATTCTTTCCAGAGTTTAACAGATCACCATATCTGGGGTCAGGAATAAATCTCTTTCTCCCAGGGGAGAATAGCTAGAGATCTGGGGGTTTTTCACCATGCTCTATAGCATGGGGCATGGCTCACCTGCTGGTGGATTCTTTGTATCTTAAAGTCTTTAAATCATGATTTGAGGACTTAAAATAACTTGGTCATAGGTTAGAGGTTTATTGCAGGAGTGGGTGGTGAGGTTTTGTGGCCTGCATTGTGCAGGAGGTCAAACTAGATGATCATACTGGTCTCTTCTGACTTTAGAGTCTATAAATCTGAGTCTATTAGATTTCCATTTCTGGAGTTCAAGACCTCGGAAGAAACAAACTTAGTATGTGTTCTTGTGAACAATACACTGAGTGGGTATGGGGCTTTAAAAGTGATGTGAAAACTGGGGAACACTTGACGTATCAGCAGAAAGCTTTCTAGTAAAGAAAAACAACAAAATCCTCATTAACTTACATTCGATTTTGGGCTTCACTTCCGCAACTCTCTCTGCAAACTTCTTTTTGAAGTAGAGGGATTGTAGCCTTTGCTGATAGTGATTTATCCTGTCAGAGTAAAGAGTGCACAAGCTGAATTTGTTTGCTACAGATGGGACTTCCACTCCACTAATCAGAGCTGCAGACAGGATGGGCCAGTTTTACCCTAAGGACACCTTTCTCCTTAAACTGCAGTGGGACAGGGAAGATGATGCCTTAAGCTACCATCTCTTGGACCATAATTCAGGAAAATACATGTTTAAGGGCACGTCTGCTCCACAATTAAGTCAACCTAACCTAGGTTACGTTGACTTACAGCCACAGCAATAATTGCTGCGGCGGCTGATGTCCACACTGCTCTCCTGTTGTCAGTGGTGAGCGTCCTCATCAGGAGGGCTTCCACTAACTTTAGAGGGAAAGTGTGAAAGGCTGAGAGCCTGGGTGCTCAGCTCCACACACACAGCTCTCTCCTGCCATCCCCAGGCTCTCATGTCCTGCCAGGAGCCAGGCTGCCTCCTCTAGGCTTTTGGCTCCCCAGTGGGAGACAGCAAGATCAAAGGTCTGATCTGATCTTTACACGGACACTACATCACCTAACAATGCTGACATAAACCCACGCCTTTCTGGTGGAGGTGGTGTCACTATGTTGGTGTCATGGGGCACTTACATAGGCAGGAGCAAGGCTGTTGCACGTACACTGACAATTAGGTCGATGTAAACTACCTTATGTCCACTTAACTCTGTAGCACAGACCGGGCCAAAGTCCATCTCTCTTTGGAACATTGTGTGACCATCTGCTTAATTTTAGACGCTATTAAGGCCCATTGAATTCTGTGAGACTTAAGCACATACTGATGAGCTGCCCTGAACTGGATCCTCAGTGCTTTTGTATTGGGCCATTGCTCCATGCAGGCAGAGATCATAGCTACCTACTACCTGGAACCTGAAACCTTAAGTTACCAAAAAAGCTAGCCTCCACTCAGTCCTGATTCAGCACCCGCAGTCTGATTCACTGCTACGAAACTACTCACGCTTACAGCCAGTTGGTGCTCAAGTAAACCGCTGAAGCCACACCTCACTTGTGAGCAAGCAGCAGGTTAGCCTGGCCACTGAGGCCAATAACTAGCAGACAGGATCAAATATGCTAGGCCCAGGTATTAAAGTGACTTTGCAGTTAATAAAACAAAGACTGCACCATACTAGTTGCCTTTGCAAATTCCAGGGTGTTGGAATACCACTGGAAGCTCTCTTCTGAAGTGGGAAAAACACAGGCGTCAGAATGCTCTTAGTTCTGAAAGACGGTGGCTCAGGAAAAGAAAAAATATGGCTCCACAACACTGCAGCCCCTTAAGCTTTCTGTGAGGTCGGCTCAGAACTTTTTAGCTCAGGTACATCCCTATCTTTGGCCACAAAACACCAGACACTTTGCAGTAGGAACTAGAGAGCACTTCCATTTATCTCAGGGACTGACCCAAGTTCATGATCCTCTGATGACTTTGGAAACCCACTCACAGCTCAGCTTTGAAATTCACAACAGCAAGAATTCAGAGAGCCGACAGCTGGATTCAAAGAGGGCCTGCACTGTCTGGTTACCAACAGCACTGGAAGATACGCTTGCAACAATGAAGTTATTCATCCCTCATGCTTCAAGGCAGATGACTGCTATAGGGATCAGGAAGGAATTATGTTCTCTCCCCAGCCCACGTTCTCAATGTCAGTATTCCTTTGAAGCATTAAGGATCTCATTTTTGGAGGCTGGGTTTTGGATTTGTTGGCTTGAAGATCTTTGCCAGCCTGGCAAAGCTTATGTTCTTTGGTCCTCAAAATGCTGCAGCATTTATTAGCTCTTTCTTCCTCAGGTATTGCAAATTCTACAGTTAATGTTAAAAACATGTAAAGAAAGTGCCAGATCCTCAATTAGTTTTAAATCAGTGAGAGCCATACTGTTTATACCTGCTTAAAATCTGGGCCACAGTACTGGAAGAGGAACAGTGATCCTGTATTGTGTAATTTGGACAGTGCTTCCTATTCCTCACCACACACTCTCTCTAGTCTTAGCTTTGAGCATTCAGCTCTGGCAGATGAAAGCTGCAGAGGGAAGTTCTTAATTTATCCCCAGGGCAGCCAGGCAACAGGCTGACACAAGCATGTGAGCTGCAAAATAAATAAAAATATCCAAGTGGATGTTGAAGGCAGGCCTCATTAGAGTCCAGCTGCATTACACAAGATTATCTAGCTCCACTAGCCAAATATTTTATAGAAGTGCTGTGACTAATCGGCTCAGCTGCCCTTCCCATAGGTCTACAGTGGCAGCCTGGTGAAAGTCTGCCACTAATAGATTCAAATATACCTGCTCATTTCAAAGAGGAACCGGTCAGCCTTGGCCATGCGATCTAGTTCATGTTTGTGCTCTTCTAGAAGGTCAATATCGGCTTTTTCAGGAACAAATTTCAGGAGCTAAAAGGAAGCAATTTAGACAATAGATCTGCATTTATTTTTACATAATCCCTTTTTTATGACAGGGTTTAACACAAAACAGAATATCTCTGTGTCTGCTTCCACCCCAATACCACCCCTACATACAGAGGATGCAATGTGGTGCTATATAGTTTGTCTAGGAAATACTGGACTTGCACCACTTCCCACACACATCACTCCATGTTACTGTTCAATGTTGTTTCAATATCTTATGCTTTCAGGGCTTCAATGGCTTTGACATATAGTTTGGTTTTACACCAGCTAAACTGTATTTTCAGTCATTTTATTAAAATACAAATATTTTAGAAGGTAACACAGAAATTCTGAAATTACCAAGGAGTTGCATCAAAAAGAAAACAATTGTTTTATCTCCTCCCTCCTGCCCCCTCTCCCTAAAGAGGCAGTTGCACTGAAACCTAAATGTTTCATTGGGAAGGTTTCTCAGGTCCAGAATGCAACAGAGAGTGAGAGCCATCCCAAACGATTCATTAGCCCACAATAGGATATAGATGACTCAAGGTTCATGTCCCAATTCTGCCTGATTCAGAACAGGGATTCCCAGATCTTCTACTGTTCAGGTGAGTGACATAGCCACCAAACTATTCAGAGATGGGTGCAAGAGTCTCTCTTTCTTGTTTTTTCCATCATGAGTTTCAAAAGATCTCAAGCTGCATGAAAAAAACCTCAATTTTTTTTCAAAACGGAGTTCTTTTCTAGCCAGACCTCATTGCATTCTGGGTGTTTGTACTTGCAAATCATATTCCAGGTAATTACTCCTCCCAAATCTGCTCTGGAGGTACAAGAATTCTCTCTGTTTCAAAGATAACCAATAGCTCTTTCTCTCCCTGATCTGTCCTAGGTCTCTCAGCAACTTCATGTTCAAGCTGGGATCAGAACTTGGGTATTTTAGCTCATGTGCTTCACGGCTGGAATACAGACCAGTGCCTTTTCAGATGCAACCCTCAGTCTGCTGACACTACCCGCCATCACTAGTGCTTGCTGAAATTGATAAACCAACCCCATCATCTCAAATTTCTGCCTGGTGTGAATCAATTCCATGAGCTAAAATCCCACAGAGACACTGTTACTCAAGCACTGAGATACTCCAGGGTGCAGAGCTCCCCTCCCATGCTGAGAACCCGTCCCTAGGTGTGGTGATATTAGTCAGGCAGCATCACCACACACTGGTGCTTTGTGCTTTTATAAAATAGCTCTTTAAATAAAATCATGCCAAGGAGGAGCATTTGCCCTGCCTCTGTTAGGCAATTACAAGCATCTCCTTTGATTCACTTCTAATTCCTATAGAGCCTCTACCGCACCCCACACATGGTGTGTCACTCATCTGAATGAAAGCACTTGCTCCAAAGAGCAGGAGCCTTGTGTTTGATTTGTTTGTGAACTGTCAAGCTCCTTTTAGAAGTTCAGTCAATAAATAAATCAGGATCACAGCAACATTGCTGGATGCCATGCATGAACTGGGAGGCCTAGCGACTAACAGATTCCTATTTAAGTGGCATGTACAGAAGTCACAATAATGGGAGTCCTGTGGCTCCTTAAAGACTAACAAATTTCTGTGGGCATAAGCATTCATGGACTGTAACCCACTTCATCAGATGCATCCCACAAAAGCTTGTCTGAAGAAATTTGTTAGTCTTTAAGAAACTACAGGACTCTCGTTGTTTTTGCTATATACAGACTAACCCTACGCCTCTAGCAGTTACAGTGAATCTACACTTGCTAGCTCCAGCTTTAACACCATGTCATCTTCGTGCTCTGCATACCAAAATGAGCCCTACTCCTATGCAATCTGCAAAACAGCACTGCAAGGAGAGGACCTGGGGCCAGACTCATAGCTGCACTGCATCAACTTTGCACCAGTGTAACTCCTGGAGTGATCGAAGCATAAATCTGAAGTAGTGCTGGCGGAGGAGGGCCCTTCATCTAATGTCCTTCCAGAAACTGGGATTCTGACTTGCAACAGCTGCCATCAATTGTACTGAGCTGTCTCTTATGATGTCAAACACATTGTTGGACTCTGAGCGCAGTGGTGTAACGGTTATGGAAAAATGACAAGTAAATACTGTTTGGGTGCAATTTACACTTTTTATTTTAGTGGAAACCCTCTGCTTTGGTGAGAAAAGGGGTTGTAAAGGCTGCATGGACGAGCTCACCTCTGTGTTGCAAATCCCAACAGCTCATCAGGAGTCATTCACTAATGTGTTGCAAGCCTTTGCTGTGTTTTGAAAGGCATTCAAGGTTAGCAACAGGGCACGACAATAAGCGTGGCAGCACATGTCCGTCACCCACCTGCTCTAGCATATCTTTTGGCAAGTCCTCATGTTCATCCATCGTTAAAATTGCACGTTTGATTTCATCGTTTGATAATTTCAGCCTGGGAAAATAAATAAATAGTGTCTAGAAAGGTGTTATTCATGCATGAAAGAGCATAGTCTAGGATTGGCTTGGACAATTTAGCCAATGCTCCTCTGGTAACCCAAGCACGGTTCTTGAGAAAACTGCCATTTTTCTGTAGACATGAACTCTGCTCAGAGCCTTAGGTAAGAATCAGTGAGCAGCCCAAGGGACCCAGCTGGGACCCTCTTCTGTTCTACTCATCCCTGTGAAATTCCTCAGATTTCTGGGTCAAGGGCAGGGCAATGCAAGGTGGATGGTACGGTTAGTTCCAACCCGTTCCATAATTTATCACCAGAATAACAAGACAGCTCTCCTCTTCTGTGCTATGAGTGACACAGAAGCAGAGTGAAGGTGACTAACACCTTCTCTGCCCTCTGGCTTATTACTATCTTGAGTTTTCAGCAAACACTTCTTATTTGGCTAGTTACCATGTTAAAAATTGGCAGTTTTATACTAGTATGACTACTAGGAAAGAGTTCACCATTAAAATCCTGACTTTTGGTCCATTCTACAGCTGTGGCCAGGATCACTCACTCCATTGTTTGCATTCTATGGATGCAATTGTCAAGGCTCTTCCCCACTCTGGCATTTTGAGTGGAGAAGGGGCGGCGGGCACAAAAGACCTTAAAACTACTGGCTCTAAAGCTTGTCTTAAAACTCTCCAAGACTACCAGTTCCCTGGCCTTGAATTGGCATTGCTGCCACCACCCAAATGCATAGCCCCTTTTGGTAACCAAGCAAGGTGCACTTGGGAATTCTTTTCTGCGAGGTACCCTCTACCCGCAATCTCTTATTTCTCCCTTGGGAGAGGGAGTGAACCCCAGCTGTGATATCATCTGAATGGAACTGAATTTCATTTAGTAGCTGACCGTGCAGCCTGAGGCACACTGAACCTCTTGTCTTTTAGGACACAAATCAGATCTTGCTCTTAAAAGGATCCGTTTTTTCTTGAGTTAAGAGGAACAGCTAGGAATTCTCTGGGATTTAACTTGGGTAGTTGCAGGCTAATGGGAGAGTATATGAACTCAGCACAGAGGAGTCAAAACAAAACACACACAATGCAAACAAACAACGTGCCCCACCCCAAAACAAAGAAATAACCTGAATGCGCGTAGATTAAACATTTTCTGTTCTACTCACACATGGATAGTTAAAGATTTACTTTCTTTTTAGGAAGGGGTGTCTCTAGATTCTCTATGCCTGGCTCAATAGCCCCCTTTACTAGTTGTTTTAGAAGCTCTTCCCCAATTAAAACAGCAAACAGGAAGGACTGCTGCTTCCAATTCAAAAGACTATATTCTGTTTCTATTGACTCTCCTGGTGTTTTCCCAACTCACTATGGAGTTACCTTTCCCAAATGTAACTGAATGAATCCTTGCAGTAACAAGGACAGACAGTTTGGAAGCCCACACAAAGCCATAGAAGAATGATCATCACAACTGAAGAGGAGAATTTTCCTCCTGCTGGAAAGTGAGCCGGGAACATTTTCTGAAATTGTGCTTGTTATGCTTTTTAAAAAGTAGCGTACAGTCTGGAGCACAGCTCCAGCCATAACACTGCAATCAATTTCTTTTTATTGGGCCAGATCTGAAGGTCTTGATGTGACTGCCACCATCTTGGTTGACACAGGGGATTGACTTCCAAGAGCCAACACTATGAGATGTTGCTGTTTGAGCAAAAGAGCCAAAGAGCTTCTTAGATGTGGTTCTAATACACTCATATCCTCCATGGGTTGGGTACAGAGGGGGACCTGCAGCTCACCGGTTGGTTACACTGACTCAGGCAATTCCCCCTCCACTCTAATAAGAGTTTGTCTAGGTCAGACCCTCAGGACTTGACTCATTATTGTTCATTGCTCTCACATGACTATTGAACAAGTTACATGTCAATAAGCAAACTTTTACTGCTCCTTTAGCATTTTTCTGAGGTTCAATTCACCTTTTCCACTTCATCTGAAAGCAGACAATGTCAGGGTGGAATCTATTAAAAGATAGACAACCCCAAAAGTCAACAGCTGGAATTTTCAGCCAGAACCATTTATTCTGGGTGTCCAACTTGAGAAGTCCAATTATTTGATTTTCAGAAAACAGGCTCAGTGCTTTTTTTTTTTGGTAAAAATCAACCCCTTTTCACTGTCTCTCAGCTGGAAACCGAAAATACACAGGCACCCAAGATTGCTTGGGCTTGTCTACACAGAGAGCTCATGCACAGCAAGCCAGGGTAGGACTTACTGAACATTAAGCCACCACGAAAACCCTGCAGAAACACATGGAAAGATCCTTAATATGCTTTGACATGCTCTTGTTTCAAAACAGCTGTACCGCAAAGGTCACAATGGAACTTTCATTGTGTCGAGTAACGGTGCTCATGGCCCGTTAATGCACGGCACACCACAGATTCACAGCCTACGTCACTGCATATACACGACCCATTGATCTCTTCTGAAAACTTAGGCAAATATGAAATAGCAAGTTAAAAAAATAAGTCATTATCTACATTTTTTACATCAGGTATCGAGTTAGCACCAATCAACATTGAACCTAGGCACTGTGCATGAAACTCTCGTCCCTCTCTGTCAAGGAAGTGGTGGGAAGGGGAACAAAAAAACCAACAAAGAAACCCCACATTCAGCTCCTTCTTCGTATCACCAGTCATTGATTAAGGCTAAATATGTCTGCAGACTTTCCACCCAACTCACTGGAAGGACTTTGCTAACTTTGCTTCCTATTTTGCATTATGTTGGATGAAAAAATTGGAACGCAAAAAGGAAAAACACACCCATCTACAGGGTTAACAAAAAGGTGTTCATTCCAGGGAGCAAAAACAGTGTATGAGCAATGTATTTGCATATTACTGGAATGCCGAGCTGTTTTGTTTTTAATACTGGGTCTATTTGTGTGCTCTTTGCACCCTCCAGGGCTTTGTTTGGATCCCATACCACTGAGCTTTAGTTGGCAGAACAAACCCTCTGTTTCTCTTTAAATACATGCACACAGAAGACAAAAGAAGAGGGTGAACTGGAACTTTCTTCAGCTTGGACAAAAAAATGCAAGAACTTGCATAGGTCCTGGCCTCCGCTGGCATGATGGGTTGACATCCTTATATCAACGTTGTATGGTGTCTTCATGATGCTACATTAAAGGGAGAACGTCTCCAGACAAATTGGCATTCCACCTTTTGGGGTGATGGGAGAGTGCTCTCCCATCCACTGACACAGGCCCCCTCTGTCGATGCTGCAGCACGTTTCCCTGCTGCTACAGCAGTGTAGACATGCCCACAGTTACATCATGCATTAGTAGTGATGGTTAATGACACCATTGTAACTCCCCTGACTTCACACCCACCCATCTGCTGAAAAATTAACTTTCTTCACTTTATTTTGGGATTTGAGTGGCACATAGTGGCACTCTCTCTTCACGCATAGGAAGTAAATGCCACGTTCAGCTGCTCTTGAAATGAGCTCGTAACCAAAGCAGGGCAGTATTTAGCCACACAACAGTTACAGGAAATAAGTTTGCAAACAATCATTTTGGTACACCAATGCAAAATTAACTACAATGCATTTTCAGAAATAGAATTTGCTTGTTTGGGGGAAAACTGAGTTCTGAGGATTCAAAAAGCAATGGTAAAAAAGCAAATAACTAGTCCTAGACACACACAATCTTTAAAAAACCCCGGAACAACTGAGTTAACATTTGAGCACCGTCAATTACGCTTAATGAACTTGCTCTGTTAATGTGAAGCATTCGTTATATGTTGTAACTGTAGGAGGCACCTGAGATCATTACTGGAACGTTGGTCCAGTTCTGGAGTCTGCTTTGGAAAGGATGATGCAACATTGGACAGGTTTCTGAGAAGCCCCAAGAACGATTTAAAGACTGGTAAATGTGCAGAGACGCAAGTTCAGCCTATTTAGCTTATCAAAAAGAAGGTGAGGAGATGACTGGATTGTGGTCTATAAGTATCTATGCTGGGAGAAGATTTCTGATAGAGTCTGATAATTTCACAGACAAAAGCAGATTTAAATTTACTTGCTGGAAGTGAAAGCTAGTGACAGTCAAAAAGGAAGGCACCTTTTAAGTTATTACTCCGCTGGAATAATCTGTCAAGGGATACGAGGGATTCTCCATTACTTGGAAGCCTGATGCATGGAAGCCAAGGGAATTTTGCTATTGATTTCAATGCAGCTGAATTTTCACCCTTATGTTCTTTTAAAGAGAACTAGCCTATGGCAGGGGCGTCGTTGCCCCAGGGAATGAGCTGGGGCACAGACTCAGGAACCGCCCCCTACCTGCAGGCCCCACCCCTGGCCAGGGACAGGGCGGGGAGTGGCAGCCGTAGCCGCAGGGTCGCCTGGCCTTTGAAGGGGCCGGAAGCGGCTGCCATGAGCAGCTGGACTCCGGATCCCCGACCAGGGACAGAGCCGGGAGTGGCAGCCGCGGTCCCGAGCAGCTGGACCCTGGATCTCCGGCCCAATCCAGCTGGAGACTGGGAGAGGCAGGGCCCCACCAGGACCCGGGGCACTGGCTCCGGCATTCGGGGCATGGGCCCCATATGCCAGGCGCCAGCGATGCCCCTGGCCTATGGCCTGTGTTACTCAGGTGGAAGGACTAGATGACCACAAGTGTCCCTTCCAACCTTAAAGCGTATGGCTGCTTAATATAAACAGGCTCAAGAACAGTATTAATTATTATTATTAACAACAACATTAACTTTTGGAGTCTACTGAACCTAGAACAACCAAGTACAACCTCATCTGAATGTAAAAGGAGACAGACAGTTGACTGGGATTCCACAAGGGATTTTTAGTTCTTTCATGACCATAAGAAGAGCTAGGGGGGAAAAAAAGCATTGAAAGTTTTTATTCATCCAAGCTCACTTTAAATGCAATTTTGTTCTACACTATTCAGTTTCTTACTTTCTACACTAATGTCCAGAACACAACAGCGCCGTTAAGATACCTCATCAATAACTGAGGGCAAATGGTGCGTGATGTGAAGAGAAAGGAGAGGGAGAGCAGAGATGGCACCATGTGGTGCCCAGCCACAAAGCTCACTACCAGATCAAGTGGATGCTGCTGTTAAACAGACACAGAGGATCACATCACCATCAGCATGGAGCCTGAATGTCTCCTCGCTGTCTCTGACAAAAGAAAAGAGGATAACCTACTCTAGTGGGCTCTGGCTGGGGCCTCTGCTCCATTTCCCAGCTCAAATAAAGTTTCCGCATGACCTTGGGTAAGTCACCCCTGCCTCAGCTTCCTAGCTGTCCAGTGGAGCTAGCACTTCCCTACCCTACAGGACTATAAGCAAGGACATAGACTCCAAAGCCTGCAAGATGCTCAGATGCCATGGCACTAAGGGCCAAGCTTGAGACAATCAGAGCTGCAGGGTCCATCTTATTTGTTTATTTAGGATTTCACACTTTAGACACACTTGCGTTGCTCGCCGTGCCGAAATCTCAGTGCCTCAAAGCAAACTGTTTGACAAGGCTTATGGTGCTTGTGGTCTGCAAACAGTTCAAAGACTGAAACAGGCATGAAATCATTGGTTTCATATGACAAAACTATAGAAGGGTTCTTGCTGCAGGATGTAGAAATGTAACCGCTCCCTTACTTGGCTTGATCAGCCCAAACAGAGTTGCTGATCTTGTCCCCTTCTAAAGCTTAACTTGAGCGGTTAGCGTCACTTCTGTCAGAGCGCTGCCCAAGCCCCCTGGCTTTGTAGACAGTTAAGCGGCCCCCAAGCGGACTGTTGTCACATTAAAAAGCTTTGCACCCCACTCCCAGAATGAACACATTAGCTTCCCTGAATGTTTCATCATCTGGTAGAATGGGATCTAAACCCAGCGAAATTCCACGGCCTTCTGCATGATTTCATGTTCCAACATGGCCAAAGACTCTGGCTTGGCAAGATGCCGGTCAGTCTGCCTTGTGAATGGTGATTCTGGATGGGTGAGGTATTGCCTTTACGGAGCACGCTGATCAATCTCCTAATTCAGTTAACCCCGGGTACTCCCGCACAAATTACCAACAAGGTTTATGATTAATGCCAGGTGTGACGGTGGATTTTCTAGCCAGCTACACAAAAGCTACATCCATGGATAGGAGCCTGGGCAGAGACCTCTAACTGGTGCCACATAGGTCATCGTTCAGCCAACAGGCAATAATTCATTTTCATCACAACCATCTCAGGCTATAGCTGACTTGGAGCCAGACTAGGAACTTTTCATAAAGCTTATTCATTAAATATTAAAGTTTAAAAATTTTTCCCAGGAATGACTGAAATGAGTGCCAAGAACCATAACCTCTCTTAGAAGCAGTGTGTTCCTTAGTATCTTGAGAGAAATCAGCTGGTGCAGGAATTAAACAACTTCTCAGACAATTTGATGGGAAAGAGGCCAGTGAAAGCCATGAGCTTATCTATAACCACAGTGATTATCACTCCTGGCAGCAGCTGTTGAGCACAAACCCTTGGAGAGGAACTGGGTCATGGTATTTGCTGTCATGGGGATTTAAGCCCTGCAACTTCAAGATGCGAAGTGACAGCTGACAAGCCTGACCAACGCAGGGTATCTGGGACAGCTTTGCTGAGGTGAATGGAGAATCTAATAAGTGTGAAAGCAAAAAAACAAACAAATTCCATACTGAAAGAGGCGTGCCCTCTTGAAAAACCTCATTCAATTAAGAAATATGCTTGACGTGGGCCCACAGAAGAGAGAAACAAAACCAGCCATTCACCTACATGAGACTTGGTAACAGACACACAGTATTCGTTTGCATCTTACACGATACACGCCTTCTGCGCTAGAAAAACCTGACCAGTGCAGAAGCTGTGATGTGGTGGTTTGTTGACTGAGGCCCAAAATGCACTGACATTAGCATGCTTTGAGCTAGACTAAAAAAAGCAAAGTCAAAAATATTTCCATGTTACATTACTAGTTTGAGGAAAATCCAGTGATCTCACTAAGCAGTAATTTCTCCCCAAACAAGAAAAGCAGGCAAACACCGAGAGAGATAAAGTATCCAGCCAGCCATAATCTTTCCATGCTGCAAACCAGACAATGGCTGTTTAGCTTACAAATGTCTAAGCTAAAGAAAGAGCTGGCCGCACACATCCAATAAAACATCCATTAGTGTTCCACAGACACAGAAATAACAAGATTTGGCCCCTCCGAGACAGCATCCACTGTGAGACGACTAAGTAGCCCTCTCTAGACTCACACAGTGCACCCTAGAACAAAGTACGTGAATTTGTCCCCACAATACCTCTGAGATAGGGCAGTACCATTATTCCCATTTTACAGATGGGGAATTGAGGCACACAGAGGCTAAGTGACTTGCTGAGATCATCCAAGGAGTCTGTGGAAGAGCAGGAAGTTGACTTTAGAGCTCCAAAGTCTCAAAGCAGTGCACTGAAAACAGGGACCTCCTGTCCAGTGTCTCCATCACAAGGCCACCCCTCTTCTCAATGCCTTCCTTCTTATCCATTTTGTGTTAAGAGTAAGCGGTCTACAAGCTCTCTGGAGCAGGGCCTGCTTATAAAGAACTGAATAGCTTTATGGCTACAAATAACCTGACACAGCCCTCGATGCTGCAAACTCTTGGGCCCAGGTCCTCAAAACTATTTGGGCATCTAACTTGAGCTGATTTCCACAGGAGTTAGGCACCTACGTATCTTTGAGGACCTGGGCCTTACTGACAAACGTAGTGCTTAACACTAATTCTACCCTCTTCAGTACTCACAGCAGCAAACTTTGCAGGACCGCATGTACGGCCATTGCCACAGCTCTGAAAGCTACTGCTGTGTAAAACTCATCCCTCTCCAAATATGCTCTGAGTAGAATATGAAGGAAGACATCAGCCTGATAGAGTGACTTGCCCTCCTATGTCATTTAACTGACAACAGGCACCAAACTCGGCACTCAGTCGAAGACAGGCGTGTCCTTTAAACTCAGTAAAAGCTCACACCAGGTCAAATTACCTCCCCACTACAGAACAATCAACGTCCAGCACACAGAGCCCTGGCTCTGCGTAACTGCAATCTGAGGACTCAGGAAACATTAAACAAGCACTGTTTGGCAAATAAGCACTATTTGGCTCAGCCAAGTTCCTATTTTTGGTTTATTTCACATCTCATGGTAAGGGGAATGTTAAAAAAAATTATACATGTTGTTTTAAAAATTCCTATTAGAAGATTTGTTGTGCTCTGTGGTAAAAGCAACTTACAAATATTAATTAAGATTCAACACATCCTGTTAGGTAGATTGATAAGAATATTTAAGTCCAATCTTGCAGAAGGTGAAACTGAGGAAGGGAAGTTATGGGACTTGTCCAAAGCCATGGGTGAAACCAGTGTCCGAGGCATGACCAGGACTCCAAGGTTTCCATGCCTGTGCTCAAGTGATGTCCCACGAAGAGGGGAATCTGCTGGCTTACTGCACCGCCGTTGGCACCAGTTTAGTGTAGGGGGAAGAGGATTAGCTTATGAAGAACAGGGGCCACTGGTTCACCATCTCTGTCCTGGACGCAGATGACTTGTTAGAAACAAAACTCGGGTTCTGATTTAGCAGGCCCTGGTGAAATAACCAGGACACAAGACCTGGTCATGGGGGGCTCTAACTACCAGACATAAGCTGGAAAAGTAACATGGCAAACCGCAAAATTTCCATTAACTTCTTCACATGTATTGGGGAAAATTTTTGCCTCAGAAAGTAAAGGAAGTAATTGGTGGGACCACCATTTTTTAGATATGCTTCTGACCAGCAGGGAGGAATTGCTAGGGAATCTGAAGGCGCAAGGCAAATGGAGTGAAAGTGATCATGAAATAAAATTTCAGATTTGACAGAAAGGAGTTAGACAGCAGAATAAGGACAACAAACTTAAAACAAACTTTAACAAACTAAGAACTGGATAGGCAAGGAGGAAAATCTAAAGGATAAAGGACTTCAGAAGAGCTGGCAGTTTCTCAAGGAGACAATATCAAAAAGGCACAAGTGAAAACTACCAGGATGTGAAGAAAAGGTGAGAACAGAAAGAAGCCAATATGACCATCAGGAGCTCTTTACTGATCTGAAAAATCAAAAAGGAATGCTAAGGAAATCAGAAACATGGACAAACTGTTACAGAGGAGTAGAAAAGAATAGCACAAGCCTATAGAAGCCAAATCAGATAGGTTAAGGCACAAAATGAGTTACATCTAGCAAGGGCCAGCAACGTTACATGCAAAAGAGACAAAAAGAAGTATACAACCTCTGCTTACTGGGGCGGGAGGACTAATAACCCATGACATCAAGAGGAAAGATGTGCTTAAATCCTATTTTGCTTCATTAAAGAAAGTAATAATGGCCTAATATTCAACCTAATTAATCAGGGGGAAGAATGCACGCCAACACAGGGAAAGAGCAGGTTAAAGAATAATTAGAAAAACTAGATGTATTCCAGTTGGCAGAATCTGTTGAAATTCATCCTAGGGTGTGTGAGGAACTAGCTGATACAATCTTGGAATTATTAGAAATAATTGTCAAGACCTCATTGAAGAGGGGTCAGATCCTTGAGGCTTCGTGAAGGCAAACACACTCCCTCTCTTCAAAAAGGAAGGTCTAGAATGATAGGCCAGCCAGCCTCAACTTTGATACCTGGAAAGATATTGAAACAAATTACTAAACAATGCCTTTGTAGACACCTGATTTCTTTTCACAGGATTACCGCCTGGCTAGTGAGAGGATGCAGTAGATGTATCTTGATTTTAGTAAGGGTTTTGACATAGTCAGTCCCACATGACATTTGCAAACAATCCAGGCAAACGTGGTCTAGATGAAATTACTGTATGGTGGGTGCCCTACTGGCTGAAAGATCACATTGCAAGAGCAGTCATCAATGGTTTGCTGTCAAATTGGGAGTGCGTATTTGGTGGGGGTCCGCATGGGTTAGTCCTGGGCCCAGTACTGCTCAATATTTTCATTAATGAGCTTAGAATAATGGAGTGGAGAGTATGCTTTTAAAATCCAAAGATGTCACCAAGCGGGGAGCTATTATAGCTGGGTCGTGGGCAGCCAGACCTAGTATCCGCACTCACGAGATAAGAGTCAACTGGGTCACGATACTGAGAGGTCAGAAGCAGGAGATAAACTGGAGACTGGGAACCACAATTCAGATGACAGGAGTCAAGCCACGTAACCAGAAGAGGGATGCACAAGACACTAATTCCATGATAGGGTGATGCTCAGGTGTTTGGAAAACTTCCTGTTCCTAATGCCAGCTTAAGTTTCCAAGGGAGGTTGTGAATCCTCACCCTTAGAGATTTTAAAGAAGAGTTTGGACAAACATGCAGCAGGAATGGTCTAAGTTTACTTGGTTCTGCCTCAGTGCAGGGTGGTGGACTTGGTCTAGCCCTACATTTCTATGAAGCATGGAATTTTAGGCACTGAAGCTGGAAAAACTGGATGCACCCAAATTTCACAGAGTACATTCAAAGTGATTCTTAGCTTATTCGTAAATTCAATATTTTCATTATCGGAAGGGATATTTTCTAGATGGGATGAAAAAGTTGTTTGCTATTTTTGGTTTTCTGGTTATTTTTTAAATTGTTTTGTGTTAGGTATTTATCATTTATTTAATCATTCACAATCACAAGTCAGACTAAACTGAATTGTATTTTCACCAAATTTAGTTTAATACGTTCACTTTGTTAAGATGAGCCTTTTAGCATGCCAGCAGAATTTAGTTTTAAAGACTAGATTAAATTACTTATAGTAATTAAGCAACAATGTAACCTCTTCCAACAGACTGAGACACTAATTTCATCAGGGGAGTCCAGTGTCATCACATCCAGGGTGAAGCCAGAGGAGTTTTGTTCCTAGCTCTGGACTTCTTCAGATGAATTATAGTCTTCGTGAATGTAAATGTTTTAGGGAATGCAGTGGGGTTTATTACTCATAGCCCTATAATTCTTCTTCTACTCCTTAATATCTCTCACCAACTCTTCTCATGTTGCCTCCTAATCTTAAGCAAAGCTGAAAATTATTCTGCACAAAAACTAGACAGAATTCGACATCCCTTTCCAAACACCATTACCTACCATTCAGAAAGTTTAGATATTATAATTACCACCTCTCAGAGGCCAGTTACCTGTGGGTGTTTTGCCCAAGTGCGGGCTTAGATTCTATTCCCTTTTCTGATTTTAGCATGGTCTTTCTTAAATATCACAAAAAAAAAAAAAAAAAAAAAGAGGAAAGAAATTCTGGGGTAAAGTCCAACAAACACATGAAAATTAAACCTTTTCAAAGAGCACCAGTGGTTCCCACAACATTCCAGCATGGATGTGGCAATTTTTCATGAAGCCTATTAAATGCTGTCACCTCTGGAAAACCATACACAAACAGATGGTGTAATTCCATATCAGCCTTCAGGTGACAGTGAAATGACCCTGGTTTCATTCCCAGGGTTTTTGTTACTAGAATTCCTTAAATGTGAATTACAAGTGCCAGAACTTAAAGAAAGCCACAGTTAGAAAAAAGTCTCTGGATTATCTAACAGGCCAGCTAGGTTAAGCAGCACCTGACGAGCAGTTTCCTTGAAAAGAAAAGACATTAACAATACCTTGACAGAAGAATGTTGCAGTTCTGAGCTCTCCGGCCATCTATTACCGAAAGTTCCTTGACTTTATGCCTGGAACTCAGTGTGTCATCAATGGCATCTTCTTTCTACAAAAAAAGTGATGATACACTATGAAAAAGTACAGCATCTAGACATCTAAACTCTCAGCACATATCAGTGTCTTATCTAACAGGTCTCCATTAATCATGAATGTCACTAAGGCTTAGGTCTAAGACCCCTAGCCTGTTACTGAAATATAATAAGCCATTTATAAACCAGAGCTTGCTTGCAAAGCCACTAGACAGAAACGTAATTTTTTTTTTAAATGGGAAAGTTTGAGAATCCATAAACAGATACATACTGATGAATAAATAAAGCAAGCCTTTTCTAGCATACAGATTTGAGATACTTCATTAGATCTTCTCAAAATATTGTGTTATGGACTGTCATGCAGACCCAAGATCACTTTAATTCTTCTACTGCTTTTCTAAATGCCTGCAGCACCCACTCACGCAACAGTACTCAACACCAGGTTAAACAATCAAACCTAATTAACGCAATCTGCAACATTTATTACCGTTTAAGGGGGAGATTTCCGAAAAACATCTAAGGGATTTAAGAGCACACTTCAACAAAACTTGTGTTCCTACATCCCTTGGCTGGCTTGAGAATCTCCCTCAAATGATTAACAGAACATAAAATTGCAGTGGCATGCGCATCAGAACAAAGGTAGTAAGAAGTTTAGTAAACTTGAGTATGAGGAAAGATTAAAAACTGGGCATGGTTAGTCTGGAGAAAAGACAACTAAGGACGGAATCAGTAACAGCCTTTCAATGTGTGAAAGGCTCTTGCAAGAGGGCGGTGATCATTTGTTCTCCAAGTCCGCTAAACGTAGGAGCAACGAGGGAGATTGTTGTTATTAGAATCAGAAGCAACAAGGGAGACTTATGTTAGGTTTTAGGAAAACTTTTGTAGCTCCAAGGATAATTATGTACTGCAATATGTTAGCCAAGGAAGTTGTGGAATTCCTGACACTAAAGATTTTCAGAAAAGGTTAAACAAACACCTTTCAAGGATGGTCTAGGTTTACTTGGTGCCAGCACTAGGTGGGATAGATTAGATCAGTGGTTTTCAAACTTTTCTCCTCAGGACCCAGCTGGGAAAAAAATCATTTATGCACATGACCCAGCAATAACATTTTTGAGCAATGCACTCCAGTCTTTTGATAGTGGCAGCAGGGGGTGTCACAACCCAGTGCCTGAAGGCCTGTGACCCAGTACTGGGTCCCGACCCCAAGTTTGACAACCACTGGACTAGATGGTCGCTCAAGGTCTATGTCAGCCCTACATTTTTATGATTCTATCAATGGCATAAAATACTTAGTAAGAAATTTAATGAATTTTACAGAGCTGCACAAATGGTCAGATCTCCCCTGATTTTATTTACAGTTACAATAATGCTGATTAACGTTCACAGGTGAATAACAACTTGCCCATTAGACCCATCTCACTTCCGAGGTTTAAAGTGACATGAATTTCTATTATGTACATTTGCAGTTCAAAACAGGTATGTACTTTTTGATCCTGTTACCCTGTATGAATGGGATTTTCAAAAGGACTCAGTGTTGGCCAAACTCTGCTTTTAGGAACTTCAATGGGCCAATTTTGAGTGCAAGAAAATCTCATCCCTAAAAATAAAACAAGTTTTCAAAAGCACTTTAGTACTTGGAAACTTAAGTCCCATTTTCAAAGGAGATGTAAACACTTAGTAGTCTAGCTCTCACTGAAAGTCAATGGCTAGTAGGATAAAATAAGCCAGTTTTTTTTTTAATTTAAAAAAAGCACTTAAGACCCATTTTAAATTTTACACTTGATCACAAACTCTTGTGCCCAATGCAAATCTGTGCAGGACATGTGAGAAAACATGGAGCTGTTGTATTACAGCTGTATTTTCCCAGGCTCCCAGCTTGCTAGGTGTCGTCCCCCCACCCCACCCCGATTGAGGATTGCTCTGCTGTGTGGCAATTTTGTAAAAATTCTAATTAAAATATGAGTGGACCCTTTACAATTATCAAAATTTAATATCCAGTGGCACCGCATGTAGCACTAGCCAAAGTCTAAATGCATTTGCTAACCCTGTATTAGTTGCTGAAGCTGAACATTAGCAAAATCACCACATTAATCAGGAGTTAAAAATCAGCCATTCGGGGGCTCACAAATTTGAGAAGCCAGCATTCTGAGGTCCCTAAAAATAGCTCTGGCTGCTGTGTGCAGCTGCTCCAGCCAGGCTGAGGAGTTTTCAAATCTCCCACCCTGAGCATGCTCAGATGCATGGATAGGGAAGGGGTCTGGGGGGTCAGGGAACCAGCTGGTGGGGAGTGGGAAGGTCAAAAAGCCAGCAGTGGAGGGTGTTGCAGGTGCGAGTCAGACTGGGAGGAGAGTCAGGGAACATGGCAGCTGTGTGAACAATTGCACGGAGACTGGCAAGCAGCAGGATGTTTTCTCTCTCCTTCTGCTTCCTGGGAGTTTGCTGGAGGGGAGGAGAGCTGGCCAGTTTGAAAGGCCCCACCTTTGATCCTCATTCTGCTTGGTGCCAGGGAGAGAGGAATGCTTGAAGGGGGGTGGGGTGAGAGGCAAATAGGGTTTAGGACAAACCAAACCAGACTGCAGTGGAGGGTCAACCACCACCATAAATTTACAGACAGTTAAAATAATACAACTCACACACACTGCAAATAAATAAAAAATGTCTGAAGTGGGGTAGAAATAAAACATATTGTATTCTGACATCACCTGCTTCATTCACATTCCAGAGGTGTATTCATGTTAGTTTAATTCAGGAAAACAAACAAGGAGTCCTATGGCACTTTTAAAGGCTAAACAAATGTATTTACTTAATGAGGTTTGTTAGGCTTTAGAAGTGCCACAGATTCCTCGTTTGTTTTGTCCTTGTTCAAAATCAGTTCTTGTATCCGAAAATTACACTGGCCATGATGCTGTCAATTTCCTACAGGGAGCCTGGTCACACTTTTAAAGACTAACAAATTTATTTATCGTGAGAGCTTTTGTGGAAGAAAATCCAACTCTGTCAGATGATTGAAGAAAGTTTCTGACAAAGTGGGATTTTCTCCCACGAAAGTTCATGCGATAAATAAACGTTAGTCTTTAAGAATGACACCAGACTCCCTGTTTTGCTGAAATAGACTAACATGGCTTCCACTTTGGAACCTGTCAACTTCCTGTTTCCTATTATTACCCAAGCCCAAAGACTGGTATCCATCAATTAACTGCAGCTAAAACAGTGGCATAATTTGAAATTCCTGTGCAGACTATCATGAGTGAGTACCACTTCTGTGATATTATTGTATGGTGTTTACCAGTTTACAGTATTTTTTTGTGATGCCAGTAAAAAGCTTACCATATTAGTTAAAAAAAATTCAACTTTGGCTCTTCATGTCAGTAAAAACCAAAATGCAAGATTGGGAACTCTTCCCCTGTGATGATAACAGGTGGGCAGAGTGGCCAGTTTGAGAGACCAGGATTGGGGTAGGGGGGCAGAGGAGGGCAGTGTGTGAGGCCAGGATCAGGGCCAGTATTTTTATGGTGCGATAACTGATGCATGAAAAGTGATTGCAAATGCCTACTGGGCTGGGGTCTGCACACACATGAAGGGAGCCCAGACAACGTGGGAAAGAGGCCCAGAAATTAGGAGGGTTCCAGGGCCTGTCAAATTATATTTTAACCATGGACATTAACAAAAACATTAGATTTCAGCAGAAGCTCACTTACCTGTTTGGAGTTATTGTTCACAAAGAAGTCCTACAGCCATAGCAGAAGCATGGAAAAGGCAGTAAAAACACGTGCAATTCAGTGGCACAGCAAAAACAAAAAGAGTCAAAGCATAGTCAGGAAGAATATTTAATAAAGAAGCACCTGAGGCATATCAACTCTGATAATGCAAATGAAAATGTGCAGAATGGTAGACGAATATAAGTGCACTGACTAGGAAAAGCAAACAAATCAGTGACAGATGAGGGAAGCACTGGTATTTGTTGTTTCATCAATGATCATGCAAAGGCACCCTAAAACAGGGTGTTAAAGCGAAACATGGAAGACACTTTGGAGGGAATCCCTCCCTGAAATTCTGTGACACCTTCATGCAAGAATCAACAAGGGCTATACAAAAGCGTCAGTGCGCAGTAAGCAAACTGCTATTTCAAGGCGTTCGTGGGAATTTCAAGGAGAAAAATATCAACTCCTCTGCCAGGAAAAACCACTTTGAAATGAAAATAATGAGAGATTCTCCTTGCGGAACAAATTTTGCAGTGGCCAAATTTTTCTGTTTGCGATAGCAATGTGTTTGTCCTGGAATTATCCTATGGGAAGTGGGGAGAAGGCATAGGTGAGTGAGGCAGCCTAAACGTTGCCACTGTCCAGTTCCCCAGATATCAGGTGGGCTTGGGTATGCCTTTATAGCATCAGCCGCCAATATTCCACAAGGATGCACATTTATGCGGTTGAGCTTTTATTATGAAAGCACCAAAATGGGTTTTCCCTATGCTGTGGTCACCCTCTTTGCATAGCTCTAGACCCTAACATACAGATGTACTATCTGGAGTAAAAAAGATAGAGGAACACCCCCTACCCTTCCCCCAAATCAAAACAACTCAAGAAGAGACAGACATTGCAGTGTTAGGTTTACTCCAAATCAAGCTACTACAGAATAAGGTTTCCTTCCTGTTTGTTGAACTAAAAAGCAACCGACAGTCAGTATGGCTGTTCTAAGTTGTTATTAATCCCTCGATATCACTCCTGCAATTTTAAAGTAGCCTGCTGGTTGGCTGCCAGGCGGATTATTCGTTCATGAACGGGGAAGGGAGGAAAGCGGGAGATGAAATAGTTATATAAATTACACCAGTAATTCTAGCACTGATTAAACCAACACCTGCATTATCAACTTTAGCTTTAATAAAGATTCCAAGGGAATTTTTAAAGCCTCCTGAAGTTCTGAAATAAATATAATCCAACAGAGAAAAACCCACCCGAAATACAAAGGAAGATGAGCAAAACGCTGCTCTGAATGTGACTAACCTTGGCTATGTCTACACTGGGGTCCCTGGGAAGTTGATTCAACAAGGTTGAATTCTTCTTAAGTCAACTTCAGGGTGTGTCTGCACGGGACCAAGTGCAAACATACCCGGGGGCACCCCACCCTTTGTCCCAGTTGGCCACCTAGTGCCCAATCGGCTCCAGGGGCTCGATCTGGCCCAAGCTGCCAGGAGCAGAGTCAATTTCACAAGCTCCCAGACTATGAAATCGACCAGGCAGTGAGCCTCTGAAATTGACTAGGCTCTGAGCCTCCTGGGGCCCCAGCAAAGGGCATGAAGCCAGATGGGACTCCAGGCCTCTTGCTGCAAGGGGGGTGAGGGGGAAGGGAGCAGTCAGCTCCTAGATCCCACAGCCTGGGGCTGTGAGTCCAATCAGGCATTCCCCTGGCTGCTTAGAAATGGCCAGGTATGCAAGGAGCTTAAGCCTACTTACAGGACAGGAGTTATTAAAAAAACAAAAACCCAAGGAGTCGTGTGGCACTTTAAGACTAACAGATTTATTTTTCGCATGAGCTTTCGTGGGAGAAAATCCCACTTCATCAGATGCTTCGAAGATGGGTGAATCTTCGAAGCACCTGACGAAGTGGGATTTTCTCCCACGAAAGCTCATGCGAAAAATAAATCTGTTAGTCTTCAAGTACCACACGACTCCTTGGGTTGTTTTTGCTGGACTGGACTAACATGGCTATCCCTTTGGAAATTGACAGGAGTTATTACGTTGACAATTTCTAAATATAGATGGGGCTTTGCTTAAGTCGACTTAAAGGGTTTAAAGTCAGCTTAAGCCCACAGTGTAGACATACCCGTGTGCTCTGCCGAAGCACCAGAGTTCTTTTTAATCACAGCAGTACACTAAGCTACCTAAGAAAGGGCTGCCAAGAGCCTAGCTGAAGCAAGCTCTGATATTCCAGCTCCTTGAAACACTATTGGAGCTAGTAGGTTTTTGCTCTCATTAGGGACAGGTCTTCAGTTTCCAGATTCTTCTTTCTGAAACAGATTTTACATTTTTGTAGTGTTTGAGCAGCAGTAGCAAAGTTATGGCTTGATTCTTTCTTTCTGCTGGGGGAGGAGGCATGATTTCCCCCTCCTCCTCAGATTCAACGCATTTCTCAAGAAATGTGACTGACAATCAGGGAAAGGGATAAATTAACGAGAAGATGTACAGGGAGTTGGGTTGCAACACAAGTCAAGTGTGTGTACTTTACCACTAGGAGTGGTCCTGTTAACACACATATGCATCTTTGTGGACCCGGCCCTTGCCATGCAAGCCTGCAGGGGTGTCTAGATGTAGAAAGGGGAAGTGACTGGCAGCAAACAGATACAAGTTGTGTTAGTGCTCAGCGTTAGTTATTTTTGGTATTCTTAGAAAACGTGAAAGGGTCAATTGAGACTGATCCTCCACAGCTCTGACTTGCCCTGGCAGCCTTTAACCATAGATCATATTACAGCCACTGAAAGAGCTGTAAACACCATCACAAATCAGCTGTTGCTGTTAGCTGTTGCTACTTATTTCCTCAGGGAATAGGGCACACAGGATATCCAACCTTCCTAAAACACTTAAAATCATTTCCATACTTAACCCACCCTCAAAGCCAGTGTTCAGGGAGGGCACAACCCCACCAGGATAAGAGCAGTTAGAAGAATGGTGTACTGACCTACCAAGAGGCATTGCACTTTTAGGAAATTGTAAATCAATCCAAACCCATTAAGATACAGAAGTGAAGAGTGACGCCTCCTAAACAACCTTCACTTTGTCCTCTGGTGAGGTAAAGAAGGTGATGAAGAGGGTTATTAAAGAGAAACCAACTTCTTCCTTTAAAAAACAATCCTCTGTCCAATTAATCTTCACAAGCCCTTAACCCTAATCCAGACCTAGTTTTTGCATGGGTCACCCCTTCTTATGTTAGTAGCCCTGAGGAGGATTCCTTTTCACTTTGCATTTTTAAAAGGGGCCCCTGTCCTAGCTGCAAGTGCTAAACTCCCAGTCCAACGAAGCACACAAGCATCTGCCCTATTTCATCCTAGCTAGGTTCTTACTCAGTGCTCATCATGGCCATAACGGGCTGTGAGAGGTGCGTGGGAAAGGGAAGGAGGAGCAGAAGAGAGAATCAGGCCATGACCACTGTGGCGCTGCACCACCACAAGCCAGGTTGCTATGACAACGAGTGACTAGACCAAATTTAAGTAGGGGACGGTGTAACTGGCATGTGTGACGGTGGAGGCCTCAGGGGACAATATCAGTCAGATGGGGAGAGGGAGAAATCTACGCCCCTAAACAATTCACATTGCTTTCCTCTCTCCTGGGTATAACTAAGTGCCTTTGAGCACAGCATGAAACATGACTAACATCTGTCATATGTTTGTTCTCTCATCCTCTCCCAGGGGGAAGGAAGCAGGTGCAATGGAGTATCTTGTTTTGGGACATATCACACACAGACAGTTAGAGCAGGTGAGGTCAAAGAAATGCATCTTGCATCTGGAGAAGCTGGTGGGGAAGTCTGTGATGATCTTTTTGTTCCTGGAAGAGTTCATTCCAGTCTTGGGCCAGCCCCTAGGAAAGCTCTGTCCCATTAACTTAACTGTAAGCACCCAAGGAATCTCAGTGAAGACAGGGCTCGATAAATCGTCTTTGAAACTAGGAGCCAGCCTAAAAATTAAGGAGCTAGACTAATGCCAGGGAGTGGACTCAGAAGCAGCCCCCCTTCCTGCAGTATGTCAGGAGTGGCTGGCAGCTGACTCTGGAGCAGGGTCCGCGCCCTGGTGCAGGAGTTGCTCTGGAGTCTGCTCCCCAATGCTGACATGCCAGGGAGCAGACTGAGGAGCAGCCACCTTTCCCGCAGCACAGCGCCAACAGCAGGGAGCGCTCCTTGTCACCAACATGCCGCAGGAAAGGGGGTAAGAGCTGACAAATCCTAGGCACCAGGATAAAATTTCTAGGCACTATGACGACCTGGGATTTGTCAAGCTCTGTGTTAAGAACATGCTTAAGTGCTTTGCTGGTTTGGAGTCCAAGCACACAAACAGCTCTTTCCTGTCCACGTAATAGTCCCATTTATAGGGCAGGACGGCCAAATTGCCTTTGCTTGGAGATGTGCCATGTAGCACACACTCTTCCATCGGCAGGGCCAGAGCAGGGGCATGAGGATAGGGAGGAATAAGCTTAATGGCCATGAACAGTAGCAGCAAGAGGAGCAGAATGGATTGCACTGAAGCAGCTCTACCCCCAGGTACAGTACGAGGCCTAATGGTGCAAAAAGAACGCTGTGAATCCCAGTGATGAGTGAGCACTGTTTACATGGGAGAGGCCTTTACATGTGGTAGAAGCTTACAAAACAGCTGGGTAAGGCCCTAAATTCAGGAAAGACTCAAGAACATTTGAAATTACACACACAACTTCTATGTTTGTACAGCACCTAATGCAATGGGTTCTTGTCCACAACTCAATACAAATAAAGAAATTAATAAGTGGGAAATAATGATGTCCAATTGATTTCAATGCGACAAGCTTTGTGTACTTCCGAATCAGGGCCTTACGTAGGAGGAGAACTAGTATTTTCCACTTTTGTATCTGAAATCAGCTTTAGCAAAATGCCATGAGAGACTATTGCTTGGCTGGTTTGCCATTTTAGATGGTTTGGGGGTGCAATGTTGTGTATCTGTGCAGCTGAGCTGGATTCCGGATGAAGGAGGAGAGAAGACCTTGCACAGGAACTCAAAAATAAGACAGCCAGACAAATGCTGCAAGTGTGAAGAAACTGCTCATAATGCTTTGCCAGAGACACACAGTGGCTGTAGCAAAGTGCCATTTTGTAACCATTAAAATGGAATGGGCTCAAAAAAGTGCATATTTCAAAACAGCACAACCTACATACAGTGCCAGAGTGGCAAAAAGGGGACTATCTAAGAAGCCTGGATCTGGTGAGCTTCAGGAGACGTTATGAAGTTCATCTTTTCCCCCAGGCACATGAAAGGGAAGGGAATTTGGCAGGCAGAGAAAGAGGAAGGTTGTAGACGGGTAGGAGTTGACGGAGAGAGATTTGACGTTGATTGACCTAGTTTGCTGGTAGTGACATGTTGAACTATACAACTCCACTCCTGTCATGTCTCGAACAGCACCCAGCTCTTCAGATTCCCAGTCCTGTGCTTCGGCCAAATGGCCACTCACCCCCGCCCTGGCCCTTTTCGATGCTGCTGTCCAGCTGTGCTTTAAAATGTCTCATGTGCTGTAACTATTTAACACTACTGCATGAAAGCAACATTGCCATATAACTGAAGCCCAAAATCTGGGTGCTGTGACAAAATACCACCAGGGACCCTGAAATATAATCAAACCTGGGGCTTAAAATTTGCCCCTTCTGATTTCAGTGTTTCTTTGATAGATCATGGACTCCAGTGTAAAAGGCCTGTGGATGCAGATGAGAAAGTTCAGCAGATCCATGTAGGTTCTCCTGCCCAAGCGGAGTGATGTACCAGAAGCAGCTAAAATGCTCTGCTAAGGGCAGAAAGTGATACTGAAATTTAATAACCTGGAATATTATTTAATGGATGTCTAAAACCCTGTAAGAGCCAAAGGTGAATCACCACTAATTGAGATTAGCATTGTTACAATCTTAAACAGTGCTGAGTGTTTTGAAACATTTTAAGGTGTGTGTGTGCGCGCAAGCGCGCAATGTCCTCAACAGTTTTCTGTGCTTAGGGCAGAGTGTGCGTGTTTTACACATGCATGCACAATGTTGAGAACACCATTTGATTTGGAGTAGGCACAGGAGATCTTTCATGCACCCAGACACTTCTGAGAGTCCCAAGCTACAAACACACACCCTTCAGAAAGGAACACTACTGCTCTTCTGACCTCCCCCCAAGCCTCCCTACTGAAATGTTTTTTGCCAGCCCCCCTCCAGCCTTTTGCTTTACTATGACAAATTCCTCATTCATCCAAAGTTTGGCTTTGATGAATTCCTGACCCCCTCACTCAATCTCAAAGACTCTTTGATTCTAGCTCTCCTCTAGAACTGTACACATTTCAAAGCTCACCAGCATCCATCTACTCAGGCTGAGTGGTTTTGCTGTGATGTTATTCCAGGAGATACATTTCTGTGCCAAAGACTTGGCAGTAACTGCTGTTCAGAAGTGCTGGAGAATGAGGGTTGCTGCTCATGTCTCTCAGCCTCTCTCTGTGCACTCTGGTGCTGGGATGTATTTAGAGTCTATTAAACACCTTTGGGCCAAGCTCTGTGCTTCATCTTTCATCATTAAGAAAGTTTTGAAAAGTTCCACCAGATACCAACACATTTATTGATTACATGAACTTTCATAGGCAAAAATATACAAATGTGTTAGTCTTTAAAAAGAGTGCCACCAGACTCCTTGTTTGTTTTGCTGGACTAGATTAACATGGCTACCTCTTGGAACTTTCATCACTATTGGATGCTCCCCCAGCCAGACCATTGACATGGGTGACAGACTTAACAGCTGCTCAAATCATGCGCATTTGTCCCTCCTGAGCCCTCCAGAGTATATGAAATATTCCTGACACATTGGCCTTTGTCTCCGTACCTATTTGACGCTTCATTCAACTGTACTGTCAGCTGAGACACAAATTATTTTTAACCCTCTGCCTTGTAATAGTCTTGTATCTAATCTACCTGTGGATTAACTGACTCTTGACAGCTAAGAGGATCAATCACAATTTACACTAGCTCTCTAGTTCTTGCTTCCCTCTCACTTCTGAGCCCTTTCTTTTTCCACTCAGCCATATATCCTTTGGCAGGCTGTTCTATAACTTCCACAATATAACCCAACTACATCATAGTCAAACTCAAAAAGAAAGGAGGAGAGAATCACTTTCTTGGGGCCTGTTTACAAAACATATTCTCCTCATTCGTCCTTCTGCTAGAGAACCCCATGACACTTGGTCTGTTCTAATCTGGCAGTGATCTCTACCTTGATAGCATTAGGAAAAGATGCAGTTCCTTACTGAACACGCAAGCTTGTCCATTAAAACCACTGTCCTCTGCAAAGTCCCTCTGCACCATCTGCTAGGACAGTCAACACTCATTCTGGTCAACTGACAAGGCAGAAAGTTCACTGTTCTCAGCACTAAGAAGTCCCTCTCTTTTGGCAGCTCTCTCAGTCCCTATTGACCCTCATGCTACATTAAAAGACACTCTCTCTTGTCCATCCATAGCCCCAATTCAGGAAAGCAGTTGTCTAGCCTTATGCATGTACTCAAAGTGCTTTCCTGAATTGTGGTCACTGGGTTTAAAACAAACAAATTAAAAGATGCAACTCATCTACACCATCATGTTTTGTTTAATACTCAGACTTCACCAGGAACCTTGCTAAAAATGAGGAGTGAGACCCACAGATGGTTGATGTGCTAAAACTAAGTCTTTTTGGCTTGAGACAGAGATGAATTTTCAACCCCATATGCTGAAGAGACACACATGCTTTCAGAGGTGATCCAAATACACTGCTGAGTTGTAATCACATCTGTGTATGATTTTCAACCATTCTCAGTAATTCCTTTTGTAGTCCATCTTTATTGTGTGCCTGTGTTTATGCTGTAAAGCACACTGTCAGGTGTGTATATGGATTTGTGTCAGGCAGCTATCCAACATTTAAATGCAACATAAAGGAACACAGGGGTGTGGAAACCCACTAAACCAATACGATAAGTTAAAATGGCATTAGCGTGAAATAATGATAAAATGCATACATTGAGAATCACCTTGGAGCGTCAGATTTAATTTGTGTGCATATATGTATGCACTGACATGTGGCAGACCATTACCTGCTGTCTCTGGTAAGCGGAGAAAGTTCTTTCAAGCTCTTCAAGATCTAGGATTTTAAACACTCTCGCATCATCAATCTCAGTCCACACAGTGCCTGCCAGCTTGTTCTGAAACACATCAATATCATTAGAGACAATGTTTCTTTGTCACAGCCCAAACCAGTTGTAGCTAATGCTGCTACTGCCTTGCAGATCATGTCACATTCTTTTTTATATGAGACACATGTCACTTGCCCCAGCCAAGGTCAAGGGACGGAGCAAGACTCTGGCAAGCTCATTTAACTGTTTGATCCGTGACCTCTTTATAAAGAAGGCAGTAGTGTGTTAAGTAACAAGTGAGGAAAAAAAGGGCTTACCTCAGGCAGCTTCGACCAGTTGAAGGATTTGAGGGCATTTGTCGGCTGTGGGATGTTTTTCTTTTTCAGGGCTGAGCCCAGTGGTGCTCCAGGAGGCGGGGTTATCCCCCCCAGGGGAGGAGGGCCGGGTGGAGGGGGTGGTCCACCAGGAGGGGGCGGTGGGGGTGGAGGAGGGAGGATTCCTCCAGATAGAGGGGGTGGAGGAGGTGCAGGAAGGGTTCCCCCAACTTCAGAAGGGAAAGGTCCACCAGGGGCTCCAGATGGCAATGGGGGCCCTCCTGGAACTGATGCACAGATCACCCTCTGAAAGAAAGAGCCAGGTTACAAAAGCGGGGTAACAACCAGTCATTTGAAGTCTTTACGCACATTAGCTTCGATTAGGTGCTGATCTGAGAGGGTTCTGTTAGCTAAGGTGTATGTCCCCCGGCCCCAAGGGCTGACACTTTCCTACAGTATCAGGAAACCAGTTTAGACAAAGGTCCAGGACAGGGCATTGGGGCAGCTGCCATCTGGGAAGATGATGGGGACTGAACTGGAGCCATCCAGAGCAGGAAGCATGGATTTACAGCTTGAAATAATAGAGCCTGAGTCCACTGCCATGTGTTGTAACCAACTCATATCCTCAGAAGATGGCTACAGAGTAGTGGAACGGCCAAGAGAGGCTCATTCACTTGCTCATCCATCATGTGCAAGAGATATCCATCTGCCTTATACATTGGAAAACAGTACAGTCTTTGTGCAAAAGAATAAGTGGGCACAAATCTGCCATCAGAAATCACAAGACTCTAAAATCAAGGGATCAGCAGTTCAGTCTTTGTGATCACTCCATTAATAATTAGCTACTGCTGTGCTCACACAGATGAACACCAAATCAAGGCTTCAAAGAGAAGCTGCCGAGATTGAATTTATTTGCAAATTTGGTTGCTTTGCCTCAGGACTTAATAGGGACACTGGATTCTTCTCTCATTACAACAAATTTGATCTCATCATCTCTGTATGCTGTTCCTCAGTGTTTGGATTTTACAACTGCTTTCACTCGCTGTTACAGTATGACCTGATCCCATGACTTACACTTCACTGCATTTATTTCTTCCCATTCTGTAAGTTCCCCCATCCTCAAAATGTCTGACAATGTGGGATTTTCTTCCATGAAAGCTCATGCAATAAATAAATGTGTTAGTCTAAGTGCCACGGGGCTCCTTGTTTGTTTTACTGAACTAAACTAACATGGCTGCCCCTATGGAACTTGTCTCCTCTAGAAGCTCTTCCTGAGTGCTGAAGAACCCAGCAGTTTGAATTCCCAGTGTGCCTCCATTTAAACCCATGATCTTGTTGGACACGTGGGACTCAACCAATGACGTTCACAGCTAAAAGAAAGGGTCTAGAGCTTAGGTGAAGGATCAGGCCAGTAGCCTGTGCTGCAAGAATCTCACATCCAGTTTAACTTGCAGTTCACCCAAAACAGGTTTCTAGGAAAGCGTCTAACAGAGCCCACACAGGAGGCATCCAAGGAACAAGGCAATAGCCATCAGTCTAATAAGCCTATTTTCGTGGTTCATCTAAAAAGCTGTCTGTTCTCCAACCAACTACAACTGGGATTTCTTTACAAACATAGTTGGTTCTGTCCCATATCCAAGCCAGTTGGATATCTAGAGTTTTTCATCTGCTTTCTCTGTTTACCGCAGTGAGAAAGAACCTGGAGTTTCACCTTGAACAGGCAATCTGCAGCATGCTCTTACCCTATTGAGTTCATGGAGCTGCGCTGTGAGATCTGCCACCTGTTGCTTGACTTGCTTGTGCTCTGTAGACTCTTTCTCAAGTTTCTCTTTCATCTTATTTAAGGTCTGCATCATCTCTTCTTTCTCCTGGGTCTTGGCATCACACTCTCGCTCCTTCTTTTCCAGTTTCTGCTGAAGCTCATTGTGTTCTAGTTCCCCACACACCCCCCCAAAAAATTCCATGAAATCACTTTTAACTCCACTTTCTTCCTCACGGCAAACACACACACACACACACACACACACACACACACACACACACACGGACAACCAGCAGACAAATACATGGGCCAGTGTCAAACCCTTGATGTCTGAAGAAAAAGTAATCCCATTTACAAGGAAAAGGAAAGATGATTGAGTCAACAGGATGAAATAGGACCATTTATGTCCCACCACTCAAACGACATTAACCCCTAGTCTAACAAGACAGCCAGGATTAGCCGCCATATTTAGTGTGAATTTAAGACAGATATAGTACAGCAACAAGGCGTTCATCAATCCCCACGTACTCCCCCCCTTTTCAAGGTCTCTTTCTTTCACACACACCCTTACACCTTAATATCTTTGAGAACAGCAGCTTTGGAGAAGGCTCTCTCAATCACTGATGTGTATAGCAACTCCAACATTTCAGACCTCTGTGGCAGATACTATAGTCTACGCCAGTAGCTGACAACCACTGTGCTGTGGCACACTGGTGTGCCGCAGCAACCCCCTAAGTGTGCTTCCAGCAGCAGCAGGACCCAGCTCTGGTCAGGGTCCAGGGGCTACCAGCAACAGCATGGTAAGGTGTGCCGTGGCAGAAAAAAGGCTGGGAACCACTCATCTAGGCTGCTCTGTCTTAACTTATACTCCAGCTCAGCAAAGCACCCATTTTTAGTCACTTAACCTGTTAAAGGCAGTGGGACTTGAACACATGCTAAAATACTTTGTTGAATTAAGTCTCTCTGCTGAACCAAAGTGTCTTACTGCTACCCATTTCATTAATGTTGTTGTAAACATATCCAAAACATAGCAAGAACTAGTTCTTCTGTTCATACGACCAGGCTTTGGAGTAGCCCCGCAGTGAAGATCCCAGCTGAGGGGAGGCAGTGAGCATTGACACAGAGTTGAGTTTCCTGGGCAATAAAATAGCATGGTTGGCCGTGAAAGCCAGGGAGATAAGCTGCTATATGAAGGGATATAAAGACGCTTGGTCTGCAATAGCAGAATTCAGCTAATTAGAACACAGGACTTCTATTTTTTTCCTCTGAAAAATTTCCTCTCACAAAAAAGGTTTTCAACCAAAACTAAAAATTTTACAGACAACTCCCTTGTTGGTACAAACATTTTTTTTTTTTTTTTTAATAAAAAAGCTGAAAAAAAGTTAGGTTTCAGTTTTTCATAATAAAACCAATAAATTGTCAATGGAAGCAGATTTCTTCCTCAAAATTCCCTGTAAAAAAACAGATGGGCATTTTTTTGATCGTCTCTAGCCATAGGCATCATAGATACAGCATAATTTTAGCCTACTTAGATGCAAAACTCGTATGGATGACAATCAATGAAAACTCCAATCTTTTTGTACACACGTACATACATGTACACAGGCACAATGTGTGCACGCACACATATGCACTTAATATATGTATGATTTAAACTTAATATTTTGCATTGTTCCTCATCATTCACCTTTTCTCATTTTTTCTGCCTGCTCTTTCCACTGTTTAACTTCGTTTTCATTCACTAACCTAAAAAGAAGAGAAAAATAAGTTTAGGAAATAATCCTAACATAGGAAATAAGAATACAATACAAGAAGATGGAAGTAAAGCAAGCTGTATACTGCAAAACAGCCTTTGCATATTCTTGCTGAATGGAAATGCCAAACTGACACCATTGGTGTTGAGATCTGTTTGTTTTCCATAAACAGTCACAGTATCAAATTTTTGCTCAACAAGTCGTTGCACAGCCACCTACAAAACTTTCTGGGTTTTGTAGCCACCCAAACAAGCAGCAGAAATGACTGCCATTCATGTGGTCGATCACCATCCAAATAAATTATGAATAAGGAACACTGGAAATAGTAATCATTGGAAATAGTTCATAGGAAATCAGTAGGTTGAGCTTGGTTCATATGCACGTTTCTCTGAGTAAGTTCAAAAACGAATTCCTAAACAAAGTCTACCACAGGAAGAGGTACTATATTTAATATCATTCCCCACAAATGGTCCACCCTGCTCTACCTCTGATATACAAGAACAGGAGGCTGAAAAGCCAATTCCACTTTCAAGTTATTAAATACTAAGCCGTTTAAAGGAAAACTAAGAGCATATTGTTAAAAGCTGCCTGGAGTGTGTGAATTATCCTGGTAGCTTTAACAGATCACAGCCACATTAAAACACAGCATTAGGGAGCTTACTTGTCATTTGAGCCCATGGCTCAAAGGAGGGGATGTACTTACATTCGGACAACATTTTTAATATTAAAGTTTTCCAAGGGAGTAGAGTCGGGGTCCTGCCCTTTGTCATTCTGTATGACTATTTGCTGTACAATCCTATCAAGCAGTAGCCAGTACTGGACAGTGTTGCCACTTCTTTTAACTGAAAAGAGAAAGGGGGTGAGAAGTAGTGAGAGGGAAGGAAATGAAGCAGTAGGGCATTTGGAAGCTGCTTTTCTACAGCATCAAAAAGAACGCACGCATGTCTGTCTAGAGGCCATAACTGAGTTTGGGTTGCTGACGTCAGGCATCAGATGTACCTGTTTCTGACACAAAGAGCTTCAAATCTAAGGGCAGGTCCACACTTGGGCTGGTGTGTAAAGTACAGACATAAGCACAGATATAAATAGCAGTGTAGACAGCCAGGCACTGCTTAGGCGAGTAGAGACCTAAGAGAATCTTAGGGTAGGTACCCACCCTACATGGCTCTACACAACCAAGCAGATTCTGCTATTTTTAACAGTGCAGCGTCCTGCTGCTGGAGCCTCTCTCAGCTGCAGTGACAGGCTCCGGCAGAAGAGAAAGACTCCAGCAGGGACGGGGTTGTGAGGAAAGTCTCTGGTTGCTGGGAGGAGGGCTGCTGTAGCTTTTCTCAGCTGCAATGAAAAGACTCTAGCAATGAGGGGAAAAAATAGCAGATCCTGGCTCAAGGAGCCTTTCCTTGCTGCCTCCTTCCTGTCAAAGCCTGTCCAGGATGTATATATAAGCTACACACCACAAGATGACTGCAGTCTGCCTTTTGCTGCAGTGTGTAGCTACATGGTCCCCTACATGTCACCACAAGCATTGATACGGCCTAAAAAGAGAAGACAAACAGGGAAAGTGATTTGCCCAAGGTCTCACATTAGGTCAGTAGCAGAGCTCATACCAGGAGCCAGGTTTCCCAGCTTAGTGCTCTCCCCACACTAACTTTAGTTTGCTACCAAAGCTTAAGAAATTAAAGCTGTCCATATTGCACTTTGCATTGTGTATGCTAACTGCTCCACTTCAGCTGCAGGAGAAATAGAGTTTTTCTGGTGTGGCTGAAATACAAAGCCATATGTCACAACAATGGCTCAAGCCCTCCTGAAAGGCTGTGAATTGATTTGTCTACTCACAAGGCATTTGGAGACAGTGATGAAGAATAGACATAAAGTGCGGATACGCTTCTGTGTGAGTCAATCTCTTCCTCGTCAGTTCAAACATCTGAGTTGCACTCTTTGTGTCTATGTGAACCTGTGGAACAAATGGAACCAAAAGGTGAAATTAAAAAGAACATGGACTGAATGATGCTACCTCACATTTTCACAACTACCCCGATAGCAGGTGAATAAGCTAAACAACTTGATCCAACCAACTCAGTGCTAGAGCACTGCATGAAGAGATTATGTGGCAAATTAATCAATAAAAAAAATAAAATTAACATGAATTTTTTAGCACATAATCTAGCCCAGGATCTGTCTCTTCTATGACTTCTATGGGTCAATCAAAGTATATGTATTTATAAATATATCCTCAAAAAGACCCATGCTAGGTAGGAAAGCATTATCATTCCAATCTGTATTAGAGAAGAACATCGGTGTTTGAGGCAGATTGAGTGACCTTCTGAAGGCTGCACTGAGAGTTCATAGTGGAACTAGGAATCAAATCCAAGTCTGAATCCCAACCCACTGACCTCTTCCATTCCAGAGTACTTTCCAAACATGCATCAGTGTGGACTGCAAACCTCACTGAGCCAAGAATTAGCCCTATATTACAGAGAGGAGCTAAGTGGCTTGCCTGATGTGATTGTAGAATTTAGTCTTCCCCCATCTCCCAATGTAAATTTCAAACAGCAATAATTACAACAACAGGCAGTATACATACTAATTCAAATCTTTTGGCAAATTCCAGTTCATCTTCATTTCTGAGCATTTCAAAAAAATCTAAATGCCTGGGCAAGGGAAGAGGAAAAAAAAAGTTTGAAAAACGGACATTTAAAACAGTGCTTTAAAGATAGATAAGAGCAATCCAAAGAAGTTTCAAGAACAAAAGTAAGCAGTGATTTTCTAGAGTACCAGCAACATCTACAATTGCTATGACAATAATAGCAAACACATCAGTTACCAAATAAACACCTGTCACTCATACTCTAACATGCTTAAGAAAAGCGGACCTAAATCTGATGAAGGTGAAATGCTGTAGCAAGGCATATTCTCTCTCTCTCTCTCTGACAGCCTATGGAATAAAGAAAAATGATGCTCTGACAAACTAGAGGTAAAACTATGATGCCACTTAAATGCCAGGTGAATTAGGGTGAAGATAGGCCCCGTGCCTGTCGTCCACACAGGGGTGAATTCACATTAGATGTCGGGTAAGTTTCTCATGTACATAATGGATCCAGTGCTGAGCAAACCCACATTAACTGCAATGCAGGTCTGGCAGACTTTTGCAAAATGTTTCGTATCTGTGTTTAGTATCTGTCTAGAGAGGGGTCTGAACCCAAGAATCTACAGTCATGTGGAGGTCACTCTGCACATCAGCAAGGGAATCCTTAAAACAGTGAAGCAGGCACACCAGAAAAGGACAGGTAGACAAGCTACTAATATCGAATGGCTTTCCTCACCTGTCTAATGTTGAATTTTCATGCTCCCTTAGTTTATCAATGACTGGCTGAATTCCTAGCATTAGAAATTCATATCTCAGGTGGAGTCTGAAATCCAGACTTTCCTGAAAAGGAAATGCAAAGGGTGAATGCTACGAGATGCGGCTCTAATAAGGCACTTGAAACAGCCTCCCACCAGTAAGTCCAAGGGTTAAAGTAAGGCAGAATGCACCGGAACGCAGTTCCAGGACCCCCTATTGTTAGGCAGGCAGCATTCCGGGCCCCCTAAAAAACAGAGGAGCGCACCAGAATGCAGCATTTTGGGGCCCCCTAAAAATAGATGGAGCAGCCAGAACATAGAGTTCCGGTGCATTCCACCTTAAGCCCTCTTCCAGCTTAAGCCCAGCCAGCAGAGAGCCATGGCAGGCTGGCAGTTTGTGAATCTCCCCCCTGCAGGGCGGGAGTAGCTTGTGGCCAGGAAGCAGCTCCCAGCCCCTAGCCAAAACGATTCTGGATAGCCAGCATGC
>ML681997.1:6898900-7196092 GCA_007922195.1 Podocnemis expansa | reverse complement strand
GGAGCTGCTGGGGGTTGTGTGGGGCAGGGTGCGTGCGTGCATAGCTGGGAGTGGGTGGGAATGGATGTGTAGCTGGGGGTGTGTAATTGGGTATGTGTGTAGCTGAGGGATGGGTGGAGCAGATCAATAATCAATGCATGTGGTACTCAGAAATGGTTGCAAATGCCTACCTGGGCTCGGGGGCAGTAGCTGGGGTAGGAGGCAGGCATTTGTGGCCTGGACTTGAGCTAGGGCGAGCCTGGACCTGTGTGAGGGGGCCCTGGAAATTTAGGAGGGTTCTGGGGTCCTCCAACTTATACTTTAACCCCTGAGTAAGTCCTCCCCAACTTACCACTCCAGCCCCTTGGCTCAGGACTGCATTAATGAAGGACATGATGGCCGTCTTTAGATTCACTTCATCTCGATATCTTCCTGTGCTTTTATCCAAGTCATTAATCAGTGTCTGCCAAATGGATAACAGGTACGCCACAGAGTGAAAAAACATGCCGCAGAAATGGCAAAACCATGAAAATTTGAACAACCCACATGTAGGCTCCTAGAAACCTGATGAGCCCCATACTCTTCTGATGATGGTCACCCGTTTATAGGGGTTCACTTCAGCTGTACAATGCCCCTTAACAGTCCCTACCTTGACGTCTACTGTTACATCATACATTCCAGGTGTGTTACAGCCCTGGTGCTTTAATACCAGTTGCTTTGCAAAAGCAAGTTAGTTCATTTTATTTCCTTATAAACCGCTAACTCTGCTGTTCAGTAGGCAGACTTTCAGGCTCCAAGACACTGCTAAGCAAAACAGAGGGAAGCCCAGTTCCAGTTCTTGTTCAGACGTGGGCCTACTCTAACCTGCATCAAACGACTACAGTCCTCAAAGGGCTAACCTTGACTGAAGGCTGCCAGAGTGCACTGTGCTTTGGCCTGACCCACTCTCCTGAGGTGGTGGTGCAGGAGGGGTCTCTGAATAGCTAGGGGCTTGCATCTGGTTTCCAGTCAGGTAACGTGAGGGGAGCAGAACATTTTCCTCAAATGCTGCATAAGCCAGAGTACAAGAATTTATGGAGTCAGAGAAGAAGAGCTTGCCTTGTTCAGCCTTACCAAAAAAGAGGTCACGGGGAGAGATGATTGCTCTCTATAAATACATCAGAGGGATAAATACCAGGGAGGGAGAGGAATTATTTAAGTTCAGTGCCAAGATGGAAACAAGAACAAATGGATATAAACTGGCCATCAGGAAGTTTAGACTTGAAATTAGATGCAGGCCTCTAATCATCAGAGGAATAAAGTTCTGGCATAGCTTTCCGAGGGGAGTGGTGTGTGTGTGTGTGTGGGGGGGGTGATAAAAAAACCTAGCTAGCTTCAGTACTGAGCTTGATAAATTCACGGAGGAGATGGTGTGATGGGACAGCCTAATTTGGCAACTGACTGATTTTTTTTAATACCAGCAGGTGGATACACCAGCAACCTGAGAAGGGACAATAGATAGGGTGGGTTCTGAGTTAGAGAGAATTTTTTTTCTGGGTGTCTGACTGTTGAGTCTTGCCCACACGCTCAGGGTTTAGCTGATCACTGTATTTGGGGTCAGGAAGGAATTTTTCCCCAGGGCAGATTGGCTAGGGTTCTGGTGGTTTTTTGCCTTCCTCTGTAGTATGGGGCATGGATTACTTGCGAATGGATTCTCTGTATTTTACAGTCTTTAAAATCACTATTTGAGGACTTTAATAACTAAGTCCTAGGTTAGAGGTTTATTACAGAGGGGCTGGGTGAGATTTTGTGGCCTGCATTGTGCAGGAGGTCAGACTAGATCAGAGGTCTGCAACCTGCAGCTCCAGGGCCACATGCAGCTCTGGGCTCCATTCTTTGTTCCAGGCTCCCTGTGGCAGGCATCCTCGCCCAACTCCCAGCTCCCTGCACTGGGAGGCTACATCCACTGAGACTCAAAATACTTTGTTAGTGAAGGAACTTTTAAAAAATGGGTCTCATCTTATTGGCCTCTTCTGACCTTAGAGTCTATGAGAAAATGAAAACATACCTGAAATCGAGTCCTTTCGCTGGCATATTTCTGGTAGTGCAGCATGGCCTCCAAAACCTTTTTGTGACCTCCAGGAACCAGGCACACAGCGCCCAGGATTTCCAGCACTGCCACCTTTGTCTTTACGTTCTCTGTGCTCAGACTCTGAGCAATTACATTAATACTCTCCGGATGGGCCAGGACGTGAGCCCGGCCTTGAGAGTTGTTCATTAGTGCTTTTATACACCCAATAAGAGAGGTATGTATGCGAGACTCGGAGGTCTCATAGTCCATGCTTTTCAGAAAGTTCAGAATACACGTCAAGCCATCCAAGTCGATAAATCTGGTTACAAACCTGCCACGAAGAGAAGCATGTTAAAACCAACTGAAGGAATCCCTTACTGATATGTTTTTAAAAATGACAGGAATTTTTTAAAGTATTTCTCTGCAACTAACTAGTAGGACTGATGTACTTTTTCTAGGGGTTGTATGAGAGCATACTGAATAGAAGAAACCAACCATTGCAAATTTCTGGACCACAAACAACTGGATCTCTTTTATGAATGAGCTTATTTAGAGCTGGGAAATTTGAATAGTAGGTCAATAGTGAGTTATACCACAGCAAGTCTCATCTTACCCTGAGATAGAAAATTTACACTGGAGTGGTTTGCTGTGTCATTACATTGATGTAACAATGCTCACTGCCCCTCAATGCATTAGTCCCCTTTAAGAACAGCAGGTGTAGAAGATATATCTAGCACTATTTGTTACACTACCTATTTTCTGAACAGTGATGTTGATATACTTGACAGAGCAGCATACCTCTGCAGCATTTTTCACACTCCAAGGAACACTCCAGGAAATGGATATTATAGTCAATTGAAAATTTTCAAACAAAAACTCTTCTGTCAGAAAACAATGATTCAATGAAATCTAAAAGGTTTAAGGGGCACATGCTGATTTCACCAAAATTTCATTTAGAAAAGTAAGAATTTCAATTTTTTCTTTTAAAATAACTAATTTTTAATTTTGTCTTCTGACTTAAAATATATGATGAGTCAAAGCCCAAACAAAAAGTTTTGTCTGACCCACTTTCCCAAAAATGTCAAGGAAAATTTAAGTTTTCTGAATTCTGTTCCAATTTGGAGTGAAAGCAAATGTTTAAAGCACAGAATTTCCCAGAAAATGGAAATCTTGGTTCTCCCACAGTCCTAGTAGAGATCATCATGCCCCATTTTACAGATAAGGAAACCGAAGGAGAGCTAATAGCCCTACAAATCAGCTGGTGTCTGAGCTGAGACAGTTACTGCAGTTCATGAGTCAAGGGCTCTGAGTCTCACATACAGCACTGATTATTCTTCTCATCTATCAATAATATAAGCAGATATTTCTATTTTAAGATTCCTGTGCTGGAAAACATGACACAGTCATGATGCAATAAAGCAAGGAAAGAGAAAAAAAAATTGCCTCATTGGTTTTGTCCTCAGTGCAGTCTTCAAGCTCTCTATTGTTTTATTTCTCTCCTCTTCATCTTCTTTTTCCAAAGCTATCAGTGATCTTCTCTGTAAATGGAGAAAGGCAAATTTCTACAACAGGGTTCGACACTCTGTCAGCAGAGTTAATGATGAATCACAGTAAGGAGCACCACAATAGCAAAACTAATATTTGTTTTAGTCTGCAACTTATCAACCGGGTCATTGAGCAGATGTACTTAGCAATATTGAAACTTGGAAGAGCAGTATTCAAGGAGGAAATACTTATTTGTACTGCAGTAGCACCTTAGAGGCCCAGTCACGGACCAGGTCCTCATGGTATTACACATTCTATGGACACAAAACAAAAAGATGGCCCCTGCCTCAAAGAGCTCAGATTTTCTTTCTATTTAGTAGTCAGGAATAATTTCATCCCAAGCTTGGCAAGATAAGAAACAAGGCAGTATATCTTGGATCCAAACCTAGTTAGTAGTTTGCATTATGGTAGCACTTCAGGCTCCAACTGAGATCAGTCTCGCTGTATAACACACATGTAGGTTTAAACTAATGCAAATGGTGGATTTTTTTTTTTGTAACTTGCAGATTTTAAACCACTACCTGAGGATGTTAGTAATGCAGCCAGAGGTTAGGGGTCTATTCCAGGAGTGGGTGGGTGAGGTTCTGTGCCCTGCCACATGCAGGAGATCAGACTAGATGGTCATAGTGTCTAAAGGTACAATCTGCACTTGGAGATGTTTGTGTAAATTCCAGCTTGAGTAGACATACCCATGCTAGCTTGGATTGAATGAATATGCTGAAAACAGAAGTGTAGCCCTGGTGGCACAAGCTGCTGGAAAGACTAGTCACCCCAAGTTGGATGATTAAAAGTTTAGAAAAGATGACTGATGGGAAAAGATTGAAAAACTTGAGTTTGCTCAACCTGGAGAATAGAAGAATGAAGGGGCACACAGTGAGGGCTTTGAGGTACTTAACAGGATGTTACAAGGAGGAGGGAGAAGAATTGTTTGCTAATCTCTGTGGATAGGACAAGAAGCAATGGGCTTAAATTGTAGCAATGGCAGTTTAAATTGCACATCAGGAAACACTTCCTGTCATGGATTGTCTTGGTAACACTTGAATGCAGGTAACTGGACTAGATGACCTTGCAGGGTTGCCAATCTTGCATTTTAGTTTTTACAGACACGATGATCTGAAATTGATATTTTTTTAGTAACATGGTAAACCATTTACTGACATTACTAAAAGTATCATAAATTCATTAAACCACACAGTAATGTCACCAAAGAGTATACTTACTCATGATATTCTGTACACAGGAATTTTGAATTATGCAATTATTTTAGCTGCAATTAACTATCAATCAAGTTCTTTAGGTATGTGAAATAAAAGAAATGATAAAGTTGTGATCAGTGCAGTTTTACAGTACAAGAAGTGATTCTGAACGACAATGTCAAAATATAGTATGTTCACTTCTATCCAACATTTTAGTTTTTGGATTTACTGACAGTGATAATTCCCCCCCATCAATTTGAAAAGGGATAGCCGTGTTAGTCTAGTCCACTAAAAAAACAACAAGGAGTTGTGTGGCACTTTAGGAACACACTGGCTGTTAGTAACCCTGCTGAGGTCCCATTCAGTCCTACACTTCTGAGACTATCTGATCTGAGTTGCCAGACCTGTACATGGGCAGTTATCCCCTCCTGGCGCTCATGCCGGCAGAGGTACACTTCCAAGGTGAGTCCAGCTTAAGCCCAAGTAGGATGGGTGTGCCACCTCCCACTAGGACTGATCCTTCCAGTGTTAAATTCAGATGTACCCAGACCAGACAAAAGATGGGAGTGGCAGCTGAGGCACAAAGAGGGAAAGTGACTCAGCCCAAGGCCATATATCAGGCTAGAGGCAGACCCAGCAATCGGACCCAGATTTGAGGAGTCCTTTTCCCTCCCAATTGGAGCACTCTGCCTCTCCGGCTTGTGGGTAAAGGTCACCCCATTCCACCACTGGAACTTTGGCTGCGCTTCCTTGATGATAAAATAGGGAGTTGAGATTACGTTGCATACTCGCGGAGCTTCGCTTACAACACAGTGGTCTCTAGACTAAAAATTCAAGCCAGTCCTCCACAGAATACATGCAAGGGCTGTAGACAAAGGCCACCGCACTGCACTGCACTCTTGGCACATTTGGCTGGACCATAGCACTCCATAAATGAGTTTATGCCTGAGTGGAATTTAGAGGTATTTCCCCTTAAATATGTGGAGTTGACAAACCCTTAATTTCAGGGCTCCCACATTCATGTTGCTTCCAAAAAGAAAAGCCTTACTAAATACTCATGGAAATAAAATCAACCACATGTAAATAAACCACCTTGGTTCAATGATATTCTGTGTGTATTTCTATACACAAGAAGAATACACAACACCTATGCCATTTAGAAACTTAGCTTTAATTTTGTTTGTGAATCATAGAATTGTAGGGCTGGAAGAGACCCACAAAATGTCTTCTTGCCCAGTCCCCTGCATTTGTAGAAGGACTAAGCATTATTTAGACCATTGCTGACAGGTGTTTGTCTAACTTGACCTGAAAAATCTCTAATGATGGAGATTCCACAACCTCTTTAGCCAGTTTATTCCACTGCTTAACTAACTGGACATTTAAGAAGATGTTCCTAATGCACAACCTAATACGCCCCTGCTGCAATTTAAGCCCATTGCTTTTAATCCTATCTTCAGAGTTTAAGGAGAAAAATTTCAATTTCTTCTCCATGCAACAACCTTTTATGTACTTGAAAACTGTCATGTTCCCCTATAGTTTTCTCTTCTCCAGACGAAACAAACCCAGTTTTTTCAGTCTTCAGTCACAGGTCATGTTTTCTGGAACTTCAATCATTTTTGTTACTCTTCTCTGGACTTTCTCCAATTTATCAACATCTTTCCAGAGACATGGTGCCCAGACCTGGGATATAAACACTCCAGCTGAGACCCAATTCATGTGGAGTAGAGTGGCCCTGTTAACAACAGTCCCGCTAATGCATCTCAAGTTCAGTGTCTGGGAAAACTGCTAGACTACTAACCCTGTAATGATCAGCTCTGTCTGGGTGCCTCAAATCTGGTTCAGTCTCTGCAGCTGGTTCAAGTCCCAGCATCTGCTGAGATTCCCAACAAAGAGGCAACTAATCAGTGTGTATCACAGTGGGGTTCAGGGCACGTGAATACCAGTCCACTGAGAACCAGGGTGAGATTATCAAACTCACTCCATATAAACCACTCACAAAAGCTGCTATTTTCCTGTCAATCCCAGATCCTGCTGGTGCACTGATGCAAGAAACCCTGACTAGAAAGCTAGTCTGAATCTTCTAAGCTGATGGCTGGTTTTACTACCTTCCAGCTATGCATGCATTAACCCTCAGAGTTCATGGAAGAGCAACCCATTTTATAGCTTAGAAAACTCAAGCAGAGAAGGGTCAGGGTCCTAATATTCACAGTCATTCAGGCACTGAACTCACACTGGTTGCTACAGGAGTGAGAGGCCTAAATACTTTTGAGGATTTAAACCCAAAATTACCATCTCAGGCTCTTCCAACAAGTTAGCCAGAAAGCCAGATCCTTACTCTAAGCACTAGCAGACTCACCTCTTATCTTTCTCCATAAAATTAGTAACTACTTCTGCTTTACAAGAAGGGGAATGTGGGGGGGATGGCAGTGCTGTCAAACCCAGCCAGCAAATATGATGAGTCAGGCCCCCCCAAAGTCACAGGTTTGTTTTAAAACAACAAACACTGGACGTTCCCTCTTCCCTGCCCAAGTCTGGACTATTCAGCCTGCAGAGCTTCCATTCTCAACCTCAAAAGCCAGTAAGTCCTTAAAAAAAAAAGCTGAACTTCTCACATAAAGTCACATAATGCCAAGACCCAGGACATTAAGACAGACACTATATATCAGAAGACTTGTGATAAATATCATGAGTGGGTAACACCGGAAGTAAGTGAGTAACAGGCCTGAGCCTGCAAAAAAAATGCATAAATGTGTTTGAAACACGTGTTAAATTTAGCCTGTCTCTCGCACATTACTGTGAACTGTGATTATTTGGAACCAGTGATGTCCACAAAGGCAACAGCATTATCTAGCATAATGCTCATTAGCTTGTTTCATCTCTGGACGCCTGGATTTTGTTTCAAAACAGAGAGAAATGGAGATTGGTGAGATTCCAAGTAAAAACGAACAAAAAAAACTAGGTTGGATTTTCCAATAGTTAGTGCTTCCACTGAAGCTGTCTGCTGACTGGTGATGCGGCTGGACAGCTGTCCCTGCAGTGTTACCAAGGAGGAAGCTGCCCTGCAGAAATGTTTAACGCATGATGTCACTGCTCCACAAGAGCAATCCACTGGAAAATTCAACTGAAATTCAGTGGGGTCCATTTAATCTCCTCCAGCACAGCTGAGGTATTTTATACACACCAGGACAAAGAATATCTGAGGCATTTATGATCCCATAGCCCAGTGCCCACATCTGAGGAACACCAAAATGCTGCATATCCGCACTAGGCTTACCAAACCATGGGAAAATTACACACACAGGCAAAAGAACTGGAGTCTGACTGGCAGAAAGTAGGCGAATGCCTGCATTTGTTCCCTTCAGCAAACAAAAGGAGAAAGGGGTTTTCATCCCAAGGCAGGTGGTGGCCGCAGAATTCTCATTTATACGGGGAAAGAGTTGCATAGTGATGAGGGCAGTCCAGGTCTTCTTTGAATAATGCTGAAACTGCACACTGGTCAGTCAGGCATTCACAAAATAGGGCTTACCAAAGTCCCACCAGACCCAGCAAGAGGGACACCTTAGACCAGTGGTCATCAAATCACGGGTCTAACCCAGTACTGGGTCATCAGACCAAGTTGTACTGGGTTGTGGTGTCCTCGGCAGCTGCCATCAAAAGACTGTTTTTAATCTCCCACCACCGTCGGCCACTGGGCAGTAGTGGAGGCAGCCGGCTTTCTTTCAAATTTCTTCCTGCTGCTACCCTCCTCCTCTCATTCTCAGGCATGCCTTGGATATGGGCCACTCTGGGTGGGTTTTTCCATGGTGTGCCTGGGGAGCCCCACCCCAGAGCAAAGCAGCCCCATGGAGTGGTTCCTGTGCATGGTGGCTGGATTTGGGGTCCCCAGAGATGCTGCCTGCCTGGGGGAATTCCCCCCCGTCATGGCCACTGGCATATTTTCAGGTGGTGGCTGCTTTTTTTCTGGCACAAGAGGATGCCGCACAGTGAGGGATCAGGAGCTGGGGCCCAAGGAAAAATAAGTTTGAAAGCCACTGCTTTTGTACCAGGGCTGATTTTCTTCAATATCTTCATTAATGACCTGGATGGTGGGATACCTGGATGGTGGGATAGATTGCATGCTCAGTAAGCTTGCAGATGACACCAAGTTGGGGGGGTATGATAGATATGCCAGATGGTAGGGATAGTATTTAGGGAGACCTAGACAAATTGGAGCATTGGGCCAAATTAAATTTCATGAGGTTCAGCAAGGACAAGTGCAAAGTCCTGCACTTAGGATGGAAAAGTCCTATGTACAACTACAGGCTGGGGACTGACCAGCTAAGTAGCAGCACTGTAGAAAGGGACCTGGGGGTTATGGTGGACAAGAAGCTGAATATTAGACAACAGTGCACCCTTGTTGCTAAAAAGGCCAACAACTTATTGGGCTGCATCAATAGGAGCGTTGTCAGTAGATTGAGGGGTGTGATTATTCCACTCTGTTCGGCGCTGGTGAGGCCACATCTGGAATAGTGTGTCCAGTTTTGGGTTCCCCACAACAGGAAGGATGTGGACAAGTTAGAAAGAGTCCAGCAGAGGGCATCAAAAATGATTAGGGGGCTGGGGCACATGACCTATGATGTGAGACTGAAAAGACTCGGCTTATTTAGCCTGCAGAAGAGAAGATCGAGGAGGGATCTGACAACTACTTTCAGCTACCTGAAGGGGTGTGCCAAAGAGGAGAGAGAGAGAGGCTATTCTCAGTGGTGAAAGAGGACAGTGCAAGGAGCAATGGTTTTAAGTAGCAAGGGGGAAATCAAGGTTGGATATTATGAAAACCTCTCTCACTAGGAGGGTGATGAAACACTGGAATGGGTTCCCTAAGGAGATTGGTGGACTCTCCATCTTTGGAAACTTTTAAGACCCAGCTGAATAAAACCCTGGTTGGGATGATCTAGTGGCAGTTGTCCTGTTTTTAGCAGTGAGTTGGACTAAATAACCTCATGAGGTCCCTTCCAGATCTAATATTCTATGATTCTGTGACACCACCTCAAAGTAGCTTTAAGGTAGATTGAAGAAAGCAAGCCACACAGAGTATCTCTCATTGATCTAGACAGAAGTACCGAGCATTGCCTGCTCCCACTTGAGTGGATGGGAGAACTCTTATGATTACAGAAGCAGAAAGAGCTGGGCTAACGCTGGGCACCTATGAACAGTGATTTTCCAGCATTTCTGAGGACACTGGGAGGAAATGCTGCTGTCATAGGGAGCCTTTATGTTACATGGTCAGTAGATATAGCTAAAAATCAAGGCCCTGTAAGCATTGCAGCAAGCCAACTTTACATCAGAAGGAAAGGCCTTCAGCTGTTTTGTGATGAGCCAATGCCAAATTCTGTAGCAGTTTCATTTAGGAAACTCTTCTCCCTTTCCCCTCCAGCCCCAAACCAGATATTTGCTGAGGTTAATACAGCCAGTGCATTGCCCCACTTCAGCAGGCCGCAAGAGTTTGAGCTGACAGTGTCGCTGTGCTATAGAAGTGAGAAGCAGAAGCCAGAGCATTAAGCAAAAGGGCAGGGCACAGCTAGAGCTGCAGGGACCTCGCACAGAGCGGGAAGGAGGGGAGCCTTTTAACAATAGCTAAGTGTTGGAGCTTTCTTCTCTTTCCTATGTGGGCGCATTATTCACAGGTAGCCTGGCATCTCAACTCTCCACCTCAGCAAGCCCCTCGGCAGCAGCTGCCACCTCGTTGCAGCCAACAGCTATAAATCAATGACCAGCAATGTGCACCAGTCTTTTGGGTACTATTAGGCTCCAGAGTGAACTTGCCGCTGAGAGAATGGAGAAGTGTGCATAGCTCAGAGCTGTGGCTTCAGACTGCCTGTCTGCAAATGGACACAAGTGATCTGGTGCTGATTCACCCTGGGAATGCTTGCTCTGCAGTTGTCAGGGCTAGAAGAAACTAAATGAGTTTAGGGTCCAATCAGCAGGTCTCTGGGGGACAGCAGCTTTTCAAGAGGCAGAAACACAAATGAAATCAAATCACAGTATCTTGGAACAGAAACATCCTGATCTTCATTGCTGAAGACAGATTTCCATCCAGGCAGCATGGTGCGTGGATTAGGGACAGTAATTCTGTAAGCATTTAGGAGTACATTAACAAAGATGCTGAGGAAGCCTACACGAGACCCTCCACATCACATCAGCACAAGAGGACTCTGCAGCATGGGGACTGTTTGCTTGAGGGGAAGGTCTGCACCCAGGATGACCCAATGGGCCCTGCTCCTTGTGACAGGCAAAGCTGGATTAAGACAGGGGCTTTAGTTGCTGGAGCCCCTGGCCCCAGTTTAAAGGGGGCCCCCATGGCCCCCCAGAAGTTCAGCCTGAGTGGCAATTTGCTGCTGCTTGCCTTCAGCCCCCAGCCTGCTGGTCTGTTCACCAGCAGGACTACCATGGCTTCTGGTCTACACCCCCCCCCCCAGCTTTCAACATTTAGCCCCAGCTTGTGCCAGCCTGTGCTTCTCCCCCACAGACACCCTGCAGGAGTGCAGCCCCTGGGCACCCTTCTCCCCACTTCCAGTGCTGGCCATGGCTACCTGAACCCTCTCCTCAGCTCTCTGGCTGGTGCCCCAAAGCCCCGACTCCACCTCCAGCACAGGGGGAGGAGGCAATGGTGGGCCCCACAAGGATGGGCAGCCCTGGGCCTTGATACAGCCATGGGCTGCACATGGACATTGGAGGGGTTACAAGACAGCCCTGTGCTGGGGAGGGAGGAGCCAGGCTCCCCCTGACAAAACTGATGACACAGACTGCGGTGGTGGTAGTAGGAGTGACTATCACTCTGAACAATTGGATATTTCTGAAGAATGGACTAACTCTGGCTGCCTCTCCCAAGCACTCATGCAGGTGTAAGTCAGTGACATGCTGACCGCCCAGAACCCAGCGTGTGTGTATAGAGACCGTCTGTCTCTCCTCTTCAATCAAGGGCATCTTATCAGAGCTGTTACAGAGCCTGGAAACAAATATTCTGTACACACAGGACACACACACGGCAGGGCTCAATTGCAGTTAGACGGACGGCTGGGGCATCCCAATGGACCACTGCTTCAAAAGACACAGTCTTCATGGGCATCACCACAGGCTCACCTCTGCCACCTTCCAAGAGGCAAATCTTTCACTTAGAGCTGCCCCTTGCAAATCAGCAGTACTGCTTGTGCGGGGAGAGCCAACTGGAGGGGAGGAAAGGTGGTAGAATTGGGTCCCCACTGGTTGCAATGACACGCATCTCTGCCTACAGTACCACAGGGTAGCTGGCTGCTCTTCACAAAAGCTGCCTGGGAGGTTTGCCTCATGGCCTGGGCAGCAAAGCAGAGGTGAAGCCAAAGTGGGAAAGATAAGTTCGGGGCATTGAGGCCCCAGCACAAGTAAAAAGCTCCATTCTCCCCTCCCTTCAAGCATGCCTCTTTAGTGATGCAGCAGCACTGCAGAGCTCCCTTGGTGATGGAAAGCTTTGATCACAAAACCTCAGCTCTGAGACGTGGCTATTCCCAGCCCAGTCAGCCCTCCCCCTCCTCAGGGCCTGGAACAGCACACCCACGAAGATCTTCCCAATCTGCACCCCATGCTTTTCCTCACTTCCCCCAGCCCACATGTTCCCCTGCCCTGCCAGCTTCCCCCATACCTAACCTACCTCCCTTTACGTTCCCCCACCTGCCCGTCTCCACCCATAGCACTGGGAAGACTCCAGCACAGTAGTATGGAGAGCCTGTCCTCAGGTTACATACCAGGTCTGACGATTTTCATTCATGGAGGTACAGGAGCTGAGGTCATCTCATAAATGCTCCCACTAAACAGCAGCTGACCAGAAGAACACATACTGCCTCTGAGCTGACTCCAAACCCAGAGTGTTTCAGCTCAGAAAAAAAGAACGTTCTAGGGCAGAGGTGGGCAATAAAACTTGCAGGTGGGTTGGAGGAGATGACAGAGAGCTGGCTGGATGCAGTGTTGAAAAACCACGTGCAGGCAGATTTTGCTACCTGCCAGAAATGAAGACAGTAACAAAATCTGCCCACACATTTTTCAGCTATACTGGCGGGGGAAAGCCGGTGAGGGGCTGTGCAGCCCTTGCACGGAGCCAGTCAGGGCAGGGGTGAGGGGAAGGGACAGAAGGGGTGCAGCGCAGCCCTGCCCCAGTCCCAGAGTGGTGCAGCGCCAGCCAGGGAGGGCAGGGGAGGGCAGTGCAGCTCCAGCCTCAGATCGGCTCAGGGCCAGCTGAGGGGGGCAGACCAGGGGCAGTAGGCTGGACAGAGACCTCGGGCAGGCCAGATCCAACCTATGGGCTGTATTTCGCCCATCCCTGTTCTAGAACATGAGAAAACACCAGGATGGGAATGGAAATTTCAGTGTAAAGATAACGAGGGACTTTACTGTCATAATGCAGCAAGAGCTACAATGCTGAGACATGGGATTTCAAAAGGCATCAGATCAGACCCTCGAGTACTAATTGTTGAACATTTTAAGATTTTTGCTTCTGCCATTCATGCTAATTTTCAGGTGAAATGATTTGCTCAGCAAGGTGCAATTAAGTCTGGCCTCTCTGGAGATCTAACTGCCCATCTGTGGTATAACAGCAGTTACGAAGTGCTCGAAGGAAGAGTTTGATATTTGAAGAGAGATGGAAAAAAGGCAAGGCAAGAGACCTTAAAACACCAAGCTACTGTGGTTTGAAAAGCTATTACAGCAAACACACTATGGTCTCTCAAAAGTATCCTTGCATGATCTGTGTCTTTTGGCTTGTGAAGTTCTCATGGCAAGGACCATGCCTCCATTTGCACCTTGTATATGTAGGTCTAGGCAAAGTGGCCTTAACAATAATCAAGCTCCAAATCAGTAGCTGTGTTAGTCTAGTTCAGCAAAACAAGCAAGGAGTCCTGGGGCACTCAAAAGACTAACAAATTTATTTGCTGCATGAGCTTTCGTCGGAGAAAATCCAACTTCAGATGCCTTGAAGATGGAGGAACTTACAGAATGGGAGGAAAATCATTTCAGGGGAGTGTAAGTCACACGATCAGATTCCAAAGGGGCAGCCGTGTTAGTCTAGTTCAGTAAATTTGTTCAGCTCTAGTTCAATGATCTGACCTCATCTTCCTCTATATCCTGTTCCCCAGTGTCCGAGTCTTAACAATTGTTTTAATTTGCTGTTAGTGTGACCTGATCCTATGACTTACACTTTCCTGTATTTATTTTCCTCCCATTCTGTAAGTTCCCCCACCTTCAAAGCGTCTGACAAAGTGGGATTTTCTCCCATGAACACTCATGTTAGTCTTTACATGCCACAGGACTCCTTGTTTGTTTTGCTTAACAATAACAACTTTGTACCCAAAAAGATACACATGCACATCAGAGAGATGCAGTTATGGTGTATGGACAGAATGCTTAGTTGAATTGAAATACATTGCCTATAGCTCTTGGAAAAACCATGTCTATAGCACCCAGGACTCATACAACAAGAAGCTCACAACGTAACACAGTGCGTCCTTTCAGGGTCACAAAACACAGGATGTGGCAGTAAGAAGGTTATCAGGGATCCAGATTCTGTCAATAATAGATATTGGAGAAACACAGGGGCTGAAATTTTCAAAGGAAAATAAAGACAGTTAGGCATCCAGCTCCCGCTGGAATTCACTCACTTTCCTTTGAAAAATCCCAACCTGAAGTCAAAATGCAGAATGATTACTTGGAAGCCCTGTTTGTCTTCAGTGTGGTTCCTGTAGCAGACTCAAGCTCTGCCTGCTAATGTCTATGTGGTAGGACTGCTGAAAGTGATCTGGGGGTTAGAATGGATCAAAATAAAAGGAAACAACGAGATGCAGGTGCGAAACAAGATAAAATCATTCTGGGGTGTAGGAACAGGAGTGTTGTATGTAGGACACAGGAGTAACTGTTTCCCATTTGTGAGGTTTCAGCTGGAGGCTACAAGCCATTCTGCGGGGGCCACACTTCAGGAAAGACGCAGATAAATTGAAAAGTCCAGAAAAGAGCAATAAAAATTATACAAGGCTTAGAAAATCTGATTTATGAGATAAGGTAAAAAATGGGGCATGTTTAGTTCTGAGAAATGAAGACTGAGGAGGAACTGTCTTCAAATAAATTAAGGGTTGTTACACAAAGGACAGTGATCACTTGTTCTCCATGTCCACTGAACATGGGACAGGTACTACTGGGCTTAATCTGCAGTAGGGAGATTTATGTTAGACATTAGAAACTTTCCAACCATAAGGGTAGTTAAATTCTGGACTAAAGCTTCCAGGAGAGACCATGGAATTCCCATCATTGAAAGTTAAAACCATGCTGGACAAATGTCTGTAAGGAATGGTCTAGGTTTATTTCATGCCGCCTCAGCAGAAGGGGCAGGACCTGACCTCTTGAGATCCCCTCCAACCTTACATTGTAATGGCTAACATGACATAAGGGAGAAAAGTCAAAATGGCTGCTACACATCCTGCCGCAACATTTCAGCCACATACTGTGTGTGCGCATTTATACAGCTTATGGTCTCCAGTGTGTGTTTAACAGAAGCACATTGAGAGGTAAAGGAAGAGAATTTTGCATGGACAGTAATGACATTCTGAAGAACAACAGCTGATTACATCATAACTGCATTTCTAAATTACATTTGTGTTTATTCTCCATATGCTTGGGGGGGAGCGGGGGACAACCCTGTAAAAATACTTACAGCAGCCATTGAATTTAGCTGATCAATGTAAAACTCAGGCCAGCTGGTGGCTCCTTTATTTTCTTCCTGCTCCTGAAAAAGAGAACAAAAAACCTCTTTAGGTAAACAAGGTTTACTCTCCCCCACCTTTTTACAATAGCCACATATGAAGACAATATACAGAATGCAATAATTCCATTATACCAGTGTAACCAAGTTTGATTAAGATCAAACCACATGATCAGTCCTTAATGATTTCTGACTCGCTGAATCCCTTATCCCAGGCTTTCTGATCTAGATGTATGTGATCTATTTAACCAAAAGTTGTATGGGACAACACATTTTACATACAGTCTATGTTATAATGCCTGATAAACACTTCCCGATTAAACTGTAGCAGTCTTCCAGCTCCAAAGTCCTTAGAGAACAGCTCTGAAACTCTAAACCCAGATTTCTCAATATTGGCACTTTAAAATTTCCTCCATTGGAAGTTTTTGACTGTGTAGCTTTGTTGAATGCAGAAAGGCTGCTTTGATATAGCCTCCTACAACTGATAGAGTAAATGAACTGTATAGAAACCATATTTCACTCTTTCAGGAGCACCTATCACTTAAACCTCAAAATGGGCCAGCAGACACTTCAACATAGATGCAAGTCTCTTAACCTGGGCAGTTTATCATTTCTCCACTGATATTAGCGGAAATGACATTTCAAATGATTTTTTCTTGTCTTTTTTCACACCACCATCCCATATTCCATCAGTTGCAAGTGGTCATCCTCAGATGCGCTCCAGGCACCCCTGCCTCCTGGTGAGGAGGAGTAGTGCATGGGGCACTTCAGACTTAGCTGTGAGTAATGAGCATATAAAAAGGCTCATAATATTCCTCATTAAAATAACTGCCGACTCCTGCCTTCGGGTTCATTCTCTAGGGCCTGAAAACCACTGAGCTACACTTCATGATTTAGAGTCCAGCTCTCTCAGCTGAAAATTACAAGATGATACTGGGTGGAATACATCAGATAGGTTTTCCAGCTCTCCTGTGCTCTCATACACAAGTCATTAGGAAGAGATCAAAGTGATGCACAGTATAGCAACTGAGAATAAAGCTGTTTAAAACCGGTTCAGAAACAGGCTCTCAAGCTAACCGTTTCTTGATGAAAGGCACTTCCAGATTTTTCTCTTTTAAAGCCGGCAAAATGCTCCCCACACATCTGAAAGCTCACTCTATTTCTCAATGCAATGTGAAGGAACAAAATGAATAGTCTTTTGCTTATCCAAAATCATGCAGCATGAGAAGGGAGAGGGTGCCCTGTAGGGCCGAACAAACCCTGCTAACAAAGCCTCTGTTCAAGGGCTTGAGAGACAGGCACACCTGAAGTGGAGTCATAAAGACACTACTAGAGGAACAAACGATCACCATGGTATTTCCAAAATGCCAGATTCCATGACACCAGCCACTCATTTATAGCAGGACTATGCTGACTCAAGCCCAGCAAGAGCACACACTCCTATATAATCCCTGGGAACATCTACAACAAGGCTCCAAATGCAAGAAGTTGGCTTTCACTGTTAGGCCATGGCTTGGTCTGACAAAAGCAACTCAAGCAGATGCTCGCCAATGTTTTGTTGCTCTGTCCTTAACTCATCCTTGCTGCAATCAGTTAGTGTAACATACCGGGCCAGTTAGCACGCAATCAACCTTACTTTGGCTGCCAGCAGGGATCTGAACCCAAGATCTTGCATTCAAAGCTAGAGACTCGACCACTTGTGTTAAGACATTAATCCTCGAGCTGGCAGGTGCAGCATGTGTTTCTCTTCTTACGTGTGTCTGCCACTAGAGGGGGACAAAGACCCATATTGTCCTACTATCAAAATCCTCCCCAGCCCACATGAATCCATTCTTGCAAATACCCAAGTTTTTTTGCTGACAGATGTGGGACTGCAAAAGGTAACTTATTGTTGTGGATAGCTTCAGAAATGCTTGGCTCCCCCCAAGCCAGACAGAACTACTGTTCAGTTCCATAGATGCTTTCCCACAAAGCCAGCCAGATTAAAAGGACAAAATTGCTAGATTTGCTCCAAAACTTAAACCTGGGTGCTACATTTATTTAATTAAAAAAAAAACACCACCACACTAAATGGAAAACCTTTTTCTTCCTACCTGTGCTACTTAGACCAAAGAATTAAGCATTTGTCACAAAAACCCTGATTCAGTTTAATTCTCGCCTTGAGAACTGCACTGATAACAGGAATGCCAGAGAGTAATATTGTCAACATTGTTTGGATTGAGCTCTTTGGGGGGGGGGAGGATGAGGAGTAAAGGCATAGATGACACAGAGAAGATCTGTCCAAGAGCCAGTGTCTAGGGTCACACAGAGAACTACAGAAAAAGAGTTCTTGCCAGTTCAAGAGACCCTCAGCAGGAGCAGGTGGACGCAAGCCGCAAGTTTCCCTAAAGAAATGTCCAGCACACCGCAAGCCAGCTGCTGGTGCGCCAGAAACCCCGGGTTTACCTTGTAAGAGAGCCAAGTCTGCAAATGAACCTGTTACCCTGACTTATGGAGCTGGTGAATTCACGGTCAGTTCCCCTGCTCTCCTGGGAAGGAAGGGAGCACCAGCTGTCTCGCACAAACAGCATACATTATCAAATGATCCAAACAGGAAAATAAGGTCAATCCCAGAGAAAACCGTTAGCTTGCACTAATGGCTCGCAGCCAAGAATCAGCATTAAGACTCCACTGAAAAACAATTACGCTATGTATAAAACCCCCAAGGTTACAAATAAATACAGAGAAAGTCACATAGCTCAGCTTTTTAAAAGGGTTGCAGTTTATATTCTGTTTTGAGAAGAGACAGAAAACCGATATTTGCGTTCATAGGCTGATTGAGTTTAATGACAGAAGGACACTGTGATCATCTAAGTCCAGGGGTCTCCAAACTGCAGCTCCACAGTCACATGCGGCTCTTTGGCTGCCCACTTGCAGCTTCTGGCTCTGGACTGCCCCCCACTCCCCCGGGACCCTGCACAGGAGCCTTGGTCCAGCTCCCCCCACAAGCAGGCTACACCCATTGCAACTCTCAAAAACACTCGGTTATTGAAGGAATTTTTTTTTAAATGGCTCTTATCTTTCAGGTTGCTGACCCCTGGTCTAGTCCGACCTCTTGCACAACACACGGACCACATAACTGCACCCCGTTGTTGCTGTAGCAAGCCCAAAGCTTCTTCTGCAGTGGAGCACATTTTTTAGGACTTACGAAGAACATGTATCAGTTTCTCTGCTCTATGGATTTCAGCATTTTATAAAGAAACTCCCTAACTCCTTCCCCAAGTGTTAATAAGTAACATCCGTATCCGATGCATTTCATCATCTTGGTCAACACGCTTGCTCCGATGGGATTCCCCAATGTCCACAACATGGCACATCAATATCTAGCACAAACACACCAGATACGACCTTAACAGCTTAAAATTTCCTGAACTGTTGGAGCCAGGAGAGCTATGGTAGCAGTTGCCTTTTCAGAACAATTGTTTCTACGTTGCTAGCGATGAGTCAGCCATACTTGCTATGGATCTACCACCGGATTTTCGCTGAAGTGCCAAGTGCCCTCGACTCTCACTGAGGTCAAAGAGAAGGTGTTTAGCACCTGGAGAGATCATCCAAAAAGTCTTTAAAGGACTAGCAGGATCCTGGGTTATTCTCACACATGCATCTCTTTGCTACCTCACTGACTTCAGGGTAAGGATTAGAGCTGATTGAAACCATGCTCCACCCCACCCTCTCCACTGCAAACTCCAAATTTTCTGAGAGGTCAGTGAAGGAAGGCTGTGCATCATGGGTCATGTAGTCCCACTAAGGAGCCCATTCTAGTGAAGTGAAAGGGAGCACAAGGCATCCAAATACCAATTCCCATGAAGTACTGTGGCAGCATATCAGTATCAAAACATTAAAACTGAGGTTGGGGTGGGGCAGGTTGTATAGTTTTACAGGCATGCAGGTATTCTTCTGACAAAAAATGTGTTTATATAAACATCTTTTGTAAAAAAAATATATCACACTCAATTTTTCTTTGAAAAAAGCTTTCACAAATATTTCTGCTAACCAAAGTTTAGACTTTATCCCCCAGAAACTCTCTTTACATTTTAGTTAACTTTCTGTGAGCAGAGCAGTCTCAACATTTCAAAAAGTCTGTCAAGACTACCAAGTTCACTATTTTAATTCAGACCTGGAAAATTCAAATTGTCCAAGGGCAGGCAGAAAGACAGAACATGTCTTTCTCTTTCAGCAGAGAAGCACGTTGGGGACTTCAAATACATCTAGCTAGATACTGACTGGAGGACCAGAGACTCTCAGAATATTAGGGCTAGAAGGGACCTCATGCGGCCATCCAGTCCAACCCACTGCTAAAAGCAGGACAAGTCTGATCATCCTAACTGGGGTTTGATCCAACCAGGTCCTAAAAGTTTCTAAAGATGGAGATTCCACCACTTTCCTAGGGAACCCATTTCGGTATTTCACCACCCCTCCTAGGGAGAAAGATTTTCCTAGTATCCAGCCCTGACTTCCCCAGCTACAGCATGAAACCATTGCTCCTTGTTCTGTCCTCTGTCACCTTGGAGAATAGCCTAGCTTCAAGTAGTTGAAGGTTGCTATCAAATCCCCCCTTGGTCTTCTCATCTGCAGACTAAATAAGCCAAATTCCTTCACTCTCTCCTCATAAGTCACGCGCCCCAGTCCCTTAATCATTTTTTATGCCCTCTACTGGGCTCTAATTCATCCACATCCTTTCCATAGTGCGAAGCCCAAAACTGGATACATTATTCCAGTTACAGTCTCACCAGTGCTAACTAGAGGGGAATAATCACATCCTTCAATCTACTGGCAACACTCCTACTGATGAAGCCCAATATCTTGTTAGCCTTTTTAGCAACAAGGGCACACTGTTGTCACACATCCAGCTTCCCATCCACCATAAAACCCAGATGCTTTTCTACAGAGCTGCTATTTAGCTGGTTGGTCCCCAGCCTGTAGAAATACATGGGACTTTCCATCCTAAGTGCAGGACTTCGCACTTGTCCTTGCTGAACTTTATTAAATTTTGTTTGGCCCAATGCTCCAATTTGTCTAGGTCTCCCTGAATCCTGTGCCTGCCTTCCAACATATCTACTATTCCCCCAGCTTGTCATCATCCACAAACTTACTAAGAGTGCAATCTATCCCACCATCCAGGTCATTAATGAAGATGCTGAACAAAAATCGAGCCCAGAACAGACCCCTAGGGCACTCTACTTATTACTGGTTTCCAGCTAGACATTGAGCCATTGATCCCTACCCACCAAGCCTGATGATCTAGCCAGCTTTCTAGCCACCTTATGGTCCATTCATCCAATCCATATTTTAACTTGCAGACAAGAACGCTGTGAGTAGCTGTGTCAAAAGCTTTGCTAAAGTCAAGGATTATCACATCAACAGCTATTCCCGCATCACAAAGCCAGTCACCTCATCATAGAAGGCAATCAGGTTGGTCAGGGACAATTTACTCTTGATGACTGTTTCTGACCACTCTTCTTTTCCTTCAAGTGTTTCAGAATGGATTCTTTGAGGACCTGAGGATTTTTTCCAGGGACTGAGGTCAGGCTGATTAGTTTGTAGTTCCCCAGATCCTCCTTTTTCTCTTTCTTGAAGACAGGCACTATATTTGCCTTTTTCCAGTCACCCGAGACCTCCCCAATCGCCAAAAGTTTTCGAAAAACAACTGGCTGGTGGCTCTGCAATCGTATTGGCCAACACTCTCAGCACCCCTGGATGCAGTTCATCCAGCCCCATAGACTCGGGCACATCCAACTTCTCCAAGAGTAGTCCCTAACCCGACCTTCCATCACTGAGAGCTGTTCTCCTTCTCTTCATTCTGCGTTGCCCAGTGCAGTAGCCTGAGAACGGACCCTGCCTGTGAAAACTTAGGTAAGAAAAAAAGTATTGAGTACTTCAGCTTTTTCTGCATCATCCACCACTAGGCTGCCTGCCCATTCAGTAAGGGACCTACATCATCCCCGATCATCTTCTTGTTACTGACATACTTGTAGAACCTCTCCCCATCCCTTGCTAGCAGCAACCCCAATTGCCCTTTGACCTTTCTGATTTTATCCCTCCAAGCAGTCCTAAAAAGATGAAAGAAAGCACTCCTAAATACCAATATTTAGTGAAACATCTCCAAACCACTGTCCCCAAAGCAACCATTTACTATGCTCCTTATATTGCCTAGTCCAAGGCACTAAAAATCAGGAGTTTGGCCATCAAAATCAGGAGATTTTAAAAAATAAAATGCATTGCTTCTTTAGATTTGCCTCTTAGTTGCTGAGCCTTGATTATGCATTTGGGTCACATTGTCAAGTTCTTCTCCACAACCATAAGAGATAAAAAAAGCTTTCAGTGGAGGGGGGGGGGGGACCTGAGATTCTATTGTAAATCACTCAACTCTGGAAGCCATTACTTTTAGAAACACATCAGATATTGCAAGAGATAGCAACACCCATTATATCTGAAAGAACAAAAATGGACAGTTCCATGAGAAGGGCAAATTCTAGACTCAAAAATTTTCCACCAAAAAATCAACTTCAGTCCCATCAATGGTCTGCATCCAAGGACCATTAGCAACAGGCTCTCCAACTGATTTCTGCAGTGAAAAGACTAACCCACTCTCTGCAACAAGAGAATCACAAATGGAAATGGAATATATTTTTAGGTTAACACCTCTGGCTACACTTTCCAGAGTCAAGACTCAAGAAGAAGAGGGCCCTAATGACAAGAGTAAATTTTCCTCCATTCATGTGCAAAAGCAATTTAACAGCACTTAACACACTAGCAACTGCAGGTCTGATTCCTGAAGCCACAGGATTGGCCTCCAGGCAGGATGTTTTCAATGAGCTCCAGAACTTGCCCTAGTTTTCTAGTAATTTAGTTCTCACCACTTTCCAGGCCAATGACCAGAGATGCTCCCACTATAATAAAAATTGCTTCCTGTGCAGAACTACAGCAGCCTCTCTCCTATAAAGGTCTCCTGGTAAATATTTGCACAGGCTTCCCACCCAATCCTTAACCCTTAGGAAACACCCACTGCCTCAAGTTTCCATAGCTCAGAAACGTTTAACTAGACTCCCAAGACCAACGTGCAAAAAGAAGAGTTCAACTGCTTCCCCAGATCTGAACCACTACCCCTTCGAGAGTCTTTTCTGGGGGGAAGAAATGGAGCACAGCTGGGCCTGGGAAATATATTGCTCCTCCATGGTGGTATTTCCTTCTCAGCTGATTGAGGACCTGAGGGACAAGCATAGCCAGGACATTCCCATATTGAGAGTGAGCAACTCAGCCTGCTAAAGAGGTTGGAAAAGAGGACAACACTAGAAGCCAGAGCTTTGGCATCTGCCCTATTTGCAGGCAGGCCCTGAGCCCTTTTCTTTGGAGTAGAGGGGGGTGGAAGGTTGGAAAGAAAAGAATGGCTATACTGACAATAATCATCTACCCAGTATCTTGTCTAAAAACAGTAGCTAATGTCAGCTAGTTCACAGGTAACCAAGTGATCCATGCCACTGCCCATCCGCAGCTTCCGGCAAACAGAGGCTACAGACACTTCAGAGTATGGTCTGCGTCACTCCCCATCCTGGCTAATAGCCATTGACCTATAACAGCAATAGACCAATCAATCAAGAATTTACCTAGTTCTTTTTAAAACTCCATTATAGTCTTGGTCTTTACAACATCCTTTGGCAAAGAGTTCCACAGGTTGATTGTGCCTTCTGTGAAGAAATACACTCCTTTCTAAACATGCTGCCTATTAATTCCATTTGGCCTCTAGTTCTCAAGAACCCTTACATTCTTGTATTACAAGAATGAATAAACATTTCCTTATTTACTTTTTCTACATCAGCCAAAGTTATATAGATCTCTATCATATCTTCTCCTTCATATCCCTGTCTCTCTTCCAAGCTGAGACATCCCAGACTTACTAATCTTTCCTCATATGGAAGCTGTTCAACACCCATAATCATTTTAGCTACTCTTTTCTGTACCTTTTCCAATACGTATCTTTTTTGAGCTGGGGCAATCAGATTTGAATGCAGATTGACAATGTACACATACTATGTATTTATAAAGAGCCTGTACAATATTCTCTCTCTTATCTAATGATTCCTAACATTGCTAGATTTTTTTTGACTGTCTATTGAGTGGATATTTTCAAAGATCACTTTCTTGAATGGTAACAGACAATTTAGATCCCATCATTTGATATTTGCTATGTATAGTTGGGATTATATTTTCCCATGTGCATTATTTTGCATTTATCAACACTGAATTTCATCTGTCATTTCGTTGCCTAGTCTCCCCAATTTTGTGAGAGGCTTTTGTAACTCTTTGCAGTTTGCTTTGGACTTAACTATCTTGAGTTTTGTATCATCTGCAAAGATAAACCCAAGTCACCAGCTGAACTGTGTAGTACATTTGAGTGTTGTTTTTTTACTGGACTAGACTAACACGGATATCCCTTTTGAAAAAGGACAAATCGATGACATTAGAGCTATCCATAGAGAAGCAGGCTCTGTAATGCAGCGCAAGTTGCTTGAGGTTCACTGGTTTTTGCATTACTTTTCTATGAGACAGTTTTTTTGTCCTGACTTACTAAAAACTCCCCAATTTTCTCCTTCCCTAGTGGCTATAAAATGTTGGTGGGAGACTGGGGTGTCTTGAGCATTGAATGAGAAACCTCTGGTAATTGCAGGTCATGAAGTAGGAAAACACTGAAAGCAGAGGATGGGAAGGGTCCAAATTAGGCTTCCTCAGTCAGAAAGACAGCTCTTTTTGAAACCTCTTGATGTTTACAAGAACTGTGTTTTGCAGGCAGATTTACATCAGTGAAAGGATTTTCCTAGGGCAGAAATTTAGTTACTTCAGCCACTAAATAGAAAATCCAAGTTGACCTAGTTGCCATCAAGCCGGGTCATTAAGGAGGGAATGATGAGGAGAGGCTCTCTCTGTGAGTATGTCCAAATGGAGATTTCACACTCCTTGTTGTTTTTTATTGATTGTTCTGCCATACCAAGAAGCTTAGAAATGCAAAGCCCATATCACTTCTTCATTCAGGAAGATAAAGCAGGTGTGCTTTGTTTAGATCAGGGGCCTCAAACTCAAATCACCAAGAGGGCCGCACGAGGACTAGTATATTAGCCTGAGGGCCACACCACTAAAATCTTTTCATACAATGATATTGCAGATATTGGTAACAGTAGCATCATTGTGGGCCACAGGAAATAGCTTCAGGGGCTGCATGCGGCCCGCAGGCCATGCGTTTGAGACCCCTGGTTTAGATTAACTTGTTAAAAATTCCCCAGTAACATGCAAGAATCTAACAGTGTACACACAAAACAGAACTGTGTTGGTCTCACACAAATAAGGCTTAAAAAGAAATATTCATCTTTTAGCTATGTTTACAACATGATCCGATACAAAAATAAGACAGGTACATAGAGTACAACCTACTTTCACAATGCAGTTACAGAAGTCTGACCTGTGAAACATAAGGCGCCTTTATTTGTTTGCACAGTATAATCGAAATACAAGGAGTGCAAGCCTTTAAAATGCTACCAAAAACCATAAATTTCACGAAGTAGAGACATTAGGCAAGAACCATTGCATAGGATAGACTCAAGTCGTCTTTGTTCTTCCTCCCCATTAAATGGAGCATTCACAGAATTTATTATCACTGTTATTTCTATTGCAGTAGCACAGACAGGTCCTAACTGAGATAATAGCCGCATTGTACTCAGGGCTGTACAGACAGATGGCAGGAGGCAGTCTCTGCCTCAAAGAACACACAAGATAAACAGACAAGCAAGGAAACAGAAGCCCAAATAAATGAGGTGACTTGACAGAAGTTGCCCAGTGAATCAGTGGCTGAGCCAGGATTAAAACCAAAGTCTTGAGTCCTGATCAGCGCTGCATCCTCAGTCTAGACCACTCTGCCTTACACTGAGCTGCTCTGAATTTCTCCCCTGCCACCTGTCTTGCAAAGAATTTAAATTGGAAAAAAAAAAATCCTGAGTGATGGCAGCAAATGAGGGGGGAGGAGAACTCCTGCAGAGGGAGAAATCTCTCTCTTGCAAAACAAATTCAGTGCTGTAATATATCAAAATAATTTTGGAGTTCTCATAGCTTCCAGTCTCCATTACATCTTTGGTCACATTCACAATTACACATTGAAACTGTTGGCTGCCAAAACTGGTTTGGCCAACTGAAATAATCACTGAGGCTTCCATGACTGTCAGGAAATTCAACACCTACTGTTTTCACACAGGAACATTACTCATTTCCCAGTGGGATCTATGGGAGGTTGTACTGCCGTGAGGAGATGAACTATTTACTAAGCCTTTAGTGAATGTTTCAAGGATGACAACCCGGTGTTTCAACATTCAGTGAAAGCACAGGGTTGAGACCATGGCAAACTATTTAGAGCCCCACATTTGGCATCCATAGAAAAAATGGATTAACTGCTTAGAACCTAACCTCTTTCGATATGTTCCAAAGGGGCAGTAGTATTAGTCTAGTTCAGCAAAACAAGCAAGGAGTCCTGTGGCATTTTGAAAAACTAAAATACATTTATTTATTGCACAAGCTTTCATGGGAGAAAATCCCACTCTGTCAGACACGTTGAAGATGAGGAATTTACTGTAAGTTGAAAGTTGGTGTGCTGCACTCATGCTCCTAATGCTGGCCCTTCCTGTCGGGAATAAGACCTGGTGCACTGGACAGGATTGCTCTTCAGTGGCTCCCTTCTCTCAGAGATCTCCACAGATAATCATGGATGCTTGCTCCTCCTCTTGAAGGTGTCTCTGTGTGGGCTCCTGCAGGGTACCATTGTCTTTAACGGGTAGATGTGGGCTAATAAGCAGTCATGGGCTTTCTATACAACTACAAACTGTACAACTCTACCTCATCCAAAGCAGTTTAGCATTCAGGTGGTGCTGGGCTGATCCTTGGGCTTGGATGACATTGAGTTATCTGAAACTCAACCCGAAGGGGACTGAGTGCAAGATGGCAGGGTTGGGGGAAAGCAACTTCAATTCTTTTGACTGAGTATGTCTGCCACTGGTTACTAAGAGTGCAGCTGGAGGATGATTGCAGACCCCCAATTACCCCTGGACAATAACAGGACAGCAACAACACAAACAGTAGTCTGCCATCGCCAACTGGCTAGGAGGATGCAGCCTTCCCTTTTAAAAGCAGACTGTGCTACTGTTCTTTCCTGTCACACCTCAAGATTAGATGGCTGCAATTTACTCTACATTCAGCCGCACCTTACAACCATTTGGAGGCTGCAGCTGGGGAAGCATGCAACACTGGTGCCCGCACTAGCTGCCTCATAGTCAGTGAGTGGAGTTCAAGATGTTGCTTAACACCTGTGAAGTCCTAAAACAGGAAAGCAGCCCACCACGGCAGCATTTAATTTCAGAAAGGAAAATTACATAAAAACAAGTTAAACAGAAATTAAAAGGTGCAATGCCAAAAGTGAAATACCCACAAGCTGCATGGCAACTTTATAAAGACACCATAATTTAAATGCACATGGACGTAAGTTAAAAAGAAAGCAAAAGGACGAATAAAGTGCCACCATGGCTAAACAACAAAGTCAAAGAAGTGGTTAGAAGCAAAGAGACATCCTTTAGAAAGCAAAAAAAAAAAAAAAGCAAGGAGTCTTGTGGCACTTAAAGACTAACAGATTTATTTATCGTATGATCTGTCATGAGTAGAAGTTAAATTCTTTTGAGGAAAATAATCAGAAAGGACCATAAAACTCTGGCAAGTGAAGCGTAAACAAACATGCAGAAGGTCCTGGGTTCAATTCCCAGGGGGCTGGACTCGATGATCTCACGAGGTCCCTTCCAGCCCTATGATTTGATTTGATTTGATATAATTAGGAAGACCAAAAAAAAGACTCAAAAAGCAAGAGCAACAAAATGTTTTAACTACATCAGGCACAGGAACCTGACTAAACAACCAGTTGGGCCAGTGAATAATCAAGATGCTAACAGAGCACTCAAGGATGCCATTGCAGAAAAACTAATTGAATTCTCTCCCATTGGTCCCCATGGCTGAGGATGTTAGGGTGATATCCAAAGCTAAGCCATTCTTTTTAGGTGATAAATCTATGGAACTTTGCCCCAGATTGAGGTGACATTAGGAAGAGATTTAGGGATGAAGTAAACAGTGATAAGCAACCAGGACCAGATGGTATCCACCCAAGGATCTTCAAGGAACTCAAATGGAAAAACAGCAGAACTACTAACTGTGATATGTAAGCTGTCATTTAAATCAGGCGCTCTACCAGATGACTGGAGAATGTGATGCTTGCTTTTTTTTTTTTTTTTTAAATAAAGAAAAAGGCTCCAGAGGCAATCCCTGTTATTACAAGTCAGGTAAGCCTAACTTCAGTACCAGACAAATTAGCTGAATCTACACTGAAGAGCAGAATCATCAGAAACATTACAAAACCCATGCTGATTCTTTCCCTAGCAAAAGGTTGGGGGTTTTTTTGTTGTTAAGGGAAATCATGCCTCACCAATCCACAAAAATTCTTTGAGGATCCATTGGCATGGGTAATTCAGCAGATACAGTGTACTTAGATTTTCAGAAAGCCTTTAACAAAGTCCATCACCAAAGTATCTTAAGCAAAGTATGCTGTCATGGGATAAGAGCAAAGGTCCTCTCCGGGATCAGTAACTAACTAAAAGGCAAGAAACAAAGAGAAGGAATAAATGGTCAGTTTTCAGCATTTAAAGAGAGAAATAGTTGTGTCCCTCAGAGAACTGAAAAAATGATTTGAAAAAAGGGGTAAAAGGTGATATGGCAAAGTTCATAGATGATACAAAACTACTCAAGATAGTTAAAACCAAAGCAGATTGCAGAAAGTTACAAAAGGGATCTCAGAAAACTGGGTGACTGAGCAACAAAATGGAAGATGAAATTCAATGTTGATGAATGCAAAGCAATGCACACTGGTAAACATAATTCTAACTATACATGCAAAATAATGGGGCCTAAATTAGCCATCACCACTGAAGAGAGATCATGGAGTCATTGTGGATAGTCCTTAGACAAAATTAATTTACTGTATAGCAGCAGTCAAAACATCTAACATCATGTTGAGAATCATCAGGAAAAGGCAAATAAGAGAAAATATTGTATTGCTTCTTTATAAATCCATGGTATATCCACACCTTGAGTACTACAACACACAGATCTGGTTGCTCCATCTCCAAAAAGATGGTCCGGAATTGGGGAAGGAACTGCAAAGGGTAATTAAAATGATACAGGTACTGAACAGCTTCTATACTAGAAGAAATTAATAAGACTGGGCCATCTTGGAAAAGACAACTCAGGGGGGCACAATATGATACAGATCTATAAAATCATGACTTGTGTGGACAAAGTATATATGGGAAGTGTTATTTACTCCTTTTCATAACACAAGAAGTAGGAGGTAACCAAATGAAATTAAACAGGCAGTAAATTTAAAATAAAGAATAAGGAAACATTTCTTCACACACCCACATCAACATGTGAACTCCTTGCCAGAGGGTGTTGTGAAGGCAGAGAGTATAACAGAGTCCAAAAAGGAACTAGTTACGTTCATCAATGGCTATCAACCAGAAGAGGCAAAGATTGCTCTTTGCCAAAGGCTAGAAATGGCCAACGAGAAGGATCACTTGATGATTACCTGTTCTGTTCATTCCTTTTAGAGCACCCGGCACTGGCCACTCTCAGAAGACAGGATACTGGGCTAGACGGACCACTGGTTGGACCTAGTATGCCCATTCTTATGTTCGACAACAAAAGCAATGGATCATCCAGGCTAGGGAATGATCAGCTAAGTGGCAGCACTGTAGAAAGGGACCTGGGGGTCCTGGTGGATGGGAAACTGGATACGAGTCAGCAGTGTGCTCTTGCTGCCAAAAAGGCCAATGGCATACTGGGCTGCATCAGAAGAAGCATTGCCAGCAGATCAAGGGATGTGATCATTCCCTTCTATTCGGCAGTGGTGAGGCCACATCTGGAATACTGTGCCCAGTTTTGGGCTCCCCACTACAAAAAGGACGTGGACAAATTCGAAAGAGTCCTGCAGAGGGCAGCAAAAATGATTAATGGGCTGGAGCACAAGGCTTATGAAGAAAGACTGAAGGAACTGGGCTTATTTAGCCTGCAGAAGAGAAGACTGAGGGGGGATTGAGTGCATCCTCAATGCTTCCTTGGTGGTTGCAGGCTTATGCACACAGTTCTTCCTGAAACCATCTCTCTACTAGGTCCATTGTCAGCAAATGCCTCTTGCCAAGAAACTTGAATCTCACAAGGCAATCAAAAACTACACATTTCTTGAAGGTTAAGTTAAAATTTTGTTGCCAACTGACTGTGCAATATGCTTTTGTGTTCAGTGATACATCAAGCACAGCCTTCCTACACGGAACCTGCAGAATTTGCTTACTACAGAGCAAAGATAAAATTTGTGCTGTTATCCAGTCTCTGAAGTTACCTCCTTTCATTTGCACAAGCTAAGCAACATCAGCATTTCACATGCGTGCAAAATGAGTGAGCGAAACAGGTACGTCTTGCTCTTGAGCAAAATGATTGCTTAAATTCAAGGAAAATTATTCCCCATTCAGCATAGGCTAAGGGCTTTAGCATCTAGGTTGTGTTTGTCATTCATACCTTTGCTTTAGAATTTTGTACAGACAAATCCTTGCTGTGTCAACGATAATCCTAATAATAAGCACATCCATTCTCTCACACACTTTTATGATGGAAATGTAGGTTGTTTACAAAGATGTTACCATGTCTGGAGCTGTGCAGCTGCTGTGATTCATGGATAAAGTGTTTGGGTGCTAATCAGCAAGTACAATCACTTCTCTCCCAAAGATAGGCATTATTAGATTATTCATGACTTCAATTGAGAGAAATAAAATATATGGTCTCCTTTCACAGAGACCATATCATTGCTCACTCTGATAAGATTACTATATCTGCTAAACAAAAATTATTTGCAAAAAAAAGTAGGTCTCTTAGGGAAACATGGGCTATGTTCTGCCACTGCTATGTTAGTGTGTTCACACTTAGCATAGCTCTGAAGCTGAACCTGGCACAAGGAGGAATTTACATATTAGTAAATAAATTACCAATAGATGATAAAAGCCAGGACAAAAGCCAAGAAGATTCAAGCAGTGCCTGCTGCCAGACTACTCAGAGACCATCAGTTTCCTTGGAAGTGAAAGGAGGTTTCTTCTTCAAGCGCTGCTCGGATGCATTCAGTATTAGGTGTCTCTGTGCTGGAGCGCCAGATTAGCTGGAAAACTTTTGTCCAAGCCTGTCAGAAGAGAGGAGATGGCCATCACCCCTCGCGCCATCCGCGGCTACATATACGGCCGCCTCCCCGCCCTCTCCTCAGTTTCATTTCTTCCACCTTGTGCGTTGGATCTAGAATGTCCACCCCTTGCTATTGCAAGCGGCCTGTCCCTTGACATCAGCTTTCACAGACTGGGAGAATCTACTGTGGAATTAGTTCCACTTCAAGAGCCTTCCCTCGTTCGATCGAAGCTTACAACCATGCCAGGGTTTAAACCCTGCACCGAATGTGGCAAGGCCTTCCCCAGGGACGATCCCCATGGGAAGTGTCTCAGGTGCTTGGGCAAAGACCACATGGTCTCGGCGTGTTCCATCTGTCTCTCCTTTAAACCCTGGACCATCAAGGAGAGGGAACAGTGACACCGCGCCCTAGCCTCAGAGGAGGCTCAGCATCCCTCACCCGAAGCCTCGGGTTTGAGCCCGGCCCCGAGATCTGTTACGTGTTAGCTCTGTGTTCTTGAGGAATCAGAGCATAGTATCCAGCCTGTGCCTCCCTCCCCCCCCCCCACACACATCCCCCAACCTCTGCTTGAACTGAAAACCAAAAACAGTAGAAAATGGGAGACATCCTTTTCCTAATCTACCCATATCCAAAAGCCATCAGCACAATGGAGCTTCATTTGCATTGACTATGGAGAACCAGACTCCAAAGCAGGAGCCGCACTGAACTCTGGGATTGAAGAAGCAAGAGCCGTACTGAACTCTGGGATTGAAGAAGCAGAGAAGCATCGCCTGATGGGGGATCTCACACCATAACGAACAAACTCAGCAATTATCAGACCATTCTAGTCACAGACATGATAATTGATACCCAAAATACTGAGTCTGCCTGACCGTATTGTGAGCTTCTCTGAACCATTACACCCAGCCAGGAATGTGTATTGGCCACGTAAACAAGTCCTTATAAAAACCTTTACCCACATAGTAGTGTAGAGTGTGTCCTGTGCAAGTCCTGACTGGATCCTTTCTGAATCCTGTGTGAGTCTGGATTGAGTCCTGAGTCCTGATGCTTGGATCTAAAGCTGTATCATTTCCACTGGGATTTGGCTTTTCTTCCTTGCTAATTGCTGTGGGAGCTTTGTTTCCATCCAGCCTCTGACCCTGATCTGCACAACCTGGAAACCTTTCTGCTACACAGAGTGGTGAGACACCCCCCCCCCCCAACTTCTCTCTCGCTCTCTCTAGGCCTGATACAGTAAATCTAGGTAATATTGTAGCTGGGTGTTCTTCTTTCCTTGTATGTTTATCAATGCTGTAACTGGGTATTTTGGGGTATTCTTCTCTCCTTTGTAATTATTAGTAGTAGTACAAGTTTTAGATACCTAGCAATAAAATGACTTTTGTTATTAAGCCAGTTTCCAGACTCTTTTAAGACATCATTCCCTCTCCTTTGTGGTCTTGGTTTCTTTATATCACTTTGCAGCAACGCTTCTATTACCTAGCCAAAGATCCCTGTAATGCCCACAACCCTGTAAGGTTTGCTCATTGATAGGGATAGTACCCTGATTGACTCCAGGGGCATATAAGGGTGACAGCTGACAAGTGCTGTTTTGACCCAGCCTGATTGAGTCCAGGGGCATATAAGGGTAGCAGCAGAGAAGTGCTGTGTGACCCAGCCTACTGAGTTCAGGGACGCATAAGGGGTCAGCTGAGAGTGCTGATAGACCCGGTCCGCTCAGACGCACCTCTATAGAAACACAAGTCACACAAGCAGCACACTAATAGAAGTACCATCTTCCCCATAGAGAAAGCAACCCTAAAAAATGAGCATACCCCGAGTCGGTGGGCAAAGTTGGTAACAGATCCAGCTCGGCGCTGGCACCTGCGCAGCACAGTGCCACCGGTGTCCACTGCCGCCGCACTACCTCTCTGCTGACCTCAGCACCATGGCGGAGACCCGGCACCCTGGCACTGACCGGGGTCGTCATCAGCCACCCTGACACCATCGGCACCGGGTTCACCTTGGCACCGACTGAGGTCGCCTTCAGGCAGCCCGGCACCACTGGCGCCGGGCTCACCCCGGCACCGAGCTGTGTCACCTTGGATGCCAAGGACCCGGCACAGCCCAGCCTCACTGGTGCCGACTTCACCTCGGAATCGGCTAACCCCACCATCGGCACTGCAGAGCCCGGTGCCAACAGAGCGGGAGCCCTCCCGCCCGAGCAGTCCTCCCTTCCCCAGTGAGAACCTGCTCGCGGCCCACGCAGGGTAGATCCTTGTTCCCTCCACACTGGAGGCGATGGAGGCAGCATGGGCTCTGCTGCTCCTCCTGACCCCCCCTGCCCCACCCATGGTTAGAAGGGGCAAACTGGCCTTCTTGTCAAAGGCCTGGGCTCAAAAGGGATGTTCACCCTCTCCACCCGCTACGGAGGCCAGCGTTACACCACCACTGGCACAGAGCCGGGAATCCTGAATCTCATCCCCTGGCTCCAGCCCCAAAGAAGGGCCGTCCAGGGGCTCTAAATGGCCCTGGCGCCGAACAGCATCCCCTTTCTGTTTCTGGGCACAGGAATGGTCCCCTGAGGGAACTCCATCCCCTCCCCGACAAATCCCCGGTGCCTTGCTGTCTCTGGCACCAGAGACCTTTACGGGAAACCTCTCAGCGCACTCTGACTTGCTGCGCCAAGCTACAGCCTACCTAGGCATGCAGGTGGAGCCGCTGAGTCTTCCCCCGATACCCTGTTTGGGCTGGCATTCGCCACCTCGGAGCCTTTGGCAATCCCACCCCACCCGAGCGTATGGGATCTTGCAAGCTCCCAGTGGCAGTACCCATGCTCCATCCCACCAGTCTCGTATACAGTGAGCATGAAGTACAGGGTACCAGAACTGGACTACCCCTCACTTGCTGGCCACCCGGTTCCCCCTCAGGACATGGTCCAAATGGCAACAGGGGCTGGAGATCCCCCTAGGGACCCCCTCCCCTCCTCTAGAGAGAATAAGGAAATAGACCTGCTGGGCTGCAAGGTGTATTCATCATCGGCCCTTCAATTGCAGGTGGCTAACAACCAGGCCATAACCAGCAGGTACCTGCTGGATATCTGGGAATCACTTGGGAGATTCAGGGACATGCTCCCACCCGAGACTAGGGATGACTATGATGCCTTCCTGGAGGAAGGCAACAGTCTCACAGGACCTTCTCCTCTCCACCCACGATGTGGTGGACACTGCTGCCCGGACTATGGCGTCGGCGGTCACCCTCCGCAGGGCAGCTTGGCTTAGAGAGGCCAGAGAGGCCCCTAATGCGCAGCAGGCGGTCTTGGACCTGCCTTTTGAAGCAGATGTCCTGTTCCCTCCTGCACTCTCCCAGTGGTGGGCACAGCCCGAGATCCACAGGGGGAGGCCAAATATTTTGGCCTTCTCCCTCCCGGTCCCACCCCACCAACTTAAATCCCACTCTTCGGGTGGGTCCACCCCTTGCCTTTCACTGTCAATGGTGAATAGAAAAGTTTTTCTTAGCCACGCTCAGTGGTGCAAGCCTCCTGGCTACCGCTACCCCCTTGGCTTAAGGGGACAAGATCTAAGACATTGCTAACCCCTCCCCCTCCCCTCCCCCCCCCCCCCCCCACAGGGAGGACAGGTCTGCCAGGCCCCTCCTAGTCCTACCTCCATATTCCTCTAGGCCTGCCTGGCTAGCCCAGCAGGCAGCGCATCAGTCTCCTAACCTGAAGGTCCAGGGTTCGCGTCCCTGTTTGGGCCTGATCCCTGCAGCATCAGGGGTTTTGGCAACAGTGCTTTCCCTTAAATACCACTGCTGCCAATGAAAACCGCCCCTCCCCATTGCGACAGTTTTTCTCCCCAAATGCGCCCACCGCATTCCCCACCAAGGGATGGCGACGCATCTCGTTGTAGCCTAGCTTCGGCGAGGCTCCGAGATGCGCACGTCTGAAGATTCCCCCTAGTAGGGCTGCGCAGTGATCTTCACGTGTGCCCCAGGTAGGACCCCGTGTCCTCGGGTCAGGAGAAAGGGGGGGACATCCCTGGTCACACAGCTGCCTCCCGCACTGAGACCGCAACCCTCCAGCAGGATTTTTCATCTGCAGCCAAAAGGTCACATCCATATGGGAACACAGAGACCTGGGATGCCATTATCAGGAAGGTGTACATAGAGCAGGGTATACCCCTGCATGGACCGTAGGTATGGTCCATTCCTCCCCTCTCTTTCACACCTCGCAAGAACCCCAGTTCTACCTCTGGATGATCTACTGGGAACTGGGGACCCACCCAACATTTTCACACTGGTCTATCACCTTCAGGGTCACCCATGGTACCCCAGGGCCGACAAAGAATGACTGGGGACACCTAATCCCAAAAGGGAACACCTTGCCATTTTCCATATGTCAGGAAACGGTGCGGGACCTACCCCTTCGAGTGCCCTCGCACACACAGTACCCGATATCTGCTGCCTTGGGAACGGCCATCTGTGTTAGACGAAAGGTCCCTCATTCTTGGGCACTTACATAGTCTATGTCCTTTGATCTTCCCCTGGCAGGGAGCAACACTCAAACCTTTACCTCTCTTCTTTCCACCCTGCCCACCTGTGTGACTGCCCACTAGACCCAGCGCATCCCCTAGGGCCATCACTCCCTCCCCACATGCGTCGGCGGCATCTCGCATATTTGCAGTTTCCTCTTGTCTTTCTCAAGGACCCCATTGACACCACTGCCGTTCCCATGGTGTGATATGCAGAGAACCCCTTCCTAGACAACATATGATGGTTTTGGCGGTTCTCCCGCCCTTCTCTTCCACGCCTATGGGCCTCTCTCCCCAGGTGGGGACCCCGCTTGGTTCTCTGATGCTAGGACATCCTTCAAACTGGCGACCGCTTGACTTAGGCTCCCTTCTCAAGCCTAGAAGGACCCTCCTTGGTATTTTCCCTCAATACCATGTCTTAGAATGCCTCCTTGACAACCCTGGCAGGCAAAATGGTAGAGCTATCCTCCAGACAAACACCATAGGTAATTACAAGTCTCGAGGTTGCCTCCTGGCTGTCCTTCGATCCCCCCTCAGTCACCTAGGGACTCACTAGACAATAGTGAGAGCTTCATTCCACTTTCTCCCATTTTTCCCCATGCTCTAGTAAGAGCTCCGAAGGGCAAATCCAGCAGGTCTAGACTGGGGGGGGGGGCTCCCTATATTCTAGCAACCTATAGGCCCCTGCCAATTGCCAGGCCACATTGCAGCCAGTATTCTCCGTATCTCTCCTGCGAGAGCCGGTCATAGGGCCAATTCAGTTGAATCAAGCACTTCTGCGCTTTGAGGTCATTTATTCACACTGAAGGCCCGTCCTGCTTGACCCGACCCCATAGGCTGTGGGCCATGTTTCGTGGTCTTCTCAGCCAACCCCAAGCCATCTCATGGTTATACCCCTTACTTTCCCTTCGCTCAGACTACCTGCGTCGCCACACTCTCTCCGACGGCCATTGCCTTCTCCCTTTGCTTCATACGTAACTAGCAGCCACCAACCAGCCCATGGCTAGGTGGCTCCTGGAAGCCTGCGGTGCTCTACGCCCCTCTTACGTCCTGCCAAGACGCGCCTACTCAGCTAGCCCTCTTGCTAGCCTTTGACGTTCTCTTGCGCGTCCCCTTGCGCGCCCATAGAACACGTCCTAGGCCAACTTATCGGCCGGTTACATTCCGAGTTCCTCTTAGGCAGAGCACCCACGCAATCTGATCCAAGGTTGCCTTTCCTTTCCCAACCCAGGTGACCTGGCCTGACCCTTATTCTTCAGCCTTGGTGGGTTCAGGCCTACCCCATCCTGGGGGGACCCTCAGCCCTTCTCCTCCGGGCTGTCAGGGCCGCTCGCCGTTTTCCTTGACAAGTGTCTTGCTGGAGGGTCTGCTTCGCGAAGCTTGTCGCTGTGCTGAAGGCAGAAGTACCAACTCCACCCGCCATCCGTCAGCATGGCTAGTAGTCACCTAATACTGAATGCACTTGAGCAATGCTCGAAGAAGAACGGTGGGTTACTTACAGTAACCGTCCTTCTTCGAGATGGACTCCTCAGATCCATTCAGGTCCCTCCCCTCCGTCCCCACTTCTGGAGTTGGTGACTCCAAGGAACTGAGGAGGGGGCAGGGAGGCAGCCGTATATGTAGCCACGGGTGGCGCAAGGGGCAGTGGCTGCCTCCCCTCTTCTGACAGGCTAGGACAAAAGTTTTCCAGCCAATCCGGCACTCTGGCATGGAGACACCTAATACTGAAAGGATCTGAGCAGCCCATCTCAAAGAAGGATGGTTACTGTAGGTAACCCACCGTTCTTCAGGCAGAAGATGTCCATCTTCCTCTCAATGAATACTTCATCCTTTTCAGCCCCACAAACAATGGCATGTGTGTCTCTCTCTCTCACTCACACACACCAGCAGATTAAGTCGAAGACACACACAAAGCCTTTGTACAATGTAGAAATCTAAAACTGAGGGTATTTCTACTCTAGGATGCTTTTAGTTCAGACCCCACATTTTAAAAACTGATTAATTTTTAGTATTATTAAAATCCATTTCTTAATGTGCCTTCACTTGCTTGCAGAGAACATAAGCAAAATGTTGGGTCATACATAGGGGAATTTTGTACAGACCACTACAAGAGGCCAAGATTAGTTAAGAAGGATGGGGAACTGCAGAGCACTGGTTATCAGTGTGAACGTAAACCCATCCCTTTCAAGGGGACCCAGAAACTTTCTGTTGCAACAAAGAATCGCGGTACAGAAAAGGCTGCAAACCAATGTGCAAGGCTAATCCTAGGATGCAGTTTACACAATGTCCCTAAAAATCACTTGATACTGACACAAAAGTTCAGAGGCTTCCACAGTAAGCCCTATTTAAAGAATGAAGTTAGTAATACGCCACATGATAGATATAGGCAAGAACTGCATCATCTTGAGTGGCAGTCACATCAGACAACACAACCTGAGCAAGGCAAAGGCCTGATTGGGACGGAGTAACTTTTCTTTCTGGGGAGGCGGGGCACTATAACCTTTGAGAAGTGAGACTGACATGCTCATCTCCCTGCTCAGGGCCCAAAAACAAATACATAAAATCCATGTCCCATATGCAAGGAACTAAGGTCATCAAGTGAGGTACTCGTGACCATTCAAGACATCCCAGCTTCCTTCCCGCATGCCAGGAGAGGAGCAGTCCTGGAATCCTAGTGGAATCTCACCCCAAAAGAGTCCATAACTAAATCCCGCCAACTGAACCTTCTCTTGGAGTTGTAACTGGACACAACACTCCTTGGCATCTCATCCCAGCCTGGCCTGTGCTGGACTGCACACTCCAACCCTTTACACTGCTATATTTCAGGATCGCAGGAGGCAAGCCCAGCGAAGGCATGTGTATTCTTTTTCTTACACAGATACTCCAGGCAGGGAATCCTCTAGGATGGGGGAGGAGTCAGTTACACAAACCTCAAAATATTATCACAGTCCCCATTGTGTTGGCTTCATTTCCCTTTCTATCTGGAGTCATGGGATTTTAATGGGGCCCCTCCACTACTGAATGGCAATGAGCAATTACCCTTCACTTGACCCTGTTCCCCATCTGGCATCCTAGGCCTGCAGGGAAAACAAGCCGAGGTTAAATGAGATGGTTTCCTGGGAGGCTGAGAGGATCCAGAACATGATGCCCAGCCAGAAGGTTTATCCTGTTGCGTAGCAAAGCAATGACATCAAGACCATGCAGCACAAGCTGTCTCATTTGGACCTGAGGAAGTACAGTATATAAATAACACATACTCCCATGGGGTATTTACACCTGGCCTGTCATCCCATCATCACTGCCCCTCACAAGCAGTATTTAAAATTCCTTTCCCGATGAATCATTTAGTTGTTAGCATTAAGTAAACATCCCCAAGAGGAGAAAGACAGGGAAGATGCCGGAGTCGCTTAGCACCACAGACCTCGGTGTTGAGATGGGATAGGCTAATGTAAATGTTAAGATTCCTCAGGTTGCTCCCCTGCCCTCTCCCCCATCCAGGGCTTCCTCACTTGGGGCTGATATGTAGAATAGCAGCAGCAAGCTAATGAGAAAGAAGGTAGAAATGAAAAACAGGAGGGTGCAAGGAATCCTCCTCAAACAGCGGCCAGCTGCTGTTTGGACAGATGTTACAACTTCCTCGCTGCACCTGTGGTCCAGCGACAGCTGCGGGAAGTGTCCAAAGGGCTTGGTGCAGCTTCCTGCATTTTGCTGATGCGCTGACAAGACAGGACACGTGCCTGCACCATGTACCTCCTAGACTGGGGTCAGATATTGCTGAAGGAAAGAAGAGGGGAGCGATGTTTGTTTCCAACCGGAAAGAAGTGCCAGGGCAGAAAGGTTTCTAAAGGGAGGAAAACTGAACAACAAAATAGGCACAATTTTTTATTGATGATTAACTCACCAGATTATAAATCTCTCTCTTTCCTCAGCTCCCCCCATCACTCTTAGTCCTGCGGCCCAGTTTAAGAACTGCCTTCAATTAAGTCTAGCAAAATCTCATTAATTCATGCTAACAACCAGGCAAACTCATCGCAGATAACTTAATACTGCAACTTGGTGAGTAAAGGAGCAAAGCACCCTCAGGAGAACAAAGACAATGAAACAACTTGGACTCCCTTCATATATCTTGCAGAGGGTCTCAGAGTTGTAATTATTGAAGGGCAATGGCCTGCAGCACACCAGCTTTGGTGGACTTTGAACAATGAAGACCCTTAGCAGAGAGCAGAGCCAGCTCCTAAGTCCTCACTGAACAGAGTCTTCACTGTGTGTGAAAAGTCACCAAGTGAGTAAGAGTGAGAATTTACCACAAAGCCCAGTTTGGTTTCAGGGAACACCTTTCATGCACAGGCTGCCCCTGGCAGAGCTGGACATGTGAAGTGGGATCTCAGCTTTCATTAAACTACAGGAGTAAGGTGCTAGCCCTTTTCCCTGGGAACAGTGCCTTGGCAAAGGACAACATGATGTGAACAGAAGGTAAGCAATTCGCTGAAAACAAAAAGTAGCTGGACTCCATGGCCAAAAGAGGGAGCTGAGGAACAGCTCTATACCCCTCCTGTCACATACCAATACATAAAATGAGACATGACACCAAGCTATATAAATGAGACTGTGACACCAAGCTAACCCCCCTAAAAATCTTCAGTTATCACCTTTTACAGTACAGAGATGTCAATTATGTTGGGGGATTGAAACAGAGCAAAAAGCTTTGAAGGCCTGCCTAAAAATGCTACAGTTGGTTCAGCTTTTCACCCACTGGTACCACCTTATTGTGAAATGGTGGGCAAGACAGGGTTCATAGGACTTTTGGCATAGAGTTATATAGCAGCTTTTCACTGCACAGCACCTTTAAATTCTGTATCAGCATCAACCTAGCTCAGGGGTTGGTAGCCTGAAAGATAAGAGCAGTCATTTTTTTTTAAAAATTCCCTCAGTAACCAAGTTTTTTGAGAGCTGCAATGGGTGTAGCTCCTGTTGGGGGGAACTGGGAGCTGGGTCAGGGTGCCTGTTGCAGGATACCTTGGGAGGGGGGAAGGAGCCTGGAATCAAGAGCAAACCCCCTGCGTGGTCCCCTGGCCGCAGGAGGAGCCCATATCCGGGTGCAGTCTACCTGCATGTTGTCCTCCTGGCGGAAGGGGCCTGGATCCGCCAAAGAGCTGCACTTGACTCCAGAGAAGCAGGTTGCAGACCCCTGACCTAGCTCTATTTGTAAAACTCGAGTCATGATCTTTGAAAGTGAAGTAGCAACAGTTGATAAAAGAGGGGCTGCCTATTCTTGCCCCTGGGGTGCAACAGCCGCCTGTCTGTCACTGCTGATTAACGTAAGGAAGGCATTGTAGACGTGAATCACACTGGTGCCAATTGTCCGTGTAAGTATAAAGAGCATATGGCGGAACACAAGAAACTCAGGGGCTCGAAAGCCACTTTGCCAGTAATCCTATTCATTGGGTGAGCTCAGTGGGTAGGCTGTACATATGCTCTTAGGAAGGCAGAGAATGTACGATGAGACTACTATATAAGTAAGTCCAGCTGGCCAGCTGAATTGTTTCAGATTCTCACACCTTGTTCCTTTTCTTCAGTAGTTTCTTAAGTAACCTCTTTGGACAGCGCCTTCACTTTCCCTTCCTTAGAGGAAAGGCGCGAGGTTATTTGTAGCTGTCCCTTTAAATTCACCAGGGAAGGATAAAGCAGCTGCATAGGTCCCTTCTTCTGAAAAGCCTTTTCTCTTCTCTCATGCTTTTTAAAAGAGAGGCCAGATCTCAAACACTCATAACCCCATGTCATTTTGTGGCTTACGAGGAACTGCTATTTCAAGACAAATAACTGGTGAATTATTGTACATTAAACACCATGAACTGTGATCATTACTTATTTCAACTTGTAAAATGCATTGCAAACCCTTTCAAGCAATTGCTGACTGCCACCCACCTAGCGTTTGTTGCCAAAATTATGGGATATCAAATGGTTACCCCACCTATCTGATCAATGTCTTATTGCTCTGTGTCCGTTATCTCTTTAAATTTCTCTCCGTTTTGGGCTTCCAACAATCTGACAAATGAAAATGAAATGGACTACAGTCCAAATGAGATCCTGTACGATTATCACTATCTGCTTCTCTTCACAGCGTGAAATTGACAGATATGGCAAGCGCTCTTGTTCACACCATTGTGAAAGTCATTGGTAACCGCCACTGTACAGGCCTAATTAACAAACCAAGCCAATTTCATCAGCGGCTTCTGCCTCCAGGAAAGTAGCAATGAGACTAGGCATTTGATTGCTGGCATTTTCAGTGGAAGGTCAATAGCCCATACGCTGTGGGAGGTTGCAGTTTTGTGTCCATTGGGCCAGGTCTAGAAATGAGGTGCCACTTTGCCACAACTTTAACATGCTTGATGCAATGGACATTGTCATGTCTCCCACCTATTCGGCATCTGAGGCATTTTGCTTCCCTTTTGCTCATTCTGCTGCAGGGGAGAAGAACATGCTCCACACAATCAGCAACCTGGCAAGAAGACAGAATACCCTTAAGTTCCCTTAACGTTTTATAACTACCACCCTTGTTCCCAGAGATACTTAGCTCCCTTCGCACCCCGCCAACCCAACCTGACTGAAGAGCATTTCCTTGCCCTGTGGCCACATCCGCAGTAAAGCCAAGTTGCACTTTTTTCTGGTGATGCTAAGTTAGCACCTCCAAAATGCACAAAAGCAAAGGCGGGAGAAGGGAGGAGCCACAGCTGTGCTGCCATGAAGGAACTGCTTTGTCTGTCCCTAATGCTCCCTGCCTGAGAAGTTTGACACAGACAGCTTGTGTTGTGGTCGTGATGGATTTGGAGCTGCTCTCTAATCGTTTATGAATACCATACACTGGCCTGGTTACTGGGATGTTTACTACATGAATTCTCTTGGCTAACAGAACAGACGGCTGCTGGGAAAAAACCAGCAGGAATGAAAAGAATGGCTCAAGGTAGTCACGTCTGAGCAAATGCTTGAGAGTTGCAGGAAGATGCCCAAAAGTAAACAAACGATTTTACCTTCACTACCTGCCAAACTGATTTAGGCCAGGAAAGATTCAAAGCCCAGAAACAAGTACTATAGAATAAATTCCAGAGGTAGCCGTGTTCAGCAAAAAAACAAACAAGGAAACTGGTGGCACTTTTAAAGACAAAACAAATTTATTTGTCACATAAGGGTTTAAAAAGGGAATCTCAGGAGAGAGGGGGCAGGTGTTTGGGGGAACCAGACAAACACAGGAGTCTGCTGGGGTGCCTGGAGTAATCAGGCCTGCCCACATTGCCATCAAGGAGCAGGGTAACCTTTAGATAAGGAAGACCTGGAGGCAGACTGTTATTTTATAAAACAAAAAGCACACGCCTCTAGACTCCCAGTGACTTGTAGTGATTGTTAAAGCAAACAATGCTTTGTTCTATGAAAACTGTCTGTCTCTATACACCACAGGCCACACACTCCCACAAAAAGAACAGAATATGCCCAAACTCCATCTGACGTTCAGGGTAAGTGCATTGGCCAGGGCCTGACTTTGAAATGAGAGAATTACAAAATTCTAACTCAGCAGAGATAAAAGCACAAGGCCTGCCACGTGAGGAGGTCCACACACAGAGATCAGAACAGAAATATGCATCTGTGCCTTTACTGAAAACTTTGTTAGAATAATGTTGTCCATGGATCTGAGACACTGGTCTCTGCTGAGCACGGGTACAGAAGAGCAGCTAGCCCTGCGGTTGTGACAGAGGTTTCATCCTACATATAGTCAAATTTTATTATCTATGCACTCATATGGATCCCTTCACAGAGCTATTAGATTACAGTGCAGCAATCCAGCCACAGAAGTCCTGAAAGATCTTGAAGTTTTTTAAAGAGACAATATGTTAAAGGTCACTTTAGGTACTTCACCAGCCTTTGCCTTTCTCTGCCAATATCTTTTGGCTTTGCAATCACTTTTTTCTTTAAAGCAAAAAAAAATTTCCCTTTCCTTTGTTCTTCATGAAAGCACAAGGCAGCACACGCTGAGACTGACTATATACCAAACACTGATAAATTCACAATGCCCACTAAAATTGGGATATATCCTTCCTTCCTCCATCATTTTTCAATGATGACAGCCACCTTAGATATGTAACAAAAATTGATTTGGAAAAAAGCATTCAGATGGTAGCATGTGAGATTTTTAAATGGACAGGGCCAAATTCTCTAATGGTTTAAAACTGACACAGCTCCATGAAGTTAGTGGAACCACACCAGATTTGCACTGGCAGAGAATTTTGCACACATCCTCCCATTCTGTAAGTTCCTCATCTTCAAAGTGTCTGATGAAGTGGGATTTTCTCCCACAAAAGCTCATGAGACAAATAAATCTGTTAGTTTGTAAGTGCCACAGGATTCATTGTTTGTTTTGCTGAACTAGACTAACACGGCTACCCCTTTGGAACTAAATGTTTACCTTCACCCTAGACACTGTTTCAGGTGTCCATTTAACAAAAACGCTACTAATGGTGTTCTTGCTACAATTCCAAATGCATGTGAAATGATGCTCCTGGCATGAGTGCTACCAAGAACTGCTGAAGTTTAACAGGGTTGCTCCTTGATCAGATAACTTCAGCATTCAGATCAACACTCTGCATTCTACAGATGTCTATTTTTAATAATGCCAACACCCCCACCTCTCCTCCTTGTTTTTCCCAAGGTTTAAAAATGATGCTAACAATAAGTAAATACAGCATGACCAGATGTCTTTCATGGTCAGATGGTTCATTGTTTAAAATCCAGAGAATTGCTAACAGATGCTGGTTTTGGCTAGGGACTGGCAAAAACCTCGCAAACAAAAGTGTGTGTTGTGATTGGAACTAAAAAGGGAATTACCTTTAAAGATAAGAATTACAAAATGTTTCCTATTGAAAAAACACCCCAGCCCTGTAAACAGCCCCTTTTCTGTAAGTGCAGTGAGAAGAGTTAAAATGACACCTCCAGAATGCTACAGCTGGCATAACCTATTGTAGCAACAACTGCAGGCCTATTTTGCCAAGTTCCAGAGAAGTAGCTGTGTCAGTCTCGTTCAGCTGAGAAAACAAGGAGCCCTGTAGCACTTTTACAGATTAACAGTTTTATTTATCACATGAACTTACATGGGTGAATCCCACTTCATCAGATGCTAGAAATGGAAAACATATAGTAAGGTATGTTTTGGATGCAAACAGCCCATGGAATGTTTTTCATTCAACCCAGATGACAAAACAGGGCAAAATTCCAAGAATTTTTTCTTTTTTTTTTAAGTCAGTTTCCAGGTACTACAGTGAAAATAGTTTTCAATTGAAGGAGACAGAGATCTCTCACCAGACTAAATGAGCCACTGGATAAAAATATGAACACAATTGTTAACTGGAATATGAAGATCCCTAGAGATACAAGTGGAAGACACTACACAGGAAAAAAAGCCATCTGGCGGAGTTATAAAAAAAAATCATTTTAAAATCACCACTCACTTGCCTATTTACCACATTCTTTTTCAAAATCCTGTCTGCACTTAGTTGCTTCCAGTAGAATGCTGACTTTACATACAGAACTGAAGAGATTTTAGATTTAAAATACAGGCCTTAATTGCACACTGTTTAATACTTTATTTATTTATGCCTGATATTAATTGCACGATGTTTGCACTTTTAAAATCATATCACTAATACCATGTGAATCTTATTGCCTCTTCAGTTTGTCTGTCTCATCCCTTCTCAGCCCCACCTTGATTTTACAAACATTGTATGTGAGCAAAGAGCCTAGTTTTAAAAAGTCATAGCACAACTGTGTTTGCCAGAGTATCCCAACTAGAAGCCCACTCTACATAGCTGCGTATGATCAAGGTCTGCATGAGACCGGCACTTCCCTTCTGGCTTGGGAATTCTTCCACAGTCTGAATTTGTACTTCAGCTGAAATGAGCCAGGATACTTTTCAACAGAGATGTGCTATGGAAGTAAGTGTTCTCCATTTACTTCCTTTCTGACTAGGACTTCTCTGCTTTAGGGTCATCTTGAAGCACTCTTTTCAGTAGGAATAAACTCATTCCCTCTATTCCCACCTCAGAGTTAAAAAATTTAAAAGCTGGAATCCTTCCCTGTATTCTCCACACTTTATAACAATGGCCTCTCTAGGAGAAAGGGACTAAGAGAAGAAAGTGTTTTAGATTAGTTATAAAACAAGTCTGCCTGGTACTTTGTATTTTACCCTTCTCTTGATCAGTCTCCATACTCTCATTTCCCTTCTTTATTACAGCCACACACAGAGCTGACAACTTCAAAGGATTTTCTGCAATAATTCTTAAATCCCCTTCCTGATCGTGTGCTGCATGACAGTTCCCTTTAATGCACACTGCACTCCCTGTTTGGGTTGCTGCCCATAGACTTGCTTTTGGACATTATGTGGCTTTTTCTATATCTGTTTTTAAACTACATGCCATTCATTAAATAATCAATTCAAATATTCCTGCAAGTCAGGTTGCTTTATTTCTCATTGACTGCTATCTTGGGATATATGGGAAGATTGGACCAAAAAAGAAAAGGAAAAAAAAAAAAATCAATCAAATAAACCACAAAAAAACCCCAACCACATAAAACCAAAACCAAACCAAATCTACTGATGCAATTCAATAAAGGAGAAGTGCAGAGTCCTGCACTTAGGATGGGAAAGTTCCATGCACTGCTACAGACTGGGGACCGACCGGCCAGGCAGCAGTTCTACAGAAAAAGACCTAGGGGTTACAGTGGACAAGAAAATGGACATGAGTCAGCAGTGCATCCTTACTGCCAAGAAAGCTAATGGCATATTGAGTTGCATTAGTAGAAGCATTGCCTGCAGACAGAGGAAAGTGATTATTCTCTACTCAGCACTGGTGAGGCAACATTTGGAGAGCTGTGTCCATTTTTGGGCCCTCCCCTAGAAGAAAGATGGACAAATTGGAGAGAGGCCAGAGAAGAGAAACAAAAATGATTAGGGGCTGGAGCACATGATTTATCAGGAGAGAAAAGAGAAGATGGGGGAAGAGGGATTTGATCCCCACCTTCAGCTACCTAAAAGGGGGGGGGTCTAAAGAGGATGGAGTAAGACTGTTTTCAGTGGTGCTAGATGGCAGAACTAGACACAACAGTCTCAAGTTGCAGTGGGGGGGGGGCGCGTCAAGGCTGGATATTAGGAAAAAAATTTTCCGCTAAGAGGATTGTGTAGGGTTATTTAGGGACGTGGTGGAATCTCCATCCTTGAGGTTTCTATGGTGTGACTTGACAAAGCCCTGGCTGGGACTATTTAGTTAGGGGGTGGTCCTGCTTTGAACAGGGGGTTGGACTATGGACTTCCTGAGGGCCCTTCCAGCCGAATCATCAATGATTATGCAACTTCCAGTGCCGTCAATTTGAGAATCTGTCTAAACAGCCAGTTCCAAAAGAGCCAAGAAACCCCATGAATTCAAGAACACAGCATCAGCAGGTGCAAGTTAATAGTATCAGCTGCCACATGGGTACTGTCCTGCAGTAACATGCTCTGGATTTTAGCAGGATCATGCAAAGCCCTGCATTACACTTTAGGATTATACCTCAGGTTTCAAGTGAGGCTCCTGTGCAGTCACCACTTGGGATGGCACTTGGAATCGCCAGTCATGTACACACTTCACAGTGCCTAATCTACTGCAGAAGTCAAAAAGGTTGAAGGATAACTCCTTGCAAATGAGGGCATCCATGACAGTCTACATCTCGTAACTCCCCACCCTTCAAATATTAACATTTGAGATCATGTGTGTCTGAGCAACCCTAGTCTTTGTTTGCCGGAAGCAGGAAGTGGACGACAGAGGATGAATCACTTGATTGTCTGTTCTGTTCATTCTCTCTGAAGCACCTGCCATTGGCTGCTGTCGGAAGCTAGGATACCGTGCTAGATGGTCTGACCCAGGATAGTGGTTCTCATGTTAAACTGGAGAGGAAATAAGGACTCAGAATTCAGACACACATCAGCTGTCAGGCCACCATGCACTCCCACTGACTTCCTACCTAAAAACAACACAGTAATAGCTCTTCTCTCTAGATCGCAGTGACTCCTTTTCCCAACCTCTCATAGAAATCACCATTCTCAGGTTCCAAAAAGCTCCAGGCTCTTCTGCCAACTAATGTAGTATTAAAAAGCAAAACATCTTGGCATGTCTGTTGAAGCTTTGCTGGTCTGTGCACATATTGCTTTGCAGGAGACATCACCTGGCTTTAGACTTACATGCAACCCAGAACCTCCTCGACAATGCCACAGTCCACAAGGGTCCTCCATACGCCAGAGTAAAGCAAGCTTCTGTTACCACTGAAGGTATGTGTATTGCACAGCTGGAGGTACAACCTGAGCTACTGTGCTAGCAGCAGGGTCGCTGTGGAGGCATGGGTGAGGAAATGGGCTAGGTACCAGAGAACATAACTAGGGTCTCATGTGGTGTTGCATGAAGGCAGCCAGCCCATGCAAACATAGCTATACTGCAATTTTTAGAATGACAGCTTGATTAGAGCCAACGTGGGTACATCTACCCAAACAGGGATTTGCAGATCCTGCTGCAGTGTAGACATACTCTTATGAAACCAAGTGGAGTTAGGCTTCAAGAACTAGGCCAGTTATTGCAGAATGTTGCAACTCCATCCAGCTGCAGAAGACCAAGGACTTAGCTGGCTTGTTTAAATTATAGCATCCATGGAAGGGAAATAGTTCTCTCAGACTTCCTGTGGTACTGTCATTACAAAACCTGTTCCTAATGCATGTGACCATTCTCCAGCTTGGGCCAGTGAGATCAGGATCCTTAAAAGACAGGAGAGTTCAAAGTAAATTCCAAAGGGGACGAGCTTTCTGAGGACACACTGGCTGTTCACAGGTGGCTACTTCGAAACTCTGCACCACCTCGCTGCTCTCTCTCAGCAGGGTTGATTGCTATCGAGTTGTGTTCTGGTCATGTTCTGCAACTGTGAATAACTAAGCTTATTTCAAGTCAGAGCAGAGAAGCAGCACAGAATGCAAGGAAGGAATGGGGAGCCCATACTTAGGAACTCCTCTATTTGGTTAGCCCCAAAGACCACCCAGTTCAGTAGCCAGTAGCAAAGGAAGGTGTAAGAGCTGCAAAAGCCGACAAAGAATTTTTAAAGTCATGTTACTATATATGATTTTGCAGGCACTTTTGTCAAGGTAGGTGATCCCGAAGAACAGCTCTGTGCCATCCCCATAGATGGTGCCAAGGGCAGGGGGCAGCGTTGCCAGCACGGCTGCCAGTTCCTGTGGCACTATGGCTATCAGTGCCAAGGCTTCTTTAAGTGCCACCACCTGTGCCGGTGTTGAAATGTTACTTTTTGATCCCATTCAGTCTGTCGGCACCGTTTTACCCAACACCGAAGGGGAGGCTTTGCTGAGCCTTTCCCCTTCACCTCTGCTGAGTGCTGAATGGCTTTTGAACTGCTGCAGGTCTATCTGCTGTCAGTTGCTTCCTTGGGAGGATCCCTGATGAAGCTGAGGACCTCTTCCTCCTCTCTACCCCCTTGGTGCTGGGAAGGATCCGTGAACAGTGCCTGATGCTGGTCTTAGTGACTTCTCCAACAGGAGCATTTTAACAGTGTAGTTCCCTGTCGTGCCTTGTCCTGGAATTCAGTTTTTGACAGTGGGGGCTCTTAGCTATTCTGTGCTCATCTCCCAGACATCAGATACACTGAGAATGTGCGCCGGATGTCACCATGATATCCCAGCATTGGGCTTATCGTTCAAACCCCGCTGAGCCCGGCATCATCCAGGGATCACGGGTCGGATTTTTTAAATTATAAATTACCTAAGGCACTAACAGTTAAACTAGAACTAACTCAAAACACTAACTAACTAATGACTAGATACCCTAATCTTACTAAAAATTTGACAGGGGACACAGAGAGAGGAGTCGCTGCAGAGCCCGACCCAGCTGTTGATGGCTGAGAAGGATCTGAGGGGCTCAGCCATGCTCGCGCTGCTTGAAACCAACAAGAGGATTCCAACCAGCAGCACAAGCGTGGCTGGGACTGCAGCGGAAATCTACTGACCAGCTCACTGACATGACAAGCACCGCTACAGGGATACCACTCAATGAAGAATGGACCTAACCGGCCAATGAAGTTGCGCCTAATTCAATCAAACAGCACCAGAGCAAGAGGCGTTGGACCAGCCAGGCAGGAGACAGCGTTAAACTATATATTAATTGCTTTAAACTACGACTCTCTATTAAATCAGGACAGGGCAATCAAATAAATCCAACATATAAAGAATTTTTAGAGTCATGTGACTGCACTGGCCACTCTCATTGTGCATCACAATTTAAAGCAATCTAGGGAAATTCCTGGTGCTGATCTGTGGAATACCCTTTCCTGGCCAAAAACCACAATTTGTTTCTAGCTCAAAAGAGATCTCCCAACTTTCTGCTGTGAAGCCAGACATTTGAGACTGGCATAGAGATAGTTTGTGGGGTTGTTTTTTTTTAAATACAAAAGTGAGATTTCTTACAAAGTTGATCAGCATACGAAGCTCTGTTTAGAACCTTAAACTATGGTCCTCACTGTGGAATCTCAACACCTTTGGGAGCCCAGATACAAAAACTGTCTTTACCAAAATTTTAACACATGCAATTTCTTACTTCCTGTTAAAGGAAGTTTACTAACCTGTTAAAGCATTTGTACATACCATTTGTCATTTTAGTGATCGAGGGATGAGAAACAGCAGCATTTATTTCCCCCTCAGATCTATTATGTGCTATTAATTTACTATGAAAGAGGACTGCTCATATGCTTTGTGGCTAACCCAGACTGTAAGTGTTGTCACATGTTCGGAGTGGGTGTGGCTAAAACCCATTGGATTACATAGGAGAACGCTAAATGCTTTTTGGGCAGTTGAGGAATCAGATTGCTCCACAGGATTACGTTCTTGGGATGCAGTATATTTCTGTGACCAGTTACTTTAAAAATATATTTGTTAGTCTCAGTGCCACAGGAATCCTTGTTTGTTTTACTGAACTAGACTAACATCTTTTTAAAAATCCCAAAGAAGTTTTAAGTTTTGCATGCATTTTGTAAAGTGTGTGTGTATGGGTATGCTGGAATAGGCAACAAAGAGTACAGTAGACCCAACTAAACCATACTCAAACAGATTAGATAACACATAGGCTCATACACAACATAATTATAGGGCTGCTCTTGATTTAAGACATATTTGCGCCTGTGCTTATCCAGACGTGCTAGTGTATGTCACCATCTAGCCCAGAGGCATTGATGAACCAGCATTTACTACTAAGTGTCTTGAAGGTTAAGAATTGTGCCTATTAGCCAGTTCAAGTCTCCTCTCCCCTCAAATTTAAGTCTGAGACATCTTTGTTCTATTGTACAATACACAGATTTCAATACTGTTCACTAGAGGCTTCAAATTTATTCCTAAAAGACCAGGGTAGGTGTGATGTTGGCCTAACATCACGAAGGAAAGAGTTGGCACCACTAATGTGTTAGTACAGTATGTCTGCTATGCCTTTAAAAAAAGGGAATGCAGTTTACAAGAAATCTCTGGTATTTCTGGGCTAAGTATTTGAAGACAGAAAAATTACTGGCATGCCAAGGATCCACCACTGAATTGTAGGAATTTCCATAGTCAAAGTGCCCATTTGCCAAAATCCGTGATCCCCGGCCTTGTAGAATTCCATGCCTACAAACAAGCTCTTCACCTCACAAGGTTTAATCCTCGGGGGCCTCATCTATAAAGCATCATCCAACATGGAGCGGTGGGGGTGAAAAACTATGCTTGGGAGCACAGAAGAGCTCTGGAAGGAGACTTGCATGGAAGAAGTAGAACGATGTCTCCTTAACAATTAAAAATAAGTTATTGGGGAGTCACAGACACTAACTTTGAGCCCACTGTCACCATGGGCTCAAAAAGGAGACCACCCACAAAAAAAGGAGGGTAGTGGAGTTCTGGCCCAGACAGTTTCAATCCTAGGTGCCTTAGAAACAGACACACTGTATGATCTGCAAGTAGACAATTATCTTATCACATCAGGCCTCTCTCCTGCACAGCACATCCGAACTCTGGACGTGCTTCTTGGTTTAAAGTTACAGGGAGGGGCGTGTTGGGGCGAGGGGAAAAGGTTAGTGAGCTCTGTAAAAATTCCAAAACTCCCTAGTGTCAACCCATCTCTAGATTTGATCTGCCCCACCCATTACTGAGCTAGCACTTTAAAGCCTCTCAGTACAAAGTGCCAGAAGAGAACTGGGGAGGAGAGGCTGGAGAGAAGACAGACTCACATCTGATCAGTGCAAGGATAAAGTCAATACATATTGAATAAATCAGGAGCCACTAGAACATTAGGCTAACAAAACCGAATACATCAAGAGGAGGGTTGTTAGGAAGAAAAAGGGGAAGAGTTTTTAAAAATGCTTGAGTCTATGTTAATAGTTTTAGTGGTATAATTTCAACTGCAGGAAGATGTCTCTTTCCCTTCCCTCCTAATGTCATGTTTAATGGCAACTTGAAGAGCTATTTAAAGGCAAAACTTCAAGCCAATCTCCTCCCTTCCCAGTTCTGTAGGTTATTCACATCTTAGAAGAGACAGCATCATTATTACTGAAAACAAAAACAGGTCTTTGACCACCCTTCCCATGGAATGCTTTCACCTAGACTTGCTATGTTAGAAACACATGCATTTCACTTACACTCCATTTTCTAACAAGAAATTTAATAGCACTAGCAGATGTGTTAATGTCATGTGTGCGTAAATTTGAACTTTGCACGTGTGCCCTTTAGGAGGGCATCAAGACTTCACCCCATCAGACATGGAAGACGCAGCCTGTGCTGTCTGTATCTGATCTAATTCTATCGCACCTACATGCCAAGGCAATTAACATGGCTTCAGCCAATTTACTTACTAATGAATTTATGACAATGACAATTTTAGTCTTTATAGGAGTCACTTTATTTTAATTCTGTAGAAAACTATTGGTTTTATCCCTTTTTAGTTGTAGAAGATTTTACTGTAAAACATCTGGAGGGTCATCCACCAACCTGAACATGGTCAACTTCACAATGGAAGCAGTCATGTATACAATTTATATTCAGCCTTGGACTATACCTTACTTTGGCAGCCTTTATGCTCTGTAATCCTTCCCATCCACCTATTATACAGTAGAATTTTTCAGTTCAGCAGTAATGCAGCCAGAATTTTTAAGAAACGTAGATCAAAAAGGTTTGTTCTCCCTGTCTTTTAACCAAGAGCAAGGGGATTAAAAGTCAATTAAAAAGGTGGCAAAGTTCAAAACTGATGGAAAAACTTTTCCACACAACCTGTCTGTATGTAGATCTGTGGTACATCTGAGGTATTTCCAGTAGAGACAGGGAGGTGTTAGTATCATTAGGCGCTGGTGCGACCTCACTTGGAGTATTGTGTACAGTTCTGGTCACCCATGTTTAAGAAAGATGAAGTCAAACTGGAACAGGTACAAAGAAGGGCTACAAGGATGATTCGTGGAATGGAAAATCTTCCCTATGAGAGATGACAAACAGCTTGGTTTGTTTAGTCTTCTCAAAAGGCGGCTGAGAGGAGATATGATTGCTCTTTATAAATACATTAGAGGGATAAATACAAGGGAGGGAGTGGAATTATTTGAACACAGAACCAATGTGGACACAAGAACAAGTGGATACAAACTGTACTTCAGGAAATTTAGGCTTGAAATTAGACACAGATTCCTAACCATCAGAGGTGTAAAGTTCTGGAATAGTCTACCAAGGGAAGTGGTGGGGGCAAAAACCTTAGGTGCCTTCAAAACCAAGCTTGATAAGTTTATGGAGGGAATGATATGATGGACAGTGTAGCTTGGCAATTGTCTGTCTTTTACTACTGGTGATGGGTATGATAGGGATGTGGGAAGGGGCATTTGATCGAGTGGGTTCTGAGTTATTACAGAGAAGTTCTTCTTGACTGGCTGTTGTGGGCTTGCCCTCATGCTCAGGGTTTAACTGAACGCCATATTTGGGGTCAGGAAGGAATATTCCCCAAGGGCAGATTGGCTTGGGCTCTGGGGTTTTTTTGCCTTCCTCTGTAGCACTGGGCATGGCTCACTTGCTGGTTGATTCTCTGTACTAAAGTCTTTAAATCATGATTTGAGGACTTTTATAGCTCAGTTATAGGTTCAAGGTTCATTGTAGGAGTGGGTCGGTGAGGTTTTGTGGCCTGCACTGTGCAGTAGGTCAGACTAGATGATCATATTGGTCCCTTCTGACCTTAGAGTGTATGAGAACTCCCTGGCACAGGAAATTGATGCAAAGGACAAGATTCTAAAAAAAAAAAAGAGAGATTTGCTATTTATATGGATTTCAAGAATAAGAAGTGACAAAACTTTGAAAGGAAAAGTAAACCACAGATTTTTGGCCTTAAGGCAATTGCTAACAACCAGAAAATTGAATGAAACCCAGGGTCGGTGGCAGATTCTCTCACATTTGCCTATTGCGAGGTTCCTAGATAGCCCTTCAAAGCACCCAGTGATGGCCACTATCAGAGAAACCAGATACTAGATGAACCTCAGGTCTGATCACATCTGGAATTCTTATATTTTTGCAAAAAACAAAAGTCCTGTGTCACCTCAGAGACTATCAAATTTCTTCCGATTTAAGCTTTTGTGGTCTGCAACCCACTTCATCCGATGGGTTGCAGCCCACAAAAGCTTATGCCCGAAGAAATTTGTTAGTCTTTAAAAGGTGCCACAAGACTTTTCTTTTTTGCTATATACAGACTAACAGAGCTACCCCTCCATAACTTATATTTTTGGAATACTAATCTCACATTCATAGTCAAGCCAGCACATTTCCAGACTGAAAAATGAAGATTTACTTCTGCAAGTGGAGGTTCTTCAAAACAGGTGGCCCTCTCTGAATTCCAGAGGTAGATACACATGCATGCCGCTATTATTTGTAGTAGTGTCCATCAGCCCGCATATGCATCAGCCATGTGGTGCATCTGAGGTATTATGAGAATGCAAAGGTCAGTGTCTGCCCAGGTCATCCTTAGCAAGGGACACAAAGCCTGCAGCAGAAAGGATGAGAGGTGGGACTGGAATCCAGATAGGGACCGTGCATTTCAAAAAACCCTCCAATGTCTGCTTCAGCTTCAAGGGCAGCTCCCTATGTAGATTCCAAATCAGTGTAACATGGTGAGCAGTTGTCAGCATGGAGGTGGGAGCAAGGGTTTGGTAGAAGTCAGGTTGTAGGACTGTGCAGCCAACTGCCACATCTCCTGCTTCTGATGGTGTTTCTGTTTAGTTCTATAGTCGCTGTTTAAGGCTGGTGGGCTGTCTGTAGGTGAGCAGAGGTCTTCTGCAGGGAGGTTAACAACCTTAGCCAAGCATCAGAGTAGATCCCAATACTCACCACGGTCATCCAGAAGCGAAAAAGAAAGCAGATGTGTGCATCACCTGGGGAGGAAGATGCTCCTGTTGGGATTTGTGGCTCCTGCAGTTCCACTGGTGTCACCAATGCCAGGGGTGTTCCTGGAATTCTTCACAGACAGAAGGAAGAGTTGTAAAGACTGGCAAAAGCCATTGATGAGGTGATGGTGGTACCCCATTGCCATGGTTGGGGTCCCAATGATGTTGGTATGTCAAAGCATACAGATCCACCAGTATCAGTGGTCCTCAAGGGTGCTGGAGCCATGTGTCCATAAAGGGTCCACACGGTGGTGAAAAGGGCAGGAGTAGTGATTCCAGACTATAAGAGCACTCAAGTGAAAAAGCAGGCTCTTAATTTGAGGAGCACTCAATCAAATGGTTACTCTGGGGAAGGTGGTGCTGTTGTAGCAGCAGGAGCCAGATTGGGGCAACTTCGCTTTGATGTCCTGGCCTGTCAGAGTGATGGTGCAAAACGTAGCGGATTGGGACAGTGATATGAGACACACTGTGGAAGTGGCATATGGCAGGAGTAGTTCGACCATAAGTATCAGAGGAGACAAGCGGCCGGGTGTGCGTGGTACAGGGTGCATGATTCTAGATGGTCGTGGTGGTGTCGGCAGAGTCAGTTGTGGAGCGGTTGGCTCTGTGACTGACACTGAAAACAACGTCAGTCGGTCTTGACTACGTTCTGACTTGTGCTCTGCCCAAACTCCTTAAGCAGAGGGGCAGCTGGATCATCCGTGACTTCTCACCAGACCTGGCTCAGGGAAGCAGGCTTGTGTTTCAAGGCAGTCCCTCTCAGGGAGTCACCCTTGTTCCCATGGATCAGGCATCTCATGGGCACAATGAGACTTCTCTGTTGTTACCAGAGCCATCAGTGCCACCCTGGCCAGAGAAGTGCTCATGGGAGACAAGGCTGAATGCTTTGATGGATCCATTGGCATCACAGTGGAATGCACACATCATCATCTCCATGAGGTGCGTTTGGGAGCTGAAGCCCTCCAGTCTCATGAGTCCATGGTGGAAAGGTGTGGCAAATGAGACCAGGCAACAGTGTGGGCTTCACCTAGACACTAAAAGCAACACTGATGTTCAACACTCACAAAGGAGCATGGACACAAAGCACAGCTTTTAAAGCCGACTTGCCTGGGCATGGTCCTCCCTGGCCGTGTGGGATGCCAGAAGTGAAGTAGCAGCTACTACACGATACCCAACCACAATAGGAAGAAATTTAAAAATTACATGCATCAAAACCAGTAAGCTGCGCAGTACAAATGAGAAGGAAAAAGCATTCTGATTCTGGCAATGTGGCAGTAAGAGGAAAATGTAGGGATGTCGACCTGTGCAGCCTCACGTGACCTGAGATACACCGTGTGGCTGAAGCACAACACACACACACACGGGTTAACGGAAACTACTGCGTACAGTTCCTGCTCTGGTGTGAGGTGCACATGTGCACCCACATTTGGAATCCACATAGGGAACAGCAGTTGAAGAATGGAAGAAGTTATTTCAACAAAGCCTGCCATTTTGAAAAATCTGAACTGAACTCTTGAGGCTGACCACACTTTGATGGCTGGTGGAGATACAGATCACAAGTTCAAGGCTTTCAGACAGAAGAGGGATGGAGGCAGGGGAATTGTTATAGGCATAGTTTAGACAAGACCAAAAGACTTCAGCACAGCAGAGATTTCTCCCCACTCTTACTAGGTGGAAAGATACTAACAGCATTTTCAAGGTCTTAGAGGGATGTACACTGGGAAAGGAGGAAATAGTCTGAACCTCGTCAGTGCTGGGGTGGGGAGGGGAGAGGTGGAATCTATATTTAACTTGGGAGGCCAAATATCCTTCAAACTGAAGTCTTCTAGAACTGTGGTTTTCAGACTTTTTTCTTGAGGACCCAAACAAAAAAAAAAAAAAAAATCCATGCCCACGATCCAACAATTACCTCTTTAAAGCAATGCACTCCAGTCTTTTGTTGACGGCTATAGGGAGTGCTGCGACTCGGTACCTGAGGGTCTGTGACCCAATATTGGGCCCCAACCCTAAGCTTGAAAACCACTGGTCTAGAACTTAAAAGGGATAAAACCAATAGAGTTCTACAAAAACATAGTAGAGTTGTGTAGATGTTACTCTAGAATCCTAAAGAATTTAGTAGGCAAAAGAGATCCTTTCTATAGATTTTTTCCTCAGATTCTCTAGTATTTCACAACACATGCATTCCTATTCAACCCTACAGGATGGCTCGGCAAGTCCTATAGAAAGGTCAGCACTTAAAGACATTTTAGAGACCTTTTCCCTAGGCCTTATTTTCTGGAAGACAGACCCCCAAGTCCATCTCTCTCTCTCTCACACACACATGACCAAATTCTTACTTTTTTCTTACTGCAGTAGATCTGCCATTTCTTTTCCGCCGGAAGTGCAAACATGGCTTCTCGGTGTTTGTCTGTGAGGTCAAGTTCATCCTGGGGAAAATATAAAACACACAGAATTTTAAATCACAAAACAAAACTAAAAAAATTCAAGTAGGGGATGCAAGTCAATCAATGGAGAACTACAACACAGCATGATAGCTATGTGAACCTCCCTCCCTCCCTAAGACTATTGACGTGTCAGGATCAATAGTGATAATTATCTTTTCATTATTCATGATCTCTGACTTTGGTGTCACAGCTGGATTCCAGGGACAAGTAAGCTGTAAATCTCATTGCACAGTTCCTTGTGGAAAGCAACCTTATCACATTTCAGAAGACATGCATTTTACCAAGTACACCCACCTAATCAAGAGCCAGACCCAAAATATCCAAAATATTACAGGAGGCTGAAAGAGTTAAAGCTCCATATGAAATAATATGTCTAAGCCAAGCATGATGCAGAATGGTTAACTAGGTCCTCGTCAGCCAACCCAAATAATTACTTCTACTCCACACATCTGCGTGAGTCACACTACTCCAACCATCCACATTCTTATTTGTGCTACTGTAGCACCTGGAAGGGCCAACCAAAATTGCTGCCCCACTGTGCCAGATGCTATATAAACACAGAGCAAGAGCCCAGTGCCTACCACAAAGTCTAAAACAGACAAGACAGGCAAAAAGGGACGGAGGAAAGGAATTGATGCACAGCGAGATTAAGTGACTTGCCCAACGTTGCACAGAAAGTCTGTGGTAGAGGGCAGGAATGGACCCCAGATACCCCAAATGCCATTCAGTGCCCGGAGATAATATGAGCATAGCCATACAAAAAGGACTTGAGAACATACTTCAATAATTTACCAGAATTGGTGCAGAATTCTCCCATACTTCACCACTTGGTCTACTCTGCCTACAACTGGCTTACCTCTGGAACAGAAGGCAGACCGTGGTTGTGACTTGAGAAAGAATGAGGTTACTAGCTAGGAGTCTTGTGGCATTTTTAAAGACTAAGAAGTGGGATTATGCCCACAAAAACACACGAGATAAATAAAGGTCTTAGTCTTCAGAAGCATCACAGGACTCCTAGCTAGTAACCTTGTTCTTTCTCAACTCCTCTTGTTTGTTTTGCTGAAATAGACTAACATATCCACCCCTCTGGACCAGGGTATTATCTGTAACCAATACCCGAGTGAAGCTGGCTATAGACAGTATACTTGCCAATGCCGACCTCCTTTGGAAATAGTTAGCTGTGTTTTTATACTTAGGAAATTCAGAGACACTCAGCTGACTTAGGCTATGTTCACACACACGGGGTTATTTCGATACAAGTTGTTTCAATGCAAGTTGTATCGAAATAACGCCTTATTTCAAAATAAGTTAATTCGAATTAACAGTTTGTTGTCTGAACCTGCTGTTTCAATTCCTGCTTTCTTCCTTAATTCGAAATAACAGTTATTTTGAAACGACTCACTGTTTTGAAACAACATTGTTCTGTCCCCACATGGGGTTTAAGTTGTTTCGAAACAACGGTGCTGTTTCGAAACAACAGAACCCGTTGTTTCAAAACAATGGTGCGTCGTGTGAACATGGCCTTTCTTATTTTGAAACAACCTCTGTTGTTTCAAAATAAGACTGTTGTGTGAACACACACCTAGAGTTCCTGCTATGCTAGGGCTTTCTGTTTATTTTAAGACAACCAATAAGATAGGCACATTTTTTGCTTATGGAGAAGCCATCTATTTTCACTTTCAAGTCTTGTTAGGAGATATGCCATCCATCACGACATCAGAAAATTATTAAAGCATTATGATCTCCTGCAGCTAGGGGTACGTCAAAACTTATCAGGAAATTAAATGAATAGATGTCCAGAAAGAGCAGAAAGGTTGGGGGACCCGAAGAGAACACTGATCTTAAGGATGTGGATTTTCATCAGGGGAACTAATAGCCTGAAGTCACAGAAATTGGAAGGAATCATGAGAGGTCATCAAGTCTAGTCCCTAGCACTCACAGCAGGACCAAGTACCCTCTCAAACCATCTCAAACAGGTGCTTGTCTAACCTGCTCTTAAAAACTTTCAATGATGGAGATTCCACAACCTCCCTAAGGCAATTTATTCCAGTGGCTAATCACCCTGACAGTTAGGAATTTTTTTCCTAACATCCAGCCTAAACTTCCCTTGCTGTAATTTAAGCCTGACAATTTTTCTCCCTCCTCCTTGTGACAACCTTTCAGGTACCTTAAAACTGTTATGTCCCCTCTCAGTCTCTCCTTTTCCAGACTGAAGGAACCCAGCTCTTTCAACCTTCCCTCACAAGTCAAGAGTTCCAGACCACTAATCATTTGTGTTGCTCTTCTTCTCTGGACTTTCTCCAGTTTGTACACAGAGGTGCCCAGCGCTGGACACAATACTCCAGTTGAGGCCTAATCAGGACCATGTAAAGCAGAAGAATTACTTCTTGTGTCTTACTTAACAATACACCTATTAACACATTCCAGAATGGTGTGTGGTTTTTTTTTTTTTTTTGCAAGTGTTACACTGTTGACTCGTATTTAACTGAGGTCCACTATCACACTCTGATCCCTTTCTGCAGTGCTCCTTCCTAGACAGTCATTGCCCATTTTGTATATACACACAATGGATTGCTCTTTCCTCAGTGGAGTACTTTGCACTTGTTATTGAATTTCATTCTGTTTACTCTCAGACCATTTCAACAAATTTGTCCAAATCATTTTGAACAGTGATCCTAGCCTCCAAAGCACTTGAAACCCTTCCCAGCTTGGTACCATTGGCAAGCTGTATAAGTGTGTGCTCTATTCCATCACCTAAATCATTGACAAAAATATTGAACAGAACCAGACCCAGAATGGATCCCTGCAATACAGAATGACTGTAAACTATTGATAATTTTTCACCCATCTTGTGTTACCTGATGGATGTTTTGGTGATATAAACAGACACTACCATTACTGACCATCCGTGTTACAGCCAGACCCAAGAACAGACCAATGCGTGCATCAGCACTAGTATCTGTGAGACAAATACAGCAGCTTTTATAATGCACAAGTTTGCCTGGCTGAATTTTAACTTTTCTTTTAAAAAAAATCTGTTCTCTTTTGTAATGTGGCTTCCCCTAGAGCCCATTCAAGGATCAGGGGCCCATTGCCCTGAGCACAGTACAAACACAGATCAAGAATGATGGTCTCCTGTCTCAGAGAACTTACAAGCCATCTAGAGCTGCCAAATTTTGCTGGAAAAATTCCTGGAGATTTCAACACATGACATAATCTTTAATGAAAGCTGGATCTTTAATTCCTGGAGACTAAGGCAATCTTGGAGGATTGGCTACCCAACAAGCAGTCCAGCTGGTATAATCCGGGCACATGTTCCAGTCAACATAATCCAGGATATAGGAAATTAAGTCTTCACCATGCAGAACAAAACTCAAAAATCAGTGGCCTTGTGTGCCTAACGCAGACCAATTAATGCTACAAGACACTTGGTACAGAGGTAGGCACCCTGGCTTTTCTGATTACAATCAGAAGGAACTAAGCAGTTTTAAAAACTGGTGCATCACCACTGCTATTCCCTCATCACAGTGCCAGTGGATAGAAGTGCGGAAACAATCAAATGTGAGCTGGACACAAGTCATTGCAGATATCTGATTTCATTTCCCAAGGAAATTGGTCCAGCCCAGAACAGGTTTCGTGGAACTTTTTCAATTGCACACAGAGAAGCTTTACATCTTACATTTATCGATCATTTGTTCAAATCAATGCAAATGGACTTTGCCAGAACGTTCAAGAAGATTCACAACAAAGTCCTGGCTTTCTAGAGCACAGCAATCATAACTGCTGAAAAGAAATCTATTAAGCAATGTAACTGATAAGGCTGGGGATGAGAAAGAAATACAAATGTAAGGAAAAAGGATACTAAACTCCCATCTTTTTTCCCCACTTAAAAGCACAACAGATAAGGCCTGCTTTAAGGCATGATCCAGTACCAACATAAATCTGTTACTATCTTGTGGCTAAGGAAAGGACTGGGAACATGAGAAATAAGGGCTTAATATCTTGCTCTGACTCTATACTTTCGGCTTCTTATAATCTGTGACTCAGCTCCTCACCTGTAAAATGGCAATAATACTTCCTTTCTCCCATCCTATGTCTTGTTTATTTAGGTCTGGTCTACAGTAGAGACTTTTGCAGATAAAAGTCAGATTTGATCAACAGAACAGAGGCGATGTTCATACTACCGATCAACCCTACTGATAAAATGGCCCTGTTTAATTGACAAAATAAGACCAGCTCAACAAGAAGTGGATTTTATCAGCACAGTTAGGGCAACACAGTGTCAGTGTAGACACTGCATCCCCTTACTTTAGCTGTGGGGCTGTGTAGATGGGTGGCAGCAGGTGATGCAGTGGGCAGGAGCCTCCATGCAACATTACTGGGGAACAGACCAAGCAGCCACCTTGTCCAGTGGCCTGTGCTCCACCTCTCTCATTGTTCCTCTCTGTCTTTAGTCCAGACCTCAACCCTCTGGACAAACCTTTTCCCTTTTCTCCCCTTTTGGATTAAGTCCCACTTTAGGCCAACCTACTTTGAGTCAGTGGCTACTACCAGTCCTGCTTGGGGGAGGCAGGAAGGACCCGGGCCCTCCTATTTCTTCAGGCCTCGGCCCATGTACCCCATGAGCTCTCCCTGAGCACTGCCTCTATCCCATCCACTCTCGTTCAGCATGTAGCTCGCCAGGTTTCCTGGACATATTCATGCATCCCCAGGTGTGTGTCACCCTTGTATCCGAGCTGCATGCCATCAAACCCTGGCAGTCCCTAGTGCAGTGGTTCCCAACATTTTCTCTGCAGTGGCACACCTTGCTACCTTTAATTAATTTGAGGCACACCACCATATAGTTTCCAAATTAACTCATGAATATTCATAAACCAATGAGCCAATCCAGAGCCCTGAGTAGTTCTTCAAAAAATCTTGTGGCATGCCTGCTCAGACCTGACGGCACACCTGTGTTGGGAAACACTGCCCTAGTGAGCTATAGTCAGTCCTGTTTCCTCCAGCCAAGCCAACAGCACACCCTTCCTCCCCACACGTCAGGGGCAAACTGCCTAGAGCAGGTGCCGCGGCCTTCTTCTTATACAGGCCACGGACCTTAATGGGCCCTGCAGTGTCCTGCTCACATTGGCTATCCCTGTCCTGGACCTTTACCACTGGAATGGGGCAGCTATCCCAGCACACACTGTCATTCTTGTAAACGCCGCTATTCAGCTGCTGCAAGGGCAGGTATCCGTTCCTGCTCCCACCTGAGAGCCAGGGCCAGAAGTCTGGGTGTTTCGCCCCTGATCCCCACTGGGGCAACCCTCTCAATTACATGACTGACCTATAAAACTGACGGGGCTGCCTGTTTCAGAGAAGAGCATAGACCAAAGAAACCCCACATGCCTTCTCTTGGGTCCTGGCAGGGACAGCTTACAGGGAGCAGAGGGACAAGCCTCAGCTCCCCACAATGCCCTTTGAGGTCAGTGGAAGTGCTACTGGCGAGGACACAGTCCAACAATCCAAGGAGGGTTGAATTACAACAGAGGCTGTAAGATGACCTCTATTAGGTCTACATCTAAAAAGGTAAGTCAACAAGACCTTAGACTGTAAAGCTCTTCAATAAAGTGTGTCTCTGTGTGGCCCAGAGCAAAGGGGCCTCTACCCATTATGATCACCAATATTATCAAGAGTTCCACAAATCTAACGGAGGGCTGAATGTGGGTCAGTTTTTAAAGTTACACAACTCCCATGAGAATGCTTTGCAGACTGCCTTTGCTTTATAATTTAAAGTTAGGCTCTCACAACAATATTTGCTGCACTGTACAAAACTTGTGCAGAAGCCAAGATTCATTGACCTAAGAGGAAACGGATCAAGGTAGATATAGATCTGAGGCTGAAGAACTGGGGGGAACCCCCCCCCCAACACAAGTTCTGTTTCAGATTGAACCAAAAACTAAAACTTGCCCAAAAGTTTTCAGCAATCAAAACATTTCAAGTTGGGTTGAAAACCCATCATTTTGATCTAGCTTGGATTTTTATTTATTTATTTATTTTTGGTTTTATTTTATTTCATGCATTTTGACTAAAAGGAAGCTCAGTCCAACAAAACAGCCAGAGGAAAAGGAGATCATTGCGGTGATGACGGATCAGTTCTATTGAACGCATGCTAGGCACATATAAACCCAATAACAGCAGAACACATGCTGGATGCGTAGACTCTACATTTTTGGTATTTTTTCAAAGTTGCAAATTGCACTGTATCCAATTTCCAACAAGTTCAATTGCAGAACACAGCACCACATTACTCAGAAACACCTATGCAATGACATCCCATAGTATACTTGAAAGAGGCATGTTTAAGTCAGTAATGGGGCAAGAAATGAATGTGAAATTCCACATAAGAAGTGACTAATGAGTGTTATTGTCAGCAATAACAGAAACATACAGGTGAAGGCCTGACCCTCCGCACTGGCTTAGATTCATGGAAACTATGCTGTACAGTATTTAAGAGTCACTTCTGACTTTTTGGATTTTATGCACACCCACAGAAGATTTTTACTGCAGGAAAGAGTCATGGCATGCTGCTCTATGGACATTCAAAGATAAGCAGCCCTGGCTTGTCCTAACCCACAATTTCTTTGCAACTAGGTGTAGGAAGAAGAATTCTTTTCCAATTGTTTTCAGCCAACTGCTCAAATCTCAACTCACTAAGTTGACTTGCTACTCTGTCACAGTGCAAAACCTCAAAATCCTGCCTAAGATCAACCAACAACCATACACTGAAAAATGAGACGGGAGATTCCAGCTGACAAACTTAATAGTCTATTTGCAATTTCACTCTTGAATCAGGTGCCTGTCTCAGTGACAGAGTGAAAACACAAGCTACTTTGGCCTAGCAGAGGCTGGGTCACGGTCAGCCAGTCAGTTGCATACACATACCCCGCTTCTTCATGCGCCACAGCCCTGTCCTATACCAGCCCTCCCGCACACCTCCTTGCCCACGCCAGCAGAGAGATTTGCCCATTTTGCCATTTTAAATGTTCCTTTTCAGTTATGTCTAGGACACATGGGACAACAGATGCATTCAGGTACTAAAAGGAACTCTCTACCCAGGCTGTTTTTACTGGAAACAAATACTCTAAATTATTTAGCCCATATAGTTAAACTCTTCACCCTGAGATGAGGAAACCCATTTCCACATCAGGACTCTATTTGAAGATGAGTTTTCAAAGCTATTGGGAATTTCTTTCATTGAACAAAGCTTTATACACCATCTCTGGTAGCTACAATATACCAGTGTTAATCACTTGCTTTGTCAATAACTCAAGGAATTTCGCTTGAAGACACTCTGGCTACTCTGAAGTTTCTCTCCCCCAAGCACAACTAGTACAAGCGTCTAATGTATTTTGCTTCAAATTTATCTTTACAGTCAGTTAGGTTTTAGCAAAAATGAGAGTCCTGTAGCACCTAAAAAGCTTTCATGGGCTGCATCATCGGTTGGATCCCATGAAAGCTTATGCCCAAAAAGAAATGTTATTCCTTAAGGTGCCATAGGACTCTCCTCTTTGCTTTACACTGATTAATACGGCCACCTCTCTGGAAGTTGGGTTTTAGCTTATTACTTTAAATTATGGCCAGTGCAGCAAAGAGTGTTGAGGAAGGAACACTACTATATGCATATGTGATAAAAAAAATTCATTTGTTAGTCTTAAAAGTGCCACAGGACTCCTTGCTTGTTGTGTTTAGTTTCCTTTCCAGGAAGAAAGCGGCAAATTTTAAAACTTGGGAAATAAGAATTAATGGGGTGCAAGCTGGGTAAGCCATGCTAAACAAACAAGTGTCCCTGCCTTGAAAGAGCTTATGGGTTAAAATCATGACAGCAAAACATTTCTGAGCTGGAACGCTCCAGAGATTCAGCGCTTGCCAGACACTGGTTCTAACAACTTGTTGGAACAGTTCAAACAAGGAATCGTATCAAACAAGGCACAACAAACAGGACCACACAAGCAAGAAAACAAGTCATTTAAGAGATGCCTGTGAAGCAGGAGGTGGGAATGGGAAGACTCAAAGGAGTTGGGTTGCATAAGTACCTACATGAGGAACAGAAAATTTGATCAACAGGCTCCTCAGCCTCGCAGCTGAAGGCATAAAATTCGATTGTTGGAAATCAAAGCTAGAGAAATTCAGACCTAAAACAAGATGCAAATTTTTAACAGTGAGGAGAATTAACCATTGGAACAATTTACCAAGAGTTGTGATTCTACACCACTGGACATTTTAGTATAACATATTTTCCTTGAAAAGATGCTTTAATTCAAGCACAACCAGTGGATCTGAAGCAGGAATTAATGCAAGGAAATCCTATGGCTTGTCCTGTGCAGGAGGTCAGACCACAACAATCACAATGTTCACCTTTAAAAAGCTTTGAAGGAACTAGATGTTGATGCACACAGGAGCATAAACCACTGGAGGGACCTAAGAAAAGTGAGACATGAGTGAGGTGGCACATGATGATTTTTTCTGTAAAGCTGGAGGGGAGACACACACAAGAGGCAGGAGGCATGGTGGAGATCACAGTAGAAGTTCAGCTAAGAAATGACAGACATGACCAAAGGAGCCTGAACATTTTTTATTCATTATTATTTTTGCTAATATTTTATCTATATTATCCCAAGGGAAAAAAAGTGTCTGGCAATGCTGGAAAAATGAAGCATTAATCCATATCCAACCCTATGTAGTGTGGGCAGAACTCCACCCACAAAGGCTCTGCACCAGGGTGTGGATTATTCTCTCAGCCAAATAAACTCAGATTAAAAGGTCCCTCCCAGCAGCAAACCCATTGCTCCACTAGAGTGGAGCCATTCAGCATTGATAGTTTTTGATTGCTCTGTCACAGCTTTCCAAACATAGCTTCTCCTATTGTGGTGTAGTCCAGGGGTGGGCAAAATACAGCCCAAAGGCCAGACCCAGCATGCCAGACATTGCCATCTGGCCCCAGACCAGCACTGTGGTGCTCAATTGCCAGGGCTGCGCAGCCCCCTTTCTCTTCCCCCAGCTGGTATGGCCCCATTACGAGGCTGGCCAGTGCTGTGCACATCCTCCCCCCTTCACTTTGGGCCTCCCTGGCCAGCTCTGAGCAGCCCTCCCCACCCCAACCTCTGCCATCACCCCCGGTCCTGGCTCTCCATCATGCCCACTAGCCCACCTGGGAATTTTACTGCCTGCTTCTGTCTAGTCCCTGCTACAAGACAGATTCTCTGATCCACAAAGAATGACACACACAAAGTGTTGGTCCAAAGACAAACACAAACACATAACTCGACAAAGTGATTCCCAAGCTGTCACAGTACCATCTCAAAACCTTAAACCATGCAAATTAAAAATCTCTCTCTCAAATCTGGGAGCTCCAGTTATTGTATTATAAACAGTCAGTAGATGCATACACCTCCAGGACAACAATTCACTCCTGTTCTGTACAGCACCTAGCACTCCAGCATCCTGGTCGGTGACTGGGGCTCCCATGCACTACTGCAGTGCAAATAAATGATCTGCCAGTCCGCATGCACAAGTTCAAGAGTTTCAGGCAGCTTATTTACCTCAAGCAATTTCTCACACACAGTGGAGAGCACAGACTCCTCTCTTCAAATGATTACTAGATTTATGCAAACCAAACTCAAGTTTTTCCACCTGTCTGTCTTATCTGGAATTAAGGACAGAGGGGAGGGTGCAAAGCACCCTTCTGAAGTGTGCAGCAATACCACTTTCCTTGTATGGCTGCAAGAATACTTGTGAGTGGACACTGAACACTTTTATAAAAAAAGTCCACAATGGAACTAAACCCCCTTAGCCTGCTGAGATGAAGAAACGAGTTGGTCTCTATCGTGCTTTAGGTTAGGTCTACGCTACAGAGTCAGAGCAACACAAGGCTACTTTATGTTCACATTACAGAAAGTGTTTCTCGGTCAGCAACTTCAAAAAGGGCAGCCATGTTAGTCTATTTCAGTAAAACATACGAACTCCTGTGGCACTGAAAGACATAAGCTTTTGTGTTGCATCTAAGGAAATGGGTCATAACTCACAAAAGTTTATGCTTTAATAAATGTGTTAGTCTTTTAGTGCCACAGAAATCTATTTTCTTGGGTGGCCTGCCCACGTACTCAGGATTCAGCTGAGCACCATATTTGGAGTAGGGAAGGAATTTTCCCCCAGGGTGGACTGGCAGAGGCACTGAGGTTTTTTTGCCCACTTATCTACACAAATGACACCATCATAGGACCTAATCAAACCGGCCATTCCATCAGGGCTCTTTCACCACTGTGATATACGCCACCACGCACCAACCGTGCCCTTCTGCCTTATATGTTGGCTGAACTGGCCATTCTCTATAGAAAATAATAAATGGACCCATCTGACAACAGAAATAACATTAAAAAAACCAATAAAGGAACATTTCAATCTCCCTGCTCACTCTGTGGAAGCTGCTGGAATAACAGATGAACATGAAAATTAAAAGTTCAAAAGAGAAACTACAGAGAGTTAGAATTCGTATGCAAATTTGATATCATTACCTTGGGCTTGAACAGCGATATCAGTTTGCTCTCTTATTACAAAGAGATTTTACCCCTCTCTCTATCTTCCCTCCTTCTACTATGCTGTTCTACGCTGTCTGAATCTAAACAACTGCTTTGATTTGCTGAAATAGTCAGAGCTGATCCTATGTCTTACCTTTTTGCTCCCATTCTATAAATTCTCCATCTGCAAGCATCTAACAAAGTGGGATTTTCCCCACAAAAGCTCATGCAATAAATAAATTTTGTTAGTCTTTAAAAGTGCCACAAGACTCCTTGTTTGTTTTATGGGCAACTATGTAGTTTTAAGACACAGCACATTGAGCAGACCCTTACAAGGAAGAGACAAAATGATTTTTTTTTTTTAATAAGCATCTTAAAAAAAAAATCAGGTGCTCATCTTCTGTTTCTTCATGCCCATCCAACAGTAACCAGCAACCACTGGACCAGTGAATGAGGAGCATTATTAAATGCAGGTACAACATACATTTACCATATGTAATTACACAGATTCCCATATACTCTTAAGACTGTGATAAGTCTACAGGGATGAGGAACTCAAGCAGATGGATACCAATTATACTAGCTGCTAAGAAAACTATTTTTTCATTAAACTGAGACTGTCACTTTTTAAAATGGGCAGCAATTCTGAGAACATTTTGCAGTAAGTGGTACAACATTAAAATCAAACACTCTAGTTGAAGTCAGCATATCCTTTTCTTGAAAGCGATACCCATGTTCATCTTTCTTTCCAGTCATTCTTCTGAGAGTTCATCTATTTGATTTACCTGAGAATGCCAGTTTGAGGGAAAGTTGCCAATCGCTTTCTTCCCCTTGCACCTCATCTAATCTCCTTCATTTAAGCAAATGAGCTGCCTCTTGTGAATTCTTTGCTGATATCAAATGGAAATTTTTTCTTGCTTTTTAATTAAATGCTCAGTACCTGCAGAGCACAGATTATTGCATCTCCCACTCTGAAAACAATATTTCATTGATTCAAGCCATTGCACCCCTACAGTGAAATCTTAGATCCTAGATGGACTGAGACTCTATTATGGGAGCAGAGATTCCTTACTCTAAATCCTCTTAATATTTACATATTTACAGGCTAACTCTGAAAACAAAATAATAATGATTGCTGATCTGTTACTGTAGAAGACAGCTATCCTGGGGATTAATGCAGCTCATAAATAAAAGAAACAGACCATTGACTTATCTGACCAATGACTGCACCTAGTACGTCTGTCCTGGACTGCAATAAGTAAAGTTGGCACTTAAATAATGACTAAAGGATTTCAGACTTCCCTCAAGCCTGTACTTATACACCTAATATGTGGTGGGGTTTTTATAAGATGCCAAGAATCCATCCACCCCCTCACTCTACCTGCTGCAGAAGTCAATGGGAGCTGAAACAAATCAGCACCTCTAAAAAGAGAAAAGTCAGGCCAGTTTATTAGGTATATAAATATGGTTTTTAGGGGACTAATGGAAGGCACTCGCGTTCAACTGCTTTCATACTCATGAATATTTAAATTGCCAGTTTTATTGCAAACTGCTCAAAGTTGCCAAGCTAAACATGCCCAGATGTGCATCACCAAAAGATATAACAGGAATCTAACAGGGAATAAAAACCCTGCTTCAAAATATTACCAAAAGATTACTCGGATGAACAGTTATGCACTCAAATTGCAAGGCTGCAACCCCAGCAGACTGGGGCTGCTCCAGAGGAAGAGACAATCCCTAACTGGTTTTGGACTTTGATACATGTGACATGGGGTGCCCTGGATATTGGAGGCAGATATTTCAAGGCAAACAAGAGAGCCTGGTTAGCTGACAGAGATTTCCACTGAAAGAGCCCAGGATGCCAGGTTCTGTTTTCACATTGCCACCCCTGGGACAAAAGCAATTTCAGCTCACAGACTGTACAAAGCAAAGACATCCTGGGGAGACAATTTGCACAAACTGGAAGCAGCTGGTATTATAAGCAGCAAGTGGGAATTTACATAATATTCTTCAGAACTGAGCTAACCACATTTCATGACGGCGACAGCTGTGCTCACGTTCCGTTTAACGTCTAGGGCAACAGTTCTCAATTGCTGTGTTGTGGCACAAAAGTGTGTCATGAAGAGCAGGGAGGTGTGTCGCCAAACACTGGCATCACAGCACCCTGCTCCCAGCCAGAGCACCACTGCCACCAGCTTGCCTTGTCCTGCTCCCAGGCTGAAGCAGGGAGAGGGGAAGCCGGCAGGCTGGGGGCAGTGCCGAGGCTGCAAGGGTCCCTGCAAACTCTGGAGGCTCCCAAATCCTAGTGCCTGCTGGCTCTTGCCCGCCCCACTCAGAAGCTGGGTGCAAGGAAGCCGGCAGCGCTGCAAGGGTTCCAGCAGTCCCACAGGGGGAAGCCAGCAGCAGTGCTGCAATGCCAAAAACCATGTTTTGTGAGATTGTTACTGTCCAACTAAAATAATTTGCCAAAACACTGTTTTTGGCATTACACCAGAGCCCATCCTGCTCAGCCCCGAAACAGGGCAAGGGGACCCTTCGATGGGGGGTGGGAGATGGGAAGGGGAATTAGTGTCGCACACAGCAGGGAAGCCTCCCAACCATGTAGCCACCCTCTAAACGTAAAGAGCCCCTGATCTAGAGGATATAGTCCTGTACTAAACTTTAGCCTTTAAGGCACCCAATTTGAAAGGCTGGTAATGCTGGAGTATTCCATTTTGGGGCACCCTGCGGAGAGGAATGCTTTAGCCCCCATCATAAGGATACAGTGGCTTAAGCACCTTTAGGCTAGTTTACACTTAAAAAGCTACAGCAGTACAGTTGCTTGACTGTAGTGCTTCAGTATAGAGTAGACACTACCTGCTCCCACCATCGTAGGTCATCAACCTCCCTGAGAAACAACAACTAGGTTGACAGAAGAATTCTTCTGTCACCTTAACACTGAGGGACTTACAGCAGCTCAATGCCACTGCTCAGGAGCGTGGATTTTCCATTCTGCCAGCAGATGTAGTTTAAAAAACTAGGTTGGTCTGAGTAGACCAGATGTTAAGGCTGGGGAAATCGTGATTCTCTTTCCTTGCACAGTGCTCTGAAGATGACTACTTTTGGATTCAGTGAGACTGGATTGAAGGGAGCCGATAAGGGTACATTACACATAGCAGACATATAACTACAGTTACCATCAAGCCGGCTGAACCAGAAGCAGCGACAGAGAAATGAAGTTGGTACCACAGCTCCATCATGAGATTTCCTAGGAAGCCCCAAACAAAACCTTCTGGAGAAAAGCCAAGAATGATTTCTAGCAAAATTCTTCCCTGCTTAGGCTATTTCTTGGCCATACTTACCAGCAAAGCTTTACCCAACTCCATTCACTCTGACCGTCATCCTTACCAGCACGTGAGGAACACGGTACAGCACCAGCACAGGTAGAAACAGGGATAGCCTGACTCTTATCACATCCACAGTCCACTTAGCCTAATGTCTTGTCTCCAACAACAGCCAGCACCAAAGAATTCATTCCTGAAGAGGAATCTGAACCCTCAGGCAGCTGGGATTCCCAGCTTGGTGAGACATAAAAGTGCTAGCTCTATTTTAACCAGCGCACTCAAAATAGCAGCATGCTTGTGACAAGAAGGGCAACGGCTCAGGCGGTGCATCTGACTACAACGCCTGAGGTCCCAGGCTTGTATTCAGGCAGTTAGCCCAAGCTGAAACCATCCCACTGAAGTCACATTGCTATTTTTAACATGCTAGCCTAAGAAGGGCTGGTGCATGTCCACTTGCCCAAGGTAGCATTCATGCCCCCCAACTGCAGTGTACACGTCCCCTGAAGAGGCTGGTGCATTTCTGATTAAACCATCCAGACACCTTCCTCTTCTACTTTGTTCAGCACAAAAGGTGTTCCACGTATACAATGTGCCATTTGTCTGCTGTAGAACTGTTTTCCCCTGAAGCAAAGCATTTCCTTGCCTGCCTTCTACCTACAGCTGGTCTTCATACCATGTCTAACCCCGTCCCTTCACAAAATTACAGGTTGGAGCTGCGAGGCCCTTTTGCCAAGGAATGCCTGAGTACTGTTTTGCTAGCTGTAACAGATACTGCAATTGCACAAATAGAGATATTGCTTCGCACTGGATTATTTTTTTCCAGTCTACAGAACATGAGTGGGCAGAAATTTCTCATTTCCTAGACGAGTAGGTGTGTGACTTTGATATCAGACACATACCAATCAAAACATACATTTAAGGGATTACTTGCAATTGCACAAAACATAAGGTGGTGGAGACAAGTTAGTTTATCAGGGGGTGACAGATGTAGCAGAGAAAACAAACAAACAAACATACATCACAAATTCAGAGCAATCTCTGGCTCATGAGATTTTAGAAGCAAAACAAGCAGAACCCAGCTGTACATACTGTTGGTATCTAATTAGCAGGAACTGGACACCACACTGAAGTGTTTGTTGCATTGCAGTGATTTAAGGACATACATGAATCAATCATTTATATTTTTCCCCCCCATAAAAAGTGATTTTACATTTGAAACGCAGACTGGTTTTGTGCTTAAGGACTCAATCTAGTTTTAGTTCCTGGCTCTGCAGCAGACCCCTTGCATGACCCAGGGTATATCATTTACTCTCTCTGGACTTCAACTCCCCATCTATCATATCGCAATTATGATCTTTCTCCCCACCTGTCTCCTATAGTGTACATGTACAGTGCCTAGTTCAACAAAAGCCCTGATCTCTGCTGGAGACTCTAGGTGTTACTATAGCTCAAGCAGTAACACTAAAAATGACCTCAATTTCTCCCCCCTTGAGGGAACAACTTGGAGAAATTACGAAGAATGAGATTTCATAGAAGGGGGGGGGGGGATTCTGATCTGCTTGAAGCTATTTTTGTGGTCAGTTATAAGCTATTGCCAGGACACCAAAGCCAAACCTAGTGTCATAGGATCTTCTGACCTCTGTTGTCTCTAATGCCCACATGACTTTTCTAAAGAATAACTATGCAGCAGACCCAATGACAGGGCCCACTGCACACAAATGGAAGTTGGGCCCATAAGGGCCACAGAATCCTGCCCAGTCAGGCAAATATTAAATTTTGCTCAGCTACATTTGATTTGTACAATAAATGCATCCCCATTTTTGCAGGTGACACACTGGAAAGAATGTTAGGGTAGAATTTTCTCTTACATTCGCTCCTCTCAGGCAAAGGCAGAAATCTCACCATCATGAAACTCCTGGTAGTACAGTGACAATATGACAAGGAGTAGCACTTATACCATTGGCTATTAGTTCACAATCATGCGCCAACATGCAAACGTGCTGCCATCAGATCAATTTATTTGGTTCAACTGAGCAGCAATGAAGACCCACTCAATTGATTCAGACTTCAGTCTATTGAAGCCACCTCCAGAAAAAGAGTAGTGCTAAGTCAATGGGTATGCATTTCCCAGCAGCACAGCACAGTGGAGATGGCACGTAAAACAGGACAGCTATTCGACAGAGTAACTCCATAACTGCTGCCAAATTTACCAGTCAGTGTTGATTAGCTCAGAGAGAAAAAAAACTTTACTTTGCGTCTGGGTGCATCAGATAATGCCATGTGGTCTGGGTCGGCAAAAATTCACATTCTTTTCTGACCAAAAACTCAAAGATCAAAAATCAAAAAGAGCTAAATCATTTACCAGTAGGAACAACTTTACCTAAGATCCTAAGTAATTAATTTCCCAAATACAGTTAACACTGTGTTACGATACTACACCACCACCTTCTAATTATTACTACTACTAGTGACAATCCCCCATTCTAAATAGCATTTTGAACACTCAGTGAAGTTAATGGATTGTGAATGTAGCTTTCAAAAAACTATTAATTTACAAGCATTAATATGCCCTCTGCTATATAGATGATGTTCAAAGACAAACATCAACTAGCTAAGTGCTTAAGGGGCTAGACTGGAAGAGAGGTTTGCCATTCTCACAGTCCCCAGAGGAAAGCCATGAATTATTGATCAGCTAAAGTTTTAAATACACAGTGAGGGTGCAATTAGTGAATTACTTCAAAAAGTGCAGCATCAGCAGCTTTCCCATGATTAGTTATCCTGGGATCAGAGTTTAAAGATGTTACGAATAAGTACATAAGTAGGCCTTGCATTCAAAGACACCTTCCTATTCTACATCAGTCCTTAGACCATCCTCATTATGATAGCATCTGAGTGCCTTCCAGTCACTCATTAAGTGTCGTGACTAACATCACGAGGTTTGATCTCTCTCGCTCATCCTCTATATGAAGTCATCTGTGCATGGAGAATGCGAAGTCACATAGAAATCCTTCAACAGTACTCAGAATTGCTGATGCAAATAAAACTACAAAGAGCAGACGCCTTCACATGACTGGTTTGTTAAAACAAATAGACCATTCCACCTGACTGGTGGTTACAATTCAGTGAGCGCACACCAAGCTCAACAGAGCAGTGCTCGCATAGCAGTGTGAAATCCCAGGATTAAAACCACTGGTGACACATTTTATTTAGATTGCATTTACCCACCCATATGGTAGAAACAGAAGTACAAACAGTGCAGTGTAAACACAATTAGCAGTTTACACAGTAATGAAGAGTTAATCTCAATAATGTGGGATGTTTTTTCTTTCCCATAGAGGGATAACAGTCAAATCTCTGGAGACTAGACACTCCATGTACATCAAAACAAATGCAAATATATTGTAACGCAAACTGCCTTTTATTAATAAAAAGCACATCAAGTTCTGGTTGCTCCGTGAATCTGAATGGAGTGAAGAAGAGGTGTTACAGAAGGGAAAGCTATAGATCATGCCAGTTTAAAGAACACATCCGCCCTCCAGTAGATTCCTACTTAATTCAATCATAAATCACTTGGAATAGTAGTTCTCAACCATGGTGTCAGGACATGTTACTTTGGCACCACACAGTGACAAGCGTGTTTTGAAGAACCAGGGAGATGGCTGGATTCAGCCTGGGGAGGATATACTGGTGTGTCCTGTAGGGTGTCAATATGCCACCAAGCATCTTGCAACTTGCAGAAGGTTGAGAACCAGACCTAGAATATCAACCACTCCTCGAAGATGAGGATCTGTTCACCCAGGCCACCTGGAGCAAGGGATGCTGCGGCAGTACGGCCCCCTGCCCAGTGCTCCACAGATTTTGGGATGTAGAAGTGCAGGAGGAAAGAAAAACCACCTCTCTGGATGAATTCCTGGTTGATCAAGGAGTGTTAGTGGCTGGCCCCACAGGGAGTGGTGGGTGGGATTTTCAAATGGAAATAAGTGATTCAGGAACACGTCTCATTGGCCTTCAAAAAAATCAGCTTGGTCTTCTGAGGCACTTCAGAAAATTTCTCCCAGTGTTTGGGTTTCATCAGCTGAGATGAGTCAGTTTGTTGCTGGGAGTGAGGCTCTGTGCCATTTCAAAAGGTACAAGAGCAATGAATCACTGCTCTTGGATGCAGGTTAGTTCTTCTTCCCCATGACCCTTTAACAAAGGCAGGCGAGCAAGATGCCTTCCATCAAAAGCTGTGATATCTCTGCACTGAATCTCCATATACCTTCAGAAACATAAGGCAGCTTGCTGGGCTAGTGAGCAGAAGGAACAGAGGCCCAGATCTCCAAAAGTGGTTAGACACTTAACTCTATTTGAAATTGAATACCTTTGAGGATCTCAGCCCATGCATCTTGGCAATCACTTAACTAAACCAAGGGAGAAGACGCTGAACAGACTACAAGTTTCTCTTAATACAGCCTGCTCCATGGTCAGAGGCATCACATTGGGAAAAAAACAATCCTACATCCCCAGCTCGTTTAGGGATCATGGTGGTTCAACGAGTTGGTTTAATCACGTGTTGCTATTTAACTTCCTGGGACAACAGTGTTGCTATAAAGCAGTTCTGCAGTGAATACACCTCAGATCACTTCAGAGCAGGGAGAGTACAGATGGACATCAGAAGATGAAGAGACCTGTACACCAGTTGTGAGGGCCGCTCCTGCTATCTAAAAGGGAAGGGTTAGACTTGCGTCAACAGATACTCTGGGAATTTGGTCACCTGTGCTGGTGATGGTATCTCATGCTGTTGCTGTCTCTCCGCTGGGCTCCCTCGCCAGCCAACCTTCCTTCACACAACAGCTGTCTCACCTGCTCCTCTGAGGCAGAAACCAAAGTGACTTCTGCAGAACAGCATCAGGACTTGCAAGCTTTCCTACCCAGATGCACCTTACGGTACGGAGAGTCTCTTGTTAGACGTACAGCACCTAACACAATGCAGCCCTGCTCAATGGGGCCTTGTCTTAATGCTTTGGAGGTGCAACCTCAAAAGAAAATGGTAAATAAAAAGTTCTTCAAGCAACTTAGTGGCTAGCACCTCTGCTTAACATGCAGAAGGTCCTGGGTTCAATTCCCAGGGGGTTGGACTCGATGATCTCATGAGGTCCCTTCCAGCCCTATGACTTGACTTGACTTAACTTCACAGCCCATGTTTAACAATGGCTCAGGAAGCATCATTCAATTCCCAAAGAGGGGCAGAGGCACAAAACCACTTGCTGCATCTAGTCTCCAAGCTCAGTTGGACTGGAGTCATTCTTATGTTAAGACAACTGTATGCTCCAGAGAAACAATATGCCACAACAGCCGCGAGCCAAAGTACAGCTGGTTCTGTCGTGCTTTGGGAGAAATGTCATGAGCCATACATAAGTAAGTTCAGTCATTAAATTTACAATAAATTATTCCCCCTGCCCTCATCAAGATCATAAATAAAATGCCTCACTCAGGGAACATTTTGGAGACCTCATCCAGTGATCAGGGCAGAGGTCTGGGAGTCGGCCATCCTGGGCTCCATTCTATTGCCGGTGACTCTCTTTGCGCTGCCTTGAGGCATTTGACTTCCCTGTGCTTCCCTACTCCACCTGTGAAGTGCACGTAACACTTATTTAACCGACAGGGATGTTGGGCAACACTACGTACTCCATGTTCTGGAGAAGTTCAGTCTTAGGGAGCTGTGAAGAAATCAATCGTGCATCCAGCCAATGGAAAGACTAGCAGTAGGCAGGAAATGTGAAGTATTGTTATGGTGAGAGCTAACAAGCAGCATTGTTATACGTTGATTTGCAAGTTCTTGTCCTTAGCATGCTGTGGTGAAGAAAGAAACATCTTGGGCTACTGTGGGATGGCAGGGGTGATACCCAAATGTTCTTCTTTTCTGTTCCTGTACTTTGGTGATGGGACACAGGTATTCTGGTGATGGGACACTGGGGTGTGATAACTATGGGAACCAGTTGGGGTTGGGGGGGGGGAGCTTTACAGAGACCTTACCTGGACCCCCTGTGGATGACAGGTTTTGGCCAGTTTAGACTGAGGGCAGGTCAGCTAGCCAGTGGCGTGGGGGGGACAACAAAGGGCTGAGAGAGGAGTAGGTTAGTAGGGAAAAACGGGGCTCGGAGACTCAGGATCTCCGGGGGCTCGTCCGGGGGTTTACTGCTATGCTTCCTGTTTAATCTGAAAGCCAACTGTCCTCCTAGTTTCTGTGCAAACTGGATTGCTAATAAACCCTCTGACTTCTACACTGGCTGAGTGTCACTTCTGACTGGGGCAGCCAGGACCCTCCTGGAGGAAGGAACCCCCCCAGAGAGACCAGACAGAGCAAGGGTAGACCCTCCGAGCCTGGATTTAGAAGCTGGCTACAGGTAGTGTGGAGACCCGGCTGCTGGATGGGAGAAGGCTCCACCGTAGCAGAGTCCTGACTGGCTGTGAACAAAGAAGATCCAGAAGCGTTCTTCTGGGCTCCATGACACATGCAAAGAGGATTTTAAATTGCTGAGCTCATACGACATACATAGGCTGTTTTGGTTAGAGCATGCCACAAATTTTCAGTGAAATTTGAAAGTCAAAGCTGGCAGCATCACCCAACTCTGCATTCATAGAAAGCTCACAGGTTGTCCCAGCAACCTGGCCAGTTTCCAGGGAATCATGAAGCACACAGTAGCTAAGTTGCAGTGCAATAGTTTTGTCTTTGTGGAGGCCTCTGTTCAGACAGCTGCTCCGCCTGGGGGTGCCTCCTTTACCGCTGAAGCCCTGACAGGCCAAGAGACAAAGAACAGCCTTTCTGACAGGGCATAGTGCCCACTAGAGTGGCATTCCTACAGCTCCTAGTTGCAGGGTCATTCATGCCATGCAGAAAGAGTAGGAGAGAAGGCGGAGAGTGAATGTCTGCCAGTAAAAAGGGCAATATTTTCATGCCCTCCAAGCCAAGGCAGGCCTATATTTTCCTTTGTAGCCAGTATGAGTTGTCCTCCTCCGGCTCGGATACCTCAGAGGAGATGTTGGTCAAGTGGATTAATTTATAGAAGCTGGTGCAGCGTTTTGCTGCCATTCCTTCATATCCACACATCTGGAGACAGTTCTGGGTTTCACTAGATTAAAAGCAATCATCACTGAGAAAGTCTTGGCACACCAGTTAATGCAAACTGCACTGCATATAAGATCTTTGAATACTGCAGGTTGGGAGGGCAGCAGAAGGCAAGCCTTTCGTAAACCCAAATTCAGGGTAAGCAAATGACCCAGGCAACTAACACCTCCATCACCCACCTGCAGCACAACCTCTGGCTTTCAGTCTTTGCCCCAGACCAATGCTCATGTTAGGAATATGACAGATTTCCAGATGAAGAGTCACACCCTAAACATCCAAACCAGATCAGTTTTCCAGGACCAACCCAAAAGGAATCCGATTTGCCATTCTAGGCCAGACATTAAATGGAATTTGCAGCACAAGCTTCACGGACCTTGCAACTAGTAGCACTTGCTATATAGTTTACCCAACAACAAAATGATCACAAGAATGGCCAGAGTGGGTCAAACACACGGTCCATCTAGCCCAGTAACCTGCCTTCCAGCAGTGGACAATGCCAGGTGCTCCAGAAGGAATGAACAGAAGAAGGTAATTACTGAGCGATCCACCCCATGACCTGTTCCCACCTCCTGGCAAACCGCAATCCCTGTTAGTCTTATTTTACCATCAAGGCTCCCAGCTGGTACTGCCAAGTCAAGACTAAAATATTTTAGTTCCATATGGTTTACATCCCTATTTTGCTTTAATTTTTTGGGTGGAGGTGGGAAGGCAACAAATCACAAGGTCTCAGTTTATAACAATGAGAAGCACAGAAATACAGCTAGAAAGAGCCAGCAAAGACAGACGACCTTATTGTTAAAGGCACTGGACAGTGACTCAGGAGATCTGTGGTAACACTGTGCCACCAGTCTCGTGTGTGATTACAGGCCAGTCACTTAAGCCCATCACGGGTAGAGCCTCACCTTGAGCCAGAGGTGTCAATCCCAGCCCCAGCAGACATCCTGCCAGCGTGCTGACCGAGCAAGTGTGCTAAAACCAGAGCACAGACACTGGTGGTGCAAGCAGCAGGAAGAACTAATTGCCCTGAGTACGAGCAAGCCTGAGATACCAGGCAAGGACTAGGGCAGGGGTCAGCAATGTTTGTTGGCCCCCTTGCCAGCCCTGCTCACAACCGCTCAGCAAGTGCTGGTGCAAGCCCAGAAAGGTGCCAGGGTGGGGCCAGAAAGGGGGAGCAGTCAGAGCGCCAAAGGGCCAGCCTGCCAGATTTGGCACACATGCCAGGGGTTGCTGGCCACCAGACTAGGGGCAGCTAGCCACTCCTGCAGCCTTTGCCTTCAGAGCTAGTGTAGGAATGTCACCTTGGGCTGCAATATGAACTGGTCCCTTGATCCAAAAGGGGCAGCCATGTTAGTCTAGCTCAGTAAAAACAAACAAGGAGTCCTGTGGCACTTAAAGACTAACAAATTTATCACATGAGCTTTCATGGGAGAAAATCCCACTTCATCAGATGATTTGAATATGGGGGAATTTACATGGATCTCATGCCTCAGCTCCTCACCTGCAACATGGGGACGACCACTCTACCTTTCTCCTGCCCTGTCGTCTCCATTTAGATCAAGGTGTCAAACTCAGTTGCTATGGTGGGCCAGATTTGACTTGAATATACTTCACATGGGCCGTAGATATCATAAATCAAATCACTACTCTAGGGCCTACACTCTCTAGCGTGGTCTCGTGGAGCAGTCGCAGACCACACAGAAGAGGTTCATGGGCCATATGTTTAAGGGGAGCCGACCCTCACTGTGGGTACATACAGGTCATCACTTGTTGGGGCTCAGATTCAGGGAGGGCCTCTAGGTGCTACTCTCAATGACAAATGGCTTGCACAAGCCAAGCTGAGGGCTGAACACAGGAGGGTTTTAAAAGGTTGCTCAAATCCCACAGAGACCGCATTTTAGATCAAAAGTTCAAGCACTGGCAGGGTACATTTCCAGTTTGCCTTGCACAAGAACATTTGCAGAATTGCACAAAGCCAATGTTTTTACATTGCTTAACCCTACAGCGCCCTTCTCCAACCAGGGACTCTGGGTGTGACTGGAAAAATCGTATCACATTGCCGATACATGGCACACAAATCTATGAATAAGAGCAATACAGAAAAAGCCCTGTAACGTTAGGCCTGTCTCAATAGCAGCTTCAATGCATGAAGCCACAAGATTCCTTCCACATATTTCAAAGGTCACCTCATCCCTATTTTGCCAAGGTAAAGCAGATTCAAACCATCCCTCAAACAAAGTGGGAAGAAGCCACTCATACAACCGTTCCAAGTTGTCAAGTGCGAACTGTGTGACGACATCAGCACTGTCAGATTTTTAAAGAGACAACTTTAAGTCCTCAATCCGGCTTCAGCAAGCATAAAATCTGCCCCACCACCCCTAGCTGTTTTTTCTGTCACTGTTCCAAACATTACACAGTGGGCTCATACAGAAACAGTGGGACATTTTCCAAATCATTTAACTAATGCTGAAATCTAATACTCAACACTGACAGGTTACTGTGAGCAGCAAAAAGGGGCTAGGTGTAGCAAGAAGAGCTAGCTAAAAGGATTTACAGCTACAAGTTATTTTATTGTAAACTCTCTGCGGTGAAAATTTGCCTATTTTTTGAGTTTGTAAAATGTTAGAGACATCAGACCAATCTTGCAAACCCAATGAAAAGCAACAGTAGCCCTAAGAGTTTCTCATAGATGTTTCCAATGGGAGACAGGAGCAAAAAAAGTGGATGTTTGGCTGCAGGTTTCCACATTATTTCTTTAAATTTTAGGCAGGACTGATGGGTTGCAACTGGTCACACAGTTATGGGGTATTGGCGCTGTTTCCTCCTGTCAGCTTCATCTGCCCCCCATGCAACCAGCAGCCAGCAGAGAGTCGCAGCCGACTCTTCTCAGAGGGAGTAGCTGAAATTTGGAATCGTTCTGAGTCAGTTAGGGAAAAATAAACTTTGCAGCAGGGAGTGGCTGCTTCCAGGGAGTGTGTGTGGGCAGAGGGAGGAGAAGAGTCACTTATAGCCACATCACCCAACACCTGAGGCCATTCAGGGTGAGTGTAAAAACATGGGTGGACAGACAGCGAGGTAGGCACTGGAGAAGGTAGAAAGAGATGGGTGTTCTCTGCAAATAGAAGCCACCATTATATTGTAGGGGAGATGAGAAGGAAAGTTCTCTGGGCCTTTCGGATAGATGGACTCTGTATGAGCTACAGGCCAGGTTTTAAATGGGTTCAGATAAGTCTTCAAAACCCTCGATCTCCATGGATGCTCTGCCATCATTAGATGGATCTGTAGCACGGCTGTGCCAAGGCTGGTTCATAAGACACTCTTGCATTTAGTTTGAGTATGCTAACAACAGCTGATTGGGAATTTTCCATCAAAAGTCTTTCCAGTGGAGAAACTCTTGTTTCCCTCTGCTGCATCTTGCTTTGTAAGGATTTTGCTTAAGTTTTTCAATTTTCTGAAAAATCAAACGGAAATACTTTGTTTCGGGTTAGTCCAAACTGAATCAGAATAGTCTGTTCTGTCGAACCAACCTGAAACATTTCTAATCAGTTCAATGAATATAAATATTTATACTCTATGTAATTTAAATATAAATTGTATTTCCTCATTGGAGTTGTAGTTCAGGTCCCTGTCATCTCCTGTGGGCCAGGCTCCCTGGAAGACTATATCTCCCATAGTTCAATGCATATTTCCCATCTGACCAAGCTGCATGAGGCGTCACAGGAGATACACTCTAGCCTGCAAAACAAACATGGAGTCTGGTGGCACTTTTTAAGACCAACAAATTAATTGATTGCATGAGCTTTCATGGGAGAAAAATCCCATTTTGTCAGGCACCTAAAGATGGAGAACTTACAGAATGGAAGCAAAATAAATGCATCTTGATCCACATGGGAGAATCAGTACATCAGGTCCTCAAAATAATTCCCATAAGGCAATGCACCATAATGTGAAAATCATTCATGTTGAGCTGACCCAAAAAGCTTGAGTTCCGAGTCAGTTCAACAAGTCAAAAACTAAACATTTTGCTTTCAGAAATGTCAAAACTGAGGTTAAAATTCTGTTCCAAGAGAAACTACAACTTTTAATCCTGATTTTGGACAAAACCAAATGCTGAAGAGTGGGACATAAACTCCAAATTTCCCTCAGCTGTCATGCTACCAACATGGGTCTACGTGCATTTTATTTCATTTCCCTTCCAGCCAGAGTGCACAGAGCACATGAATCATTGATGCTTTGGGTATGCTACGGAGCCCTCTCAGGAGGCAGCCTGGCATCTGCACAGTCACACCAGAACAAGAACCCAACCACTACCATTATTCTCTTGGCCTCATGCCAGTTGCCTAAAATTGCAGTTTAAAAAGCAACTTGCCACTTGGGAGATCACCATTTCTCTAGGGACTGTAGAGAAGGCAATTGCAGCAGCTGAACCAATAGGAACACACCATTAGTGATGAAGCTGAGGATATGCTCACATTTACTGCTTAGGCCTCATGGCCACCTGCCATTGCTCCGGGACAGTTCCATCTGCCCTTCGATTAGCACAAGCCTTGAGAAATCATGGCTACCAGTTCCAGTAGCCTGTCACCTAACTCCACCACAGAAATGTAATGGAGGGGTGCCCTCTGGTGACCAACAGTAAAATTGCTGGCACCTAGCTGTGAGCCAGTTTTGTCCACCCCTGCATTATTTACTGCTCTGAGTCCTCCCTTGGCCTGTCATGCCACATAACAGCAGCCCTGGAGCAATGGGAGACCACTCTCAGTGGGACAAGCTATCTATACGTGTACTTCTGGAGCACTTCGTTTCCATGATGCCTTGGCTCTACTTACCTCACTGCTTCCCACCCACCCATTCTAGTTCAAGTTCCCAGTGGTTGTGCATCCCACCCTACCCTTCCATCCTGGAAATCACAACTGACAAGGAGCTAGGTCTCATCCCTAGCCCTGTCTAAACCTATCACACAAAAGCCAAAAAATCCAGGTCAGCTGGCAGCCTGCCCTTGGGAGAGGTCCAAGAGTGAGGCCTGGGCTGGGACTGACTAGGTTGTCCTGGCAGCACCACGTGTGGGAAGTTACCCACCATGCCAGCCTCCACTGTATATTAATGGCCTCTTGGCTTGGGTACTGTTAGACTCTCTCTCCCACAAGCACCAAATTTACTCAAGGTATCATGAATGTGATCAAGCCGTGCAGGCTCCCCTGGATAAGGATCATCTGTCCATGGCTCCTGAGCCAGGCACACTGCCAGATCTAAACAAACCAATACACTGTAAAGAAAACCACCGTGCCTAGAAGGGGGTCTGGGGACAGAATGACAATAGAGTTTGGTTTACTCCAGGAACAGCAGATGCCTATTGCTAGAGGAGTGTGTGAAAGGATGCTGTGTAATAAATCTGTTGCTGTAAGAAAACACAAGCCTAAGGGATTTCAAACTGGTGCCTCTTTGTACACCCCCCCTTGTTCCAAACACCAAGCATTCTTAACACATACTATTCTGCTTTATTATACCGGTATGAGCTGCCTCAGTCCTGTGTTATCATCTTGTTATGTGAGATTCTTTTTCCCTCTAACCTTGGCCCCTTTTATGGAATAATGTTAGCCTGCACCAATAAGAAAATGGTAGATCTTATTACTGTTTATGTATATGCATATATGCTAACATTGCTAATAAGCTATAAAAAATTCTATGAAGCATCATGGGCCACAGACTAGCACCTAAATGCTTTCTTGCCGCTATAGTGTATATTTCTGGCTTTTAAAACTTTCCAAGAAACCACACATATCCTGTAGCCGTGTGCACTCCCCCTGGCTACCTAGACAGTAGCTCCGTCTAGTCAGAGGGAAAGGAAGATCAGTGCTCCTCTCCCTCTGACTCCATCAAAGACCCCAACACCTATGGATCTGGGCAGAGTGCTTTGCTGTACCCACCGCTATGACCAGGGGGCGGGGTGTGCTTACCTCTCATCCCCATGGCTGCAGCAAGGAGCCTGCACTGGTCTTTTAGCCCCATGGATGCAGACGCCCCCTGGGTCCTTAGGCAGTGGCTCCATTCTGCAGCCATCAGGAGGGAAGCCACAGGCCCCTCAAAGTCCCTGCGGGGCCACTTTTAGTCCCTGGGCCACAGGATGGAAACTGCTGAGCCAGACTCTCAAAACTCCACATATTCTGTGCAGAAGGGACAGCAATGCTCTTTTACTGACACTATCAAAATTCCCCATGCAAGACAGGAAGTCACCAGGAGGAATTTAAAGCCCAGGGGTTGTATGATCACACAACGCAGCAAACTCTGAAGACGCCTTCAGTTAAAAGCTCAACTGGAAACACTGACCATGCATCGACTGTGGAGAATTTGCTCTGCACTTCAATGGAGCAGGATGGGGCTCAATGTTTTTCCTGTGGTGCCAGCCCCAAAAGAGCAGCCCATTGCCAAGGGAAGAATGAAACTTACCACAAGCTCACTGAACATGACATCCAGCTCTTCAGCCGGGGGCACTGGTAATGCCGGCTCCATGGTCTGCAGGGCGAAGGTGCTGTCGTTGCGAAGCCGGTAGGTGATCTCTGGATGGTCATTGCTTCGGAAGCAACAGAAGATGAATGAGATCCCCCGACCACTTCTTTTTCTTGGGGCCATGGCCAAAATCCTCTGCGTCCCTTCCTTCTAGCTGCTAAATCCTACAGAAAGAGAAAAGACAGCAAAGTCTTGAGTGTTCAGTTTGTCCCAGTGCATTGAGCTCTACTGAGAAGAATCTAAGACACTGAATATACACAGCTTGCAAAAAGAGTAACATTTACATGCCACAGATTTCTGGTCATTTGACATTTAGAGTTCCAGCTATCTTGACTACTGAGCTAATTAAAAAGATACATTTGTTCTCTTAGGGCCATAATCTTTTATCTCCTCAGCTACAGCTGAAGCAAGAAGTTGCCATTGAGCAATTGCTGGAGATGAAAGACGGCTGGATGCAGTTCTTCTCTTCCAGTGCCTCAAGCTACAAGAACTGACCCCATCTCTCTGACTCCCTCTCTCTCCTTTATCATCTCACCCCAAGAGAAGTCAAAACCCATCCAGTGCCAATTGGCGTCTTGCAGCATCATCACAGACCATTTGGGACTTCATGTGTCAGTGCTGCAAACATCTCTCTCTGCTCAACACAGTCAGCTAAAACTGTTTTCAGCACTAGTACAGAAGACAGCCTTTTGGATTCCAACAAGGAGTCCCAAGGCACTTTTAAAGAGAGATACCCAACTAATGAAACACCATAACTCTCCCACGCAGTCAAGAAAACCTGGACCATATCACAGCAGCTGAAGATATTTTATTTTTAATTAAAGGACAGTTGGTAGCAGTTTTTAAAATTTGAATTTAACCAGAGCTTTTTAAGAAGGTATAAGTCCTAAGTCTGTCATCATCCTTTGTACCTGAGCTTAAAGCTTCTCTTCTTAAAAACACAGCTGGAAATCCTTCACATTAGACAGGACCATTGGATGAGCTCACACAACTGTGAAATCTCTTATCATCCCTTGCTACCTGAGGGTTGTAAGTCAAGTTTACCCTGAGTATGTTGTGATTAAGGAGTTTCCTAAAAGGTGTCCACCACTTTGGTGAGGCTTCTTGCTCCCACAGTGACAAATTTCCCAAAACATGTCTTCTCAATAGGAAGAGCAAATTCACAGAGTTTAAAAAGGTCCCAAGTAGCAGTCCTGCTATTCTACAGATGGGGAAATAAAGGCACTGGGAAGTGAAGTAATTTGCCTATGGCAATGCAGTGAATCAACAGAACTGGGAAAAGAAACCTATTTCCTGATGCTCCCCTCGAGTCCTGAACCTTCATCACAGGAGCAGAACTTTATAGCTTTCAGTTTGAAAATCTGAAATGAAAGAAGAGAACTAAATACATAGAAGAAGAAGAATGCCTGGTGTTCAAAAGGCCCTACCTTACTTAAAAATCAATTAAGAATGAATGAAAGAACAAGGACTAGATTAGGTAAAGATTTATTTCTGTTTTCATGTTTAAAAGACAGAGATGGCAACTCAAAGTATTTATGAAATGGCTGCAGCTCCAGAGCTATTCATAATTACCCTATGACTGCAGTTTTCATGTTTATGTATCATTTGCAGGACAGATAGAAGTCTGGCACATTGTGCTTACTAACAAGAAACACTAAAAAAAATTAGCTACCAAACAAACAGCAAGAATCTTCTTAGAAATGCTGCTGAATATTTGTTAATGTGACGGATAAAAATCAAAACACTACTTCTTGGCATGCTCTACAAATAGAGCTCTTCAAAACAGGGAGACTACATTTATTGTATGAAGTCTGGAGCACAAGGTCCTAATCGCTCCATTTTAACAGTTACCCAGAATTTGTTAGACATTGGAAAGGGACAATGACAGCTTGAAAACAAGTCCTTTGCAATAAAATAAGCTGGAAGACCCAAAATTCTCCGCTGTTACACTTTATACATGAGCATGAGCAGGATATATATATAGTCCAACCCTAACTAGATTCATAAGATATCAAGGTCAGAAGAAAAAACCAAGGAGTCCTGTGGCACTTTTAAACACTAACAAAATTTATTGCGTGACTTTTCATGGGAAAAAAAATCTCATTTTGTCAGATGCTTGAGGATGGGGAGCGTACAGAATGGGAGGCAAATAAATGCAGCGGAGTGTAAGTACATTTATTTTCCTTCCATTCTGTAAGCTCCCCATCTTCAAGCATCTGACAAAGTCGGATTTTCTCTCACGAAAACTCATGCAAAAAATAAATTTGTTAGCCTTTAAAAATCGCCACAGGACTCGGTTTCTTTTGCTAAACTAGACTATCACAGCTACCCCTTTGGGAAAGGTCAAAAGAGACCATTACATCATCTAGTCTGACCTTCTGTGTAACACAAGCCAAAGATTTACAGGCAACCACCCTTGAGCCTGAGGTCCAGTATCTTGTGTTTAGCTAATGCATGTATTCCAGAAAGCACCTGTTCTTGGATCTGAAGACCAAGGGAAGGGAGAGGATTCTCCAGCTCTTATTAGGTTTACTCATCTTCCCTGTTGAGATTAGGTAAACACAATCTAGGAGTACCAGCCATTAGCTTGTAAACTCGAGTCAAGGACTGTCTTTTTGTTCTTTTTTTGTACAGTGCCTAGCACAATGGGTTCCTGGTCCCTGACTAGGGCTCCCAGGCTCTACCTCAATACAAATAATGCCATCTGGTCATGCAAGGATTATTAAAGCTTAGCATTTCCTGGAGAACATGTAGCCAGGAAGGCAAGGAAAAAAATGCAGAGAAAAACACCAGAATATAATGGAGCCCTGGAGAAGCAACACAAGAGTTAGACCTAGATCCTGAACAAAGTCACACACAATCTCACCAAAGTCAATAAGACAATTCAGATGAGTAAAATTACTCTTTTGCTTAATTGTTTGCAGGATACAGAACTTTAATTATAATGGTTTTTCTGAGCTCTAAGAGACTTTTCTTTGAACCCAGATGGATGAGGGAAGAAAACAGCTATGCTGCTACATACCATGATTTTCTTTTCCTGTTACACCTGAGCCTGGAGAACACAGCTAGCATGATTCTTTTGTAATAGAGATATCTGCCCAACACCACTAACTTTTGCCAAGACAGTTCACGTGTTGGGCTGCAATGGTTTTGACTTGCAAGTAAACCTGGTTTTCCAGGAAGCACTGATATGCAAGTATAGTCTAAAGCAATAAGAATTTTTTGGCTGCCTCCCTTCTTCCTGCATTTCTATCTGCTTTTATTCCCTAGGGGAAGCCAGATGAAGCTTGCACACTGTAATGATATAATTACAGAGATATACTTGTGGCAAATAGGGAAGATAAAGGGAGTTTGTTTTCTCCAAGCTGAGATAACTGGTCATTCAAGTAGCTATGCAAGGAAATTCTCAGTTATTGTAAAAAAAACAAAAAAAACAAAAAAAACCACACCAGCTAAAGATGCTCTCAGTTTTATGACTATACTGCCTCTCAGCATCCAAAAAACACATTTTGTTTCCCAGTGGGCTTTAATAACTTTGATTCTCAACACACTTGGGTATGTTGGGGGACAGGAGGAAGAGATTAGTAATTCTTATGCATATTGTACAATTGGAGAAACAGAAGCAGAGAAGCCTTCCTTCCACTTGACGCTACTCCAGTTGCCAGCATGGTCTCAATAGATCAGCTGATCAGAAAGGTCAATCTGATGGGCATGAAGACTAGCCCTACAATTATGAATAGAGCAAGGCCTAGGAACAGCAAGGTGGAAGAAAGCTAAGGCATCAAAACATTGACAACTGGAGGCTGTCATGTAGAACCAGTGTACAGGGAGAGGGGTGAATTGATAACCAGAGAGAAGCAAGAAAAGGCAACAGACTGTCGTGAAAGCTATTGATGACGGGGTTTGGGAAACAGGATGTGGCAGCAGATGCTACAGGACAGAAAACAGTGATCAGAGAGGAGTATCACAAGCTTCTAGGCCAAAACCCTTTTAGTACAAAATTTGCAAAAGCAATTTCCACAATAATACTGAGATGAAACAGTAAATGACCTGGCAGGATCTTGCCCACAGTACATGTCCTGTACTTGATTTGAAAGTCATAATATTGGAAAAAAGGGCAAGTGACCAAACAAACTCCCTCAAGGGAACACACAAAGAGTGATTCAAATTATTTTAAACTCTTTGGGGCAGGGACAATTTTCTGTGTGTACAGCACCTAGGGAATTCCATATGCAGGTCTTCTAGTTGCTAGCCACTCACACAACAGATCTACTTTCAAATTCCTTTTCTATTTAGTGTCACAAGTATATTCTTCCAAAAGATGAAGGATCTCTACCTTAAACAAGAAAACAGACGCAAGTTCAAAAAACTCCAGTGAATTCCAAAAGAAGAGTAGGGCCTTGAAAGAGAGAATTAAATATCCTTGCAGATACCTGCCCTGCTTTGCCCTCCACTTCAGGTCACTACCAACAGGAGGAAGAAGTGGTGGTACAACACAGTCCACATGTCTTTGAAAGGAAGGATTAGGACTGTAGGCTAGAATTTGAGATGCCAAAGTTCAATCCTCCACTCAGCTGTGAACTTCCTGTGACATGCTGGGCAGGTCACTTAGCTTCCTTGTGCCTCAATCCCTCATCAATAAAATGGAAACAGAGCTTCCCTACTTCATAAGGATGCTATGAGGTTACATATATTGGCATCTGTGGGCTGGGGAGTACTTAAATTTTTGTCCAGTAAACTATTGAAACAGTGACAACATGAAGACAATTTCAATAGTGCAAATAAGACAGACACAAACTACAGGATAGCTGAGGCACAGGCATGTTTTAGACTCCTTCAAAGCCTAACAAAGGAACAAGCAGGGATTTCAGTGAATATGTTCACAGGCAAAAGATAACCAGAAAGACTAATGAGGAAGGAGGGGGAAGAGAAGGAGACCCTTAGGAGCTCCAGAGGCACCTGTGTTCGAGAATCCCATTAAAAGCAGATGTCCTTTGTCCCGCCTCTGTATTTTTTCCTCATTCAACAGAATTTCATTTGCTCTGCCCCGTCCGCCATGACCTTGCACCCTGTTTTACACAGCAACAATGCAACACCCCCACATTCCAATCCCGACGCTGTTTGCCAGCGATCACTGTTCTGGAAACTCAAAGCAGCAGGGAGTTGTCTTAATCAAACCACCTTCCCCCCTTTTCATGTTATGTGGCCTGCTTTTATGCCAAGATCTTTTTGTGCAGCCGAGAAAGATGAAACTCAGTGTTAGTTTGAAGTGAATCAGAACCATCTTTCCAGCCATTCCCCTCTTCCCCAACAGTCAGAAGATACTGGTTAGGCTTTTGCACAAAACGAGACATCCCAGCCAAGACAGTAGATTAACGCCACAGTCTGGAATCGATTTTTGGGTGCCTTCAGAAGTGATGAGCACCCACCGGCTTTCGCTGACTTCAGTAATAGCCACAGGTGCTCAGGGGAAGCATCTGGTAAGTTCCTGTTGTCAACCTTCCCCTCGCTGTACCTGAGTCAGAGGACGAGAGGCTGTTATACTGTTACAGGCCAGCTACAGAACCTGACTCTTTTGCTCAAGCTGTAATGATTCCTGTTTTTAGCTCTGGAGGCCCCCCATGTCAGTCCAGGATGGTGACAGTCAGACCCCCCTTTTTGAAAACATGGCCAGCTGCTTGGGTGCCTCAGTATGGATTCCAGGAACCTAACTAACTTCAGCCCCGGAACAGAGATGCAGCAAACAGCATGTAGATAATCCCTTCTTCCAGGAATTTCAGACCAGTACTAGTACCCAGTTTCAAAGTCATGGATTCCACGTAGATTAAGTGGGGCACAGATGGGATGATCAAGGATAGTGGATACAGGGAGAGTGTTTTAATTTACTTTTTCAGATATGGTGTTTGTAAGAGAAATTTATCTAAATTTCTTTGTACTGACATGCTTCAGTGTGACTACTAATCAGAGGACAGATGCTGAGTCTTGTCATCAAGTTTCCAGTCAGTATTGATCTTTTAGTTCACTACTCCCAAACACAATAGCTCGTTTTGTTTAAGTGTATGAGAGGCAATTTGTTTTCTATAAATGCAGAAAGTGTGCTCCTCTGCCCAACACTTAAACGGTTAAATATCTTCTGCCAGATTTAAATTCTTCCTCAGCACACACATTTTCATTGAAGCCTGTGAAGCTTTAACTAATGAAGCTAATGTAAACTCTTCAACATTTCTTTCAATCACTGACTCAATGACCTCATCTGCTTATTCTGGTTGGGAGGCATTCTGCCTACACGGGCAATGTGTGAAACTGTCACAAATGCTGCCAACTAGACCATGGCTCACTAGAAATGTCTGGCACCCAGAAATGCTTTCCCTCATGCAGCCTCACCCACAAACACAAGCCCATTTGGGGGTATCTGAAACTCTGAATTTCTAGGCACTCACTGCTGGCCTACGTAGCATGTAGTCTAGATCAATGGTTTTCAGACTTAGAGTTGGGACCCAATAGTGGGTCACAGACACTGTTCCCTCTAAGCTGTGCGCATGTGTGCACACACACAAGTCATGAAACCCATGCACACAACAAAATAAAGTGCACACAAAAAAAATTCAATAGTGCTAATATTGGCGCTCACAAAGAAATTTTTTTGCACACAGAAGGAAATTTTTTGTTCACACAGCCTATGAATACTTAGAGGGATCATTGGTTGCAGACCCTCAAGCACTAGGTCACAGCACCCCTTCCTGCCACTGCTCAAAGATGTAATTGCTGGGTCATGGGCATAAATGATTTTTTTCAACTGGGTTCTGAGGGGAAAAAAAAGTCTGAAAACCACCGTTCTAGGTTGATAATCTGGTACTCAGATGGTGAATATGGTTGTTCACTGAAGTTTGGATGTGAACAATTTACCCCAAGAGGAATACAGACTCCACTTTCTCCCAAACACTTGGTTTCATCTTGCAGTCAGACCTAAATGACCAACCTCTTTATGAAAGGACTGGTCTTCATAAATGTGTGCAGCACTTGGCACAGGGGGGGGGGGGTGCTATGGCAGTAAAAATAAAAATAAAAATTAAAAAGTTCTATCCAGCATGCTTTATGCTGAGGATTTTTCATTAAGAAAAAAATGATTATTCTAGATTTTTTTCCCCCCCTTCCAGCACTAACCCCAGAGCTGTTTTCCACAGTGATGAAAGTTAGAAGTTCCTTCTGGATTTTCTAATAAAAGGATAATTGAAATTTAAGAGATGCACAGAAAAGGAGATAAGCACACTGTTTCCTTTCACCATTCAAGTCTCAAAGTTACCTTGCGCTCTCCTTGTCTGTCTGCTAAATCCAACTGTCCTCTAATCTTTGAATGTAGGATCTTTGCTTAAGGGAGTCACCCCAATATTTGAGGCTGGGACTTGGCACAATAGGACTCCGATTGTTGATAGGTGCCCATAAGGCCCTACAGCCATACAAATCACTCTTGGAACGGAAACTTTGGCTAAATGAAACACTGGGCAGAACTGCTCATGCCAAAGTGGCAACTAATAGTTTAGGATCAGGACCCTGGGAATATTAAAAGCTTAGCACCAAATCAGCAATAGCAACTTGCATCAGTATTAGGCACCTGCGTCATTGAGTCCCTATTCAAGGCTGCAAGACTATTTCCATTATATATACACAGCCTTTTGTCATCAATCTCATGCAGAGTCGTAAAAAACTAACAGAAACGCATCTTTGGGCCTGGACCACATGTGAGAAGAACGTGTATGTCCTCTTTACACATGTGTGTAAGTGCAGAAGCTGTTTTTGAGCTAAGACTTTGAAAACCAGCTGTTTCTTTCTATGTTTGAAATTTGCTCTTTTCTTGACCGACTCATGAAACAACTTTCTACACAACTGGCAATAGTTTCTCATGCCACAGAGAAGACTCGGTCCCCGACCTATTTAAAGCAAGATGAACCCTAGCAGCATTCAGCAATGACTGGAGAGCAGGGAGATGTTTTATAAACTCTCACTGTGAGAACCAACTTTCCAGCTAAGCTTTGACAGCGAAGTCACCTCAAGTTCTGACTCTAGTCCGAGTTTACATCTACAGTCCGGAGCTGTATTAACACAGTTGTGCTGCCTGTAACATCTTTCACACAGCCGCTCTCTGCAGACAAAAGACCTCTTCCATTAGCATAATTACACCACCCCAAATGAGTGGGTCAGCAGTAAACTCTGTGCTGCAAATGCCACCACTTCATGCCAGCATAACTGATGTCATGCGGGGCGATATCCCTAAGTGATACAAGCTCAGCTGACATAAATGGTCATGTAGAGCTCAGGGCGAAGGAATATTCCCATCTCTACACAATATAAATTCTGCTGCCAAAACTTGTCTAAGTGGCCAGCACCCTCCCCTGCCCCACCAGCTCTCACCCTTACTCGAAAATGGGACTTTTCACCTTTATGCCATCCCCTCTGATCCCTTATCTTGTTTTCAGTATTTCCCCAACCCCAAAAGATAGATATATAGATAAAAATATTACATGCACCCCCCCCCCATCTGTAGGGATATCACAGTCCCAACAGTAGTTTTACCCTGGCCAGTCAAGAGAAACTAGCCACAGACGGGAGTACTACATTTACCTGGGAGGAGAACTGGATGGCATGGACAGGAGCCTTCTTGTACTACTAGGCAGCCTGGTCCCACCTTGCTCCTTTTCCCTCAGATCAGTCACCAAGTCACTGTCCTGTGGCCCACTGAGATCCTACATGCTGCACTGGCAGCTCATGACAAATGTAGGGCTGTTTTCAGCATTGATATCAAAATCCATTGGAGACAAGGGCCTGTCCTTCATAGTCTTGCTCTCCACCTTCCTCACTGAACCTGAACTCAGCAAAAAGGGTGACCCGAGTCGTTATTCCACTGCACCCCAAGAGCAGGTACTCCACACACTGCACTCCATACATATTCATTCAACCAGGAAGACTTATTTGCACATGCAAAACAGAGAAAACCTCCTTCCTGTGGAAGGTAGGCAGAGACGGAGGGGAAGAGCTCAGTCTGATGTTGAAGCCAGAATGTCAGCCATACTACATCTCTAGTGTTCACAGCTAGATATTTTTCCAGACAGATGTTTTGCTCACATGTATTCATCTCTCTCGCCTCTCCTTTATAATGAGTTACTGTCATTATCAGTAAAGGAAACATTTGAATTAAGGGAGACACTGACCTCCGGCTTCCCCCCCAATCACTAGATGTTATTCTTCCAGGCACCTGTTCTGAGACTATTTTAATCCCAAAGCCCTACACTTTCAGGATTTATTTATAATCCCCTTATTCACTCTGGGTTTTTCTGAACTGGTGAAGTTTCCTATGCCTCAAACTAAAACAGGTTTGACATTCTGTACTTTTTGATTAACATAAATGAATTCCAAAATCAGTTTCACTAATTTCCTATAGAAGAAATTGGAATGCACACAAAATGTGTAAGCTTACTTTGTCCTGGGTGTCAGCCAGATCCCTGGAAGCCTCATCTGCTAGCACCATAAAAGCTTTTACATCAAAGGTGTTTACTACCTCTTGCATTCTTTTATTATGAATTACTACAGCATTCATCAAAACCTGAAACATCCATCTGGGCCTGCTGTCTTGCAAGACATTTCACTTAGTTTAATGGTGGAAGAAGATTCTAGCAACACTATGAATTTCACCGTTAAGAAAAGCACCCAGAAGCATCGAAAGAGCTCAGTGTATACCCTGCCCCAGAAGACAGCCGTGTGCTCAGAGTCAAGTGTTAACGAATTAATCTATTTAATGACACCATACTTGGTACTAGAAAGTCAGCTGCTTTCTTTCTAGTGCATGAAACCCAGGTGTTGTTTAAGCAATTCTCTGCTAAAATGCTGACCAAGAATAGCAATTTATGCTACATAGACTACTGCCTTGAAAAGAGGAGTCGCCAGGTAGTGTCGTTACAGCCTTAAGTTTGTTTTCCCTGGCATGTGAACAAGTTTCTAGTACGGAGGATGTGCTGATGAAGATCTTTGGGGAAGCTATGGTAGGCAGTAAAGGACACTGTTCTTTGCCTTAATCCCTCTAATTAGGATCATTTCTTGAGGAAGAGTTGCTCCCTGGAAACTGGACATTGGTACTAGTCTGAAATTCCTGGAATTACCTGCATGTTGTTTGTTGCATCTCTGTTCCAGGGCTGGTGTGTGTATAAACAACAAAACATGTTATATTTAGAACATACTCAGACTCCACACCGCCTATTTTTCCTACAGTGGGAACCCAACCTACAAGGCCTCAACATCTGCTATAATGTGGTGGAAGAGGGACAGCAGCATGCTTGCTGTGAAAAACAGAAGTCATGGCCTTGAGGTAGGAATTAACCAGTCAAAGTCCTTGGCCTTGCATTATTCAGGAAGTCAGATCATAGTATTACATTCTCCGTTTAAAAATCTGCAAAGATATGGAAATCTTTTTCCTTGCCACATACCTACAGTGTCCTTCAGCACGACTTATGTCACGGCTACAGAACACTGTGGAAGACATTCCTCGATCAGAGTTTAGGGGCATAGAAAGCACTACACTTAATGTGCTGACAAAGGTTTTCTGGTCAGCCAGATGGAAAATTTTATACGACATCCAGGAGGCCACAATTTCTTGTTTAAAAGGGAAATTGAATTGCCTAAGAACTCTGTGTGCGTGCCCAGCAAATCACTGTAGGCCTTTTCTTACTTGGACTGTTAAGCTGCATGTAGATTATCTGCTATACTTCAGAAATGACACACCCATAATCATGGCCTAACCAGATTTTCAGGTGTGTTGGGGCTGTGTTAACTAACCCAATACTAGAAATCTTTCTTTGCACTTTCCAACAAGAGAGATATTGGTGTGGCTTTTTTGTTTTGTTCTGTTTGGGGGGTTTTTTTTGTTTGTTTGTTTGCTTTTCATTTCTAAAAAGAAAAATCATAAAACCCACTATGAATCCTTTACTCCCTCAAACAAACAAATTATTTCTTTCCCCAGATCAAGTCACTCCACTTATAAAATGTGCGTTAAATGTGCATGGATAGCTTGGCTTCCCTGCTTGATTCTCTCCAAGCAGCTGAGTGGAAGGTCAAGACATGAGCCTTCCAAAAAACAAGCAAACTGCTCCTGGGAAGGGCACTGTATGCAGATGCTGGTGAGGTCTTCTCCAGAAGTGCTAAAAAAGCAGCTATAGGATCCACAGAAAATGTTTGAAGTCAAGAATTCTTCTGCAGTGAAGCTCCTGTCAAGGGACCATTCCATAAAGTCGGCCTCTCCCCCCCCTTTTTTTGGGGGGGTGGGGGGGAGCAGCTGTTGAAGAGGCTATAGTGAGAACAAATATGCATTGTAGTGGAGCCCAAAGGACAAGAGAGAGCCTTTTCAGAACCATGTTAACATTCAGGGAGGGATTCAGAGCAAAACCTGATGCTGGAAAGTGCTCTGAAAATATAAAAGTTAGCAGACAAGACACTCGCATAATTTCCCGCATGTGCCTACATTTAGACCCTAGGCTCGGTAATTTATCCGAGCAGTCCTGCAGAAACAAAGGTGCAAGGAATAAGCTCTCTACAGACAACAATAGAAAGACTAATACCCTATTTCCTGGGAAGCAGCTGCACACAAAATAGAATAGAAAATTTTGCTGGCATCACTCCAGGAAGCAAGAAAAGAGGAGCTACTGATAAAATGGTGAGATACCAACACCATGCTTTGAGCAAAGTGCACAAAGCAGGTTAATAAATGTTACTAACCCATGTGTGAAGAACATCTAGGACGATACTGAATGATGTGCTTAAGAGCTGTTAATTTAAAACATATACACAGGATGAAAAGTCATAAGGGTGGCCAGGCGAGCAAAAGTTACACAAGCCAACCAAAATCCCCACCTCTTAGAAATCACAAGACCCATTTCAAGGAGGTTATCATTAGCCTCATCCATGTGGGACAGGGTCAATCACCGCTTTAAACCAGGGGTCTTAAACATGTGGCCCATGGGCCACATGTGCCCTGTAATGACACGATTTTTACCAATATGTGCAATACCATTGCATGGAAAGGTTTCAGTGGTGCGGCCCTCGGGCTAACATACTAATCCTCATGCAGCCCTCGTGGTGATACGAGTTTGAGACCCCTGCTTTAAACCCAGCACACATACAAATGACTGCCAGACTGCCGGCAAGCACCTGCTGAGGCAAATCAGTGGAGGAGAAATAGTGGGGCAGATCCTCAGCTGGTGCAGGTGTCACAGCTCCCGTTAAGCAGGCCATACGTATGAAGTCACGGTGGTGGCGTCCAGGCCATGCCACTCCAAAATTCCTGTATTCTGGGCATGTGCCAGTGTCTATCCTACTTCCAGTGACTCTAGCTGACTTACGCCAATTTATACAGCTAGGGATACGGCCCAATAAATCACTGGATTTAATTACTTGTTTAACCAAGCCTCCCTGAAGACAACCACACGCAATCTTCCCATTGTATCATTCCCTTTACATACAATTAGCCATGTGTAGCGTTTGTTTTATAGGATAATTAGGCAGCAATCCACACTGCAGGTGTGCAGACCACCTTTCAAATTGTGAAGAAAGCTCACGACTGCCAAAAGAGGGTTCTCATCTATGCATTTTCCTCCTCGCTTTAACAAGCGACTCCAAGCTGCTTCATTTATGAGATCAAGCTTACGATTTTATGAACAGTATTTACAGTCCAAAGCATTTACTTTGATGATGGAAAGCTTTGTAAATAGCAACAATTCAACTGGCTCTTCTAGAAAACTGGGCAGGAGTTGTGTTTACAGTTATTTGCTAATTAACCTATTCCCTCAAGGACAATTAAAAGAGTTAATTAAATGCCTTGCTTTATTTATAAATTCTCCTTTTTCCTCCTTGCTGAGGCCAGGCACCGTTTGTACTCTGACTTCAACTGATTGAATGCAAAGCCTTGGTTGCTAAGCTTTCCGTGTCACTGCTCCGCAGTTCATTGTTAATCCCCAGAGTGTGACAGTCTGGGCAGTTGTAAGACACCCGTGTAAGAAATGGAGGTTTCCTCTTAAGGCTCTAATTAATTTGGCACCAGCAACAGAATTTTCAAATCGTTCAGTATCAAACATTTAAACGTATACTAATGCAACACCACCCTATTCGCATCACCATAGCAACAAGCCAGTTTCCCAGGATAGTCCCAGTTTGCTAATTTGGGGTCAGGTTTTGTGATTTACAATTATACACACTTAAAATACTGGCTGCAGCCCATGGAGTGTATACTTTGCCTTTAATTTAAAAAAAGTGACCATGCAGTTTGTTAACCTCACATCTGAGGTCACCATCTAAACGCCAGAATATCATGGCATTAAGTGAACCAATTTTTATTTTAATATGACAGTCAAGTAGAGCTGACCCACATTTTAGTTTTGAAATGGGAGTTTTTAAAATTACCGTGGTATTAATACATTTCTGAAAAAATAATTCTACAGTGCCTATAGTATTCACCCAAATCAAATGAAATGAAAACAGAAAAAAAAAGTCATTGTAACAAAGAAATAATGAATCTAAAAAGACCATGATTTTTTCCCCCCTTAGGTGCAATGTCTCACCTTACTGATATTCTTCAGTAAAAATACTCATTTTACAACAAAACCCATCCTGCTGGCAAATTTTCATTTCTATATAAACAATTACCACAGCAATACAAATATTCCCTACAGTGCTTCATCAAATGCATGCATTTAGCTACACGACACACTGCATTTTACTCAAATTTGATTTTTCAAAGTTCCATAGAGTTTTATAATAATAGAATTAGCTTGAGGGCATTAAATTAACAAAAGTGGCTGTAAAAGCAGCACATTTTAATCCAATACGTTAAAGTAAAAGATTTCTGCACCCATTTAAAACAAAACAGGCAACTAAGACTGGGAAAAAGAGGGGAAAAAAGTCTCACAGACCATGAAAGTTAATGCATTATTACAATATTCAACACAAACAACTATGTGAGAGCCTGTGTTCTACTTAACATCAGAGCTACAGGAGAACATTAACTGTCTGGAGAGAAATTTAAATTAGGCAAAAAAGTGAAATTAACATAATTGTTTTAAATTACCTGCCCTGAAGACTAATTAAGGCTTGAGGATTATTCAGTTTATTTAAATGGCAATGCTAAAAGAACTTATGGCTCTGTCCCAATTTTGCCCAAAGACTCTGCCTTGTATAATAATTAGGCAGAGGTCCCAACCTCAACTGGCAACTAGCTGAATCTGCCTGGTCTATATTCAAACTTTCATCTATTTAACTAAAGAGTGACTTTAATCTGATTTAGTTTGTCCCATATAAATCCCAAGATGGACACACATAAGTAGATAGTGAATACCACAGTAAATGGATTTATCTTAACCCTTAAGGGATTGACTTCAACTGAAAACCAATATAAACCAAATTTAAAACCACACACAGATTTTGAAACCAGTTTAACTAAATCTGTTTTTAAGCCAATGTAAAGATAAACCAGTGCTGCTCTAAATATAGGCCAGGAATTAGTGTCTACCTTTACGTCCTTGCACCAGAAAACTTATAATTTAGTAACATCATCTCCAGTCAACAAGCTGGTGCCTCCAGCACTAAACCCTCCCTTCTAAAGGTTTACTATTTTAGTCTTCACAGCAGCTATTTTCTATATTTACATAGAAGAGTGAGGTCCTAGAAATACCTACAGATTATGAACATTTTCTGAGGCATACAATCCCTGCAATTTTACTGTGAGTAATAGGACATTGGATATTCCTGCTCCTGGTGAAAATTCCATGAGAATCTCGGTTTTCATTTTAAAAGTGTCCAGGCTACATGCGTGCAGAAAAAAACTTGAAAAGGTGACCACAGTGCAGCCAAACAGATGAGAAATCAGACAGCAAAGGAAAGAGACCTAGACTCTTATTTTAACAAATCTGGTTCTTAAGCCTCATGATTTTTAGGGTCAGTCTTGTGGGTTTTCAATATTAGGATATCATAGTCCTTTGCAGCTGTCCTCACACTTACCCCTAATTTTAGCCAGATAGTCACATTCAACCCAAACTTCAATGTAGAACAAGCAGGAGAACAAGCATGCTTGCTCATACGAGAAAAGCTGCTGTAACAAATGCTTGGGGTGTGGACACATCTAATGCCAGTATATCAAGATTTACATTTGCACAGGTGCTGCACAGAATCAGTGCACATGCAAAACTGAACTGTACCAAAGACCTCAAAAAAAGATAGAGTACTTACAAAAGAGTCTCCTAATAATGAAGCCAAGAAACAAAGCTCTTGTGCATCAACAATATTCTGGATGTGACAGGAGCCATCATGATGGGCCTATAATTTTACCTTGAAGAAGATCTGCAGCATTTTGATCTGAGTCACCAGATAATCTATTTTGTTTGCACAGAAATGTACCTCCCATCTCTGTGGAGGCGTTTGGCTTTTAACCTGGCCAATTTTAGAGCATCTTCATACCTGCCCATGTGACTCAGTCACACCTTCCTCCCAATACTACATACAGATAAAAACCACCAGCCCCAGCCTGTCAAGAAGCTTCCTTAATTAAGATACCTACAAAAAAAAACAGGTGGAGTAGGAATATTCAGTGCTTACTCGCCTCTCAAGCTCACCGTGCCTGACCAGGTGGCCCACTCATGCTCACTTGAGGCTGGATTCCCGTCCCCTTTCTCACAAGGAGGCACCTCCCCACTGCAGTCAGTCAGCAAGCACCACGGGAGAGTAGGATTGCCCCACGGGGGTTTCAGAAGCTGCTCCATCAAGATGCAGGATTCTGTTGCAGAAACTTCACTTTGACCTACAAGTATTTTCAGGGACACCCAGATCACCCATGGCTACATTTTTGATGTGAGGCTGCCCACCACCAAGTCCACCACTGACCGTTCTCTACCGAGTGTAGGGGCAACAACTCAACCCTTACCTCTCTCGACTCTGGGGCTTTAAACTGCCCGACATTTTTCCAAGAAGTTTTGTTTGGCTGGGATTACTTTAGTCCTGCTCTCCAATGAAAGCGCTTTTCCTGGCCTCAGCAGGACATGGCAGACGGTATCCCTGAACGCGTCTTTTATGGCCTCTGAAGTAGACAATGGTGCTAGAAGTGAAGGTACATGACTGCTTCTTCCTGGAAGCCCGCAACTTAGAGCAGCCTTTAATCCGGCTTTTTTGTGCTCATCAGCCTACCTTATCCTGCCTGCCTGTGTTCAGATACCGCCCAAAGGTTAGTTTGTTCTGTCTTATGTATCTATTTCTTTTCAACTCCTGGTCTAGTCACCAGGAATCAAGAAGATCAGTGAGTGGGACAAAGATCAGAAGTGGACACACCCTGTATTTCCTCAGTTCTCTAGCATGTACCAAGGGCAAGGAGCAACAACAAAAGACCCATTGGAAAGCAGAGGCTACCATCTCTCATTGGTTCAAGGGATGCCATTATGGACACACAACAACTAAAAAGGTTGCTAACATTTTGTACGTTTCAGGCATATACCGCAGGTTGCTTTGGGGAACTATGTAACGGCTGCAGGAGACTTATTACAAACTAAGTTCCACGGAGTAGCTGTATTAGATAGAGAGAATGCGTGCGTGCACGCAGATGCTGCAAAAAACAAGATTCCTGTGGCACCTTGAAGACTAACAAATTTCTTTGGGCATAAGCTTTCATGGGTGGCAACCCATCGTGCATCTGACAAAATGGGTTGCAGCCCACAAAAGCTTATGCCCAAAGAAATTAGTCTTTAAGGTGACACAGAACTCTTGTCATTATTACAAACTACATTTCTGATAGGAAAAAATCTGGGCATGAGTTTTCTGTGAATTTCCCCATGCCACCCAGAACTGCAAAACTCTGTTTTGGGAAGCAGAAACCTCTCTTTGCATTACTGGAAAAATCCTATTGTGATTGGGATATTCAGTGAGCCAGTTCTTCCAAGAAGAGTGCCGTTCACTTTCATTAAGACCAGAAAATGGCCAGTTGTGCAAAAGCAGTGCAAAAAGGTCCTTCATCTGCATTGATGCTCATGGGATGATGATGTCTAATTACTGGCCCAAAAAACACATTAGAACAATGTTGCTGCAGCAAAGACTAAATGCTTTCTCAGAAGCCACCCCAAAACAATTATTCTCATGCATGCCTCTCTTATTATGGAGATTATACACCAGAGGTTCTCTACACCTGAAAAATGAGGTAATGCAGGGTAAGAAAGAACACTGATCAGGGGACTGGGGTGCATGACTTAAAGAGAGACGGAAGGAACTAGGCTTATTTAGCCTGCAGAAGAGAAGACCGAGGGGGGATTTGATAACTACTTGGAGTGCTCCAAAAAAAGGAGGGAGCTAGGATCTTCTCAGTAGTTACACAGGAGAACAAAAAGGAGCAATGGTTTCAAGCTGCTGTTGGGGAGGTCAAAGTTGGATATTAGGAAAAACTCTCTCACTAGGAGGGTGGTAAAGGCCTGGAATGGGTTACCCGGGGAGGTGGTGGAATCTCCATCTTTGGAAACATTTAAGGCCTGGTTAGACAAAACCCTGGCTGGGATGATTTAGTGGGAGTATGCCTGCTTTTAGCAGGGGGTAGGTCTAGATGACCTCATGAGTCCCTTCCAGCTTTAATATTTTATGATTCTATGCTGTAAATCAGTTTCATTATCGTTGAAAGTGAAAAACCTCTCTCTATGATAAATGTTTCTCTATGACAGTGTTTTTAAAACCACAGGTTGCAGACCCTCCTGCTGCCACCACCGAAAGACTGCTATGCATTGCTCAAAGATGTAATTGTTGGGTCACAGCCATAAATGATTTGTTTCAACTGGGTACTAAGAAAAAGTTCTAAAACCACTGCTCTATGGCATACAACAACAGTTCACAACTAGAGCGTGCTGCGGCACAGCAGTGAGTGTGTCGCAAGCAGGCTATTCTACTCACCCACATGTGCCTGGGAGCCTGGGCTGAGCTGGAGTCAGGCACTTTTAGATTTCCCACCCTGCAGCTCACCATCCAGGGCAGAAACTGTAAAATGCCATATAGACCCAGGCCTGGCCTGGGAGCTGGTTCCAGTGTCTATGGGGTCTGCCCTTTTGGCTTCAGAAGTTGAGTGTGCCCTCACTGGGTGGGGTGCAGGAGGTGGGGGTAGGGTAACACCAGGCTGCTGGGATTACAGGGAACCCTCCTAGCCTTTTCATGACTCTGCAGAGTTTGAGAACCCCTGGCAAACAAAAAGGTGTACACAAGTGCTGTCTTACACAGCAAGTCTGCAAAGCACAATGGGATATCTTAAATGGCTGTGAAGAAACGTTTCCACAAAGGTTAGCTTGAGTTCCTTTATGCTCTCACGATCGTCTGTAGATGCCTGCATGGAGAATGCTTTTGGATTCTAAATGTTTCATAGCATATTCCAGTTCAAATGACTGTTTTCACCTCTAATAAATTTGGAGATATCCGCACTGGATTTAGTCACCTTACGACTCTTGATCCACTGTATTAAGACCACTAATAGGGCTACAAGGGGCAAAATACCTGGAAAAATATGCCTTTAAGAAGAGATTGAGCCCAAAATATTCTATATGGGTTGCCTAAAATTTGCCATCTTGGTTCCTGTTTAGATACCTACATAAAACTGGGCCTGATCTTCAAAGATACTGAGCACCTGCTGTTCCCCATGACTTTAATGTGAGCTGCAGGACAAGACTACCACTTTCTGGAAAAAATCATCTATCCCTTTACTCAGCGTGATGCTCAAAAATGTTAATTGCCAGAGAGATGAACACTTGAAATAAATCTATGGTTTTGTATGTTTGGCCTTCAATAGTTTTTTGACACATAATGAAAAGAAATGGAATGTGTATTACACAAATCATGACTGTTCTCCAGCTAATGTAGGCTTTTATTAAGCACACACTGCCATAGTACCTAATAAGGCAAAACATTTTATGCAGCATAAGTGTGGCTCTTAGACCTTCAACTGTGTTCCTGTTAGGAAAACAGAAGACAGATGCAGGCAGGGTGAAAAAGAAACAAAAAATTAATAGGAATAAAAAGCAACAAGTGGAAACGAGAAAAGAGAGGAGGCTTTGAAAGTTTACCTGGCATCTACTAGTCAAGTAGCAGATCTGAAAAGAAATTAGCTCACCTGTAAGCTAGAGAGAAACTAACCTTCCACCTTCTCTATGCAACGCTCATCTCCAGGAAAGCATGAGGGGCTTGGATTTAGACTAGCGTACCTGTTCGGAGACACCCATCTTCCTTATCAGCTTATGGCTGCTAGGGATCTTGAATGCAAAGCTCCAATTTCTTTAGCTGCAGGCTATACACAACTCAGGGTAACAATATTGAGAGTGGTATTTGGAATTTCTCTTAGCACCTTCCCTGCCAGGATAGTAAACTCATTACATGGATTAAACTGACTGAGCTTTAACACTCTTGTGAGGCATGCAGGTAGCATCTTCACATTGCACAGGTGGTGACACAGAGAAGGAGCAACTCTTGTGCCAAAAAGTCACAGCTCCCTGCTCTTAGTGACTATGCTGCCTCCCAGTCCTATACTAAACAAAAAACAGAAGGTCTCATGGGAGCTCCTGTTCAAATTCTACCAAGCTGATTTTCAAGGAGGCACAGGTGAGCCATCAAGGGATCAATTAAATCTCATATCACACTATAACATACCACAGATTGTTGCTTAGAATACATTCACTTTCCAAAACACAACCCAAAAACTTATTATAGCCACAAAGACCTAACTCTCCCAGTAAGTTTAAACAACATATGTCCTTTTAAGACCAAGCAAGAGAAACAACTTCAAACAAGATCCAAGCCTGAGGGGAGGGTGTTTTACATTTCTTTGCCAAGTAGATCTGTGGGGCATTCCCTTGCCAGGGAAAAGGTTTCTCTCCTAGTGAGGGAAGAAACCTAACTACCACCTTCCTTAATATGCCTTGTGCATCATTTGTGATATCTGGGTATAAATAAAGAACTCAACCTGTTATTTTCACTAGGCAAAACAACTGTCAAATGTCATGACCACATCTGGGAAAGAACTAAATGTGTGGAATTTTGTCTGCGCTCAACTTTAATAACCTTTTATTCCTCCACACACATACTACGCCATCACTGTTCTGTCACAGGACTTCTACTCCCAACACTCTACTTCAAACACCCCTCTTGCCACAGGTTTCTGTAACATTGGGTGTCTAAAAACACATCCTTTGCCTAGCTACAGATGGGTGCGTACAAGTTAGACAGCAACTTTGTTTCCCTGGCGTTGCACAATTTAGCTAGCTGATATGAAAGCATGTTAGCATACTCTTTTGATGAAGAATAAAAATACACAATTTCATCTGCAAATCCTGATAAGGGTTCAATCAGACATGCAGACTTGACTGCAAGACTCCAGGAGCAAACAGGACACCAAGCCCATGAGTTCCCTTGCATAACTGAAAGGTCTTTTAAAAAAAACAAACACACATTGATCAGTTGTTGCTCCATGAAGTACAGTCACATTGTCACAGTCAAACATGTTCTGCAGCTCTGGCAGTCATCACTTCCAGGTCTGCAGTTGCTGACAGGACTTGGAGCATAAATATGGCTTATTTTTAACCACTCCTGTGGTTAAAGGGACAGCATAGCAGCAGAACATGCATTGCCAAAGCAGAGCTTCCATCACCATGTTTCCTTTCCCCAACCCCAACAGTACGACTCTCCTGGATATTTAGATCGGTTTGCAACATTAAGGACATGGTGCAAGATGCTGGGGAAGGGGTTCTTCTGTAACACCGAAGCATAGCCACGCTGTGGTCGCACCAAAAAGCCCCACTCAAGTCAAGGCCCTGATCTCCTGAACACTGTACAGACATTTAATAGCCATGTTAGACATCTCAGTGGGAAAGATGCCCAAACTATGTAAACACTACATTTCCCAGTGACAGGAGCACAGCCAGTTAAGGAACCCATTTCTGCCACTGTAGACAGCCGCAAAGGGAAGGTTTCAGTTTCTGTATCAGCACTAAGCTTTTTGGTACCTAGACTAAAATCCAAAGTCCTTCCACCAACTTGGATCAGGCCCATGTCTGCAGATTCATAGGTCAGAGAAACTATTTGCTGTACGTTCTTTCTAGTTAGCATCACAAACTCTGACAAGCTAGTATCCGTGAACTCATTACGTGCACAGATTTATAAGAGAAGACTGTTGTAAGGCCAAGACTATAAAACAGGGTTCACAAAGGAACTAGATAAAAGTTTATGGAAGATAAGTCCATCAATGGCTATTAGCCAGAATACGCAGGGATTGCTGTTTGCCAGAGACTGGGGGTGGCCAACAGGATGGATCACTTGACGCCTGCTCTATGCAATCCCTCTGAAGCACATGGCATTGGCCACTGCCGGAAGACAGGATACTGCGCTAGATCAGTGGTTTTCAAACCATGGGTCAGGACCCAGTACTGGGTCACAGACCTTCAGGCACTGGGTTGCAGGCATCTCTCCGGTGCTGCCACCAAAACACTGAGAGACACTGTTCAAGGATGTAATTGGGTTGTGGGCAAAAAGGATTTTTTTCAACTGGGTCCCGAGAGAAAAGTTTGAAAACCACTGGGCTAGAGGGACCACTGGTCTGACCCAGAAAGAGACTGTTCTTATGCAATGCTATGCAATCTCTTTTTAGTTCTTTATTTTGAACATGGTAGTACAAGGTTCCTACCCACTAAAGATCTGAACCAATATATTCATTAATATTTATTTTCTTTGTAAGTTTATAACCCAACAGCAACTTTACAACTGTCAATTACAGTACTTCTACTTAGATACAGAACTGGTTGGCGAGATGCCACAGAGTCCATTTAAAATTACAGTCTGTAACAAGTTTAAGACACATTCACTGTTTATTTATATTTCTCTGAATGGTAGCATTTATTGGCAGGTCTGCCATCTTGATTCTAAATTATCATCCTGCCAATAAATTCTAAAAACACCATTTCTTCTCAAAGAATGAACTGTACGTGGGCAAAGAGCATGTGACAAAATGGCAAAGAAACACTTTATGCTGCAGGCAAGTAAAACAGACAAAAACGAAAAAGGTCACCGTCTGTGTCTACATGAACTCGATGCTAATTATAAATACAACACACAGCCTGAACTCTTCAAAGCCCAGCACAGAAGAAAGGACAACTGAAAAAACACATTAATGAGCTTTCATCGCTGGCATACCAGTGAACACATCAGAAAGTTGATTAAGCTATGATGATTCTGGTGTCCTAGCTATTTTTTTTTTTGACCTATATTACAAACTTAGTTGACCAGCTTTCTAGTTTTTAAATCTGTTAAAAAACCGCACTAGATTAACAGTATGACAGCGGTACAGATGACGACGTTAACACATGCCTGCAACGGCTGAAAGTTACCACATGGCCTCCAGTCTCACAACTGAGAAGGATTTCTGATACTATCTGCCCATTTCCACCACTGCCTGTCCTCTAACAACTCGGTCTAACTTTCACTGAAATCAATGCAAAGACCCCATTCATTTCAATAGAGTTTGGCTCACACCCCAAAATAGCAGCACACTAACTGGAAAATATTGAGAGCCCTCAGTTGATTTCAGTGACTGTCTTTTTATTGAAGTGTCCCTCAGAATTACTATGCCAGTTATTGCACCTGGATTTTTAAAATGCAGGCAGTTTTCCTGACTACTTAGTGAGTCTGATCATCAGATGGAAGATGGAGGCATTCAGTCTATTTACTTCAGTGGAGTTTTAGCATCTTGATCATCTCCGGATCAGGCAAAACCACAGGACACTAACGGCAATGTTACATCCCAGGGGCAGACTATGGGCTAACACAAGCTATGCATGAAGACCAAATGGCACTGAGTGAATGCTGGCAGGAATAATGCCATTGGGGTATTAGTTAAGAGATAAATAGATATTCCAAGAGCCCTGTGTCCCACTCTTCAAATGCTTAGCACATGGAGTTTATTAGCAGAAGCATTCGTGGAAACAGTAGCTTTGCAGTTAATACAGCAAAGAATTTCTAGGGTAAAACTGTGAATTCTGAATTGCTTCAGAAATCTGATTCTAAGAGTGACACACCACCTGTCAGTGACTGCAAAATACCTTGGGATCTTTGTGCGTCCAAAGCAGCTGGAATTTCAAAAGTCTGCAGTGAACTGAACTTAAATTTACATGGGCCAAGAAACAACCTTCAATATTTGGTCAGCAAATAACACTGAATACATTTAAGGCGGTGCACACAATTTCAGTCAACAATTAACCAACAGAAGCAGAGGGAGGAGATACCGAACTGTGAGTTAGGTTATGAGTTACTTGCCCAAACGATAAACAACTAGGATTGCGTTGCTTCTACATGACTACTGTTTGTGTGTCAAACCTTGCCCCTCCTTCCCACCTGTGCAATACTGCAGACACCCAAAAGGGCATCAAACTGAGGGAAAAATTTGGCCTTCAGGGCGTTGGGGTTTTTTTGTGATTATTTTTTAAATAAGAACTCCTTCCCCCAGCCCCTACATCACTGTGTCAACAGTCCTCTTTTCTGAAAAGATACCTAGCAGGCCCAAATGCTGAGGTAAAACAACCTTGGGTTTGTAGTTTTTAGTCCACATTTGTCCTTCCAGCTGCAGCGGTGCATCTCTTTGCACTCAAAGCCATGATCTTCCACACCAGGTGGCTTGAAAAGGTCCTTTTGCAGGGCCAAGGCAGAGCCTGTAGATTGACTAAATTCACCAGTTCTCTGCTGCCACAAAGTCCTGGCAGCCATACTTATGCCTGACTGTCTAATGCTGATGCTGTTACATAAAAGGTACTTTATACTGAATTTTAACAGGCCATAGCCTGTCCACAAATTTCTCCTGTGAGCTCTTCTTGGGTGGCCTAATTAGGAGAGTGGCCATTAGCTCTGTGTTATTCTCTATGAGTCATTACCTGCACAGAAATCCAGCATTAAGCCTGGGGTCACAATATATTATTGCACGTGGTGACTATATGGCCCCATGAGGAAATACGTTTTAGTCAACATGAATACCGTTCCCTTCCTGTACCAAGTAGTAGGAAGCAGACATTCAGAAGGAACATTTATTAACGCAGAGAATTATGGGGTGGAAAAACAGGACATTCCAAGATAAATGGCCCACTAGCTTCTAAGCGAGGTCTTTCATATCCAATATGGCGTTTAACAAACATACTGCCTTTCTTAGATCCAGAAGATGTGGATCTACAGTGTTCCTCCTTTAAATTAGGTTTTCAGAGCTGTATTCTCAGCATTTTGAGAAATGACAGACAGTCAAAGTTCTAGTCTGCAGTGGCCAACCAGTTGCTTAGGATTTATGTGGGACTTGAGCGAGAGAAGCTTAGATGGTTTCCAAAGACACGTCAACTGCATTTATTGGTTTTTTGCGGCTCCCGCCTGATCACGAAAAGGTGAAATTCACCTGCACAAGTGTCTGTGAGACTGTTACAAGCTAGTCATTTACCGCTACACATGATAGCAGTACAAGAGTTCTGTGGACTAGAGTATGAATAGCACGCAAGGGCCCCTAACCTGACCCTCTAAACCCTGACTGTTGGGTGCAGTGCAGCCAACGGCATGGCCCAGAGTAGCGAGCTCTACTCCTCAATACACCTATAGGACTGGACTCCGTAAGGAGGATCCCAGATAAGAAAAAAATGGTGGGAACTGAGATCAAGATTATAATCTAAACAGAGTGGGGATGAGTACATTGTGTCACAAACAAGCCTGGACCCTGAACAACAGCATACTGGGCTGAATTTTTAGGAGCGTTGCCAACAGACTGAGGGAAGAGATTATTCCCCTCTATTCAGCACTGATGAGCTACATTTGTAGTATCACGTCCAGTTTTGTGCCCCCATTATAGGAATGATGTGGCCAAACTGGCAAGTCTAGCAAATGGCAAAAAAAGATTAGAGGTCTCAGGTGCATGACTAATGCAGTGAGATTGAGGTAACTAGGCTTGTTTAGTCTGCAGAAGGAGGGCAGGGAGGAATTTAATAGCGGCCTTCAGCTACGTGAATGGGATTCCACACAGGAATGAGTTAGGCTGTTCTCAGTGACAGCAGATAACACAAACTAAGGCCAACAGTCTCAAGTTGCAATAGGGGAGGTCTACGTTGGATGTTAGTAAAAATTTGTCACCAGGAGGATGGTGAAGGACTGGCACAGGCTACCTATGGAGGTGGTAGAATCGCCATCCTTAAAGGGCTTAGGGTTTGGTTTTGTTTATTTTGAGGTGCAATGAGGAGAAAGACATTTACTAACAGAAGTCATTTCCATCCAAACACTTCTTATAATTAAAAGTACAAGTAATTGCTACAGTTATTTGAACTGAAGAGAAATTAGAGAAAATGATTGGTCTATTTTGGTTGCTCAAGATTTTCACTGCTTTAGATCAGCAATGCTCAGACTGAGGGTTGCAAGCCACAAGTGGCACTTTAATGTGCCTCCTGCGACCCCCTGCCACCCATATATTTAACAATGGTATGATTTAATTATTAAACAATCAAAATTAGCCAATCAAGACGCTTTTGGTGTGTTATTAAATCCATGATAATTGACAAAATACTGTAGTTGGTCAGCTAAATTGGTCACACTGCCTTTGACTGAATTGCGAGCCTAGGCAGTTTTATTGATGCACAGCTACATTTCCTGTTTCATGTACTACCATGACCCTTTCCTCTGAAAGCAGTTCCATACAAAGTCTTCCCAAGGGCAGCAGACAGGCATATGCATAAACGAGAAAGGGTTGGAAGGAGAATAAATCAGATCACGTTTGTTGTCACTCCTCAGCGTGTGCACACACACTATCGCCATGTGGCGGGTGAGGGAGAAAAGAGGAAAGAGCCTAGTAAATTTTAGATTAATTTTTAAATGTTTAAAGACATGTGATTCAAAGGGTGCTATCACAAAATTGGCTTTTTAAGCTCAGTCAACCATGCAAAACTTCATGCCCATGTGCATCCCTTAAATTAACCTTCCAAAAAGCAGTCCGTCCCTCCCACACACCCTTCACTTATTAAAAAGCAATCTGTAAAGCAAGTTTCTAGGTAGAAGTTTTGGGGGAAGACAGGGCAGGGTCCTGAGGAGTCAGGAAAGAAGTGATTCCTCAAAAAACCAGTCAAGAGCATTTCAGGACTCGTTACCCATGGTGAACCAGACATAATAAAACTGCATATTTACAAGAAACCTCAAAGAAAGATGTTCAGCTTTTCTCCAAGTTTCCTTCCAGCCACAACTTCCTAATGGAATATACAGCAGGCACCCCTGAGAACGCAGAAGTTATAAGGCACTTCAGCCGTAAGCATGCATCCCACAAAGATCTGACATGAAGGAAATCAACATCAGCTCATGAGAAGAGCTAGAATGATGGCCAGTGAAAACAAGATTACTTTAATCATAGTAAGTTAAGATTGCTGAGCACCAGCAGACAAGAACACTGGAATTCAATACAGACCATACACACCATGTAACGCAAAAACAATAAGCCATAGCCAGGACTCTTGAAGACTAACAGATTTCTTCAGGCATAAGCTTCTGTTGGCTCCAACCATGTAAAGTTTGTTTTGCAAGTGAATTTGAGAACTGGATTAGAGTCACCGGCAATCTCGTTCCCAACGTCGTCCCATTCAGAACTGGCTATTTTACCATCTGATAAACAGCAATAAAAGCTAAACTGTATCCCCCCCCCCCCCCCCCCGTTGTCTTATTTTTCCATTTACTATGCTCAAAGAACTGTGGATAACTAGCATTTTGCCTGCAGATACGAATCAGTTGCAGTATATGTGATCACATTTCAAAACTCTAAAGAGGAATGCACTAAAATGATCATACTTTTACAGCTGTCACAAGACCAGTACTACTTACTCAAATTCCTAACCCTAGGCAAACTCCCAAGAAAGCACATTGTGAATGAGGATGGCCGATACCAGCTAGTGGAACTCTTATCACAGAAAACATGTCTAAAATACAAACTCATCTTCAAATGGGAGAAAGAGGGCAAGGTGAAATGCTGTATTATTATACTTGAAAATCTAAAGCAAGAGATCTTTAGAATGATGTGCCCAAATATTAGAGTTTATTCAAGTCTATTCTAAAAACCCTAAATTTCTCTTGTAGACTGAATTTTTCTGCTGAACTTCACATTATAACCACATACATTATAACCACTGCACTGGAAGATGCTTTTAAATGCAGATCAGATCTGCAGATTTCAGTGCAAGAAAAGCTTGGAGCTCTGATACACATTTCTGTCTTTCCCTGCCTGCTTTCCCAGTTGTAACCAAAGCAGCACTCAGTTTGCAGAGAAGAGATTCACTCCTGCATAGGATGAACACAAGTAATACAAATGACTGAAGTCCCATTTAAGCAGTGTAGATTCCAATTAACCCTTGTGTTGAGGGTGATCCAAAGTCTAAATTTTAAAGGGACAGCCCAGATACTTAGGGCTTTGCCTTACGTAGACAGCTATTACCCCCATCCTCACCCCAATTTTTCCACTCTTGCTATTTGGTCATCCTACTTGCATTGGTCCTCCACACTGGTGAGTTTCATCACACATGGGCTGAATTTGCTACCATGCAGAAATAGTCAATGACAGTGGTTCCCAAGTTGGGTATGAGGACCCCTTTTTAATATCAAAAAAATTTCATGGACCCCCAGATGATAAAGAGTTTTATCCAGGGACTGACTGCAAGCAGCAGTGCTGCAGAAAAGCAGCAGAGGACCTGGCCCCCACCTACTCCTAAGGGGTGGAGGACATATCCAGGGTGAACCCGCTCACAACAGGCTAATATGATTTATTGAGAGCAGAGGTGTCAAACTCATTCAATGTCAGGTGGACACATTGGAAGGCAAGACACCTGTCATGGGGCCACACAGGCTCCCCAGCCTTCCCCCCGTCCCCGTTCATAGCGGCATGGGGTCTCCTTCCCAACCCCACAGGGTCTCCCACACCTTCCCTTTTTCCTGCCTGTAGGCGCCCCTTCTCCACGATGGCTTCTTGACCCTAATCTGCGGTGACCAGAGACTTTGGTGTTCACTACTGCAGACAGCTTTCAGCCACACCCCAGGCAGCAGCTCCACAAGCCAGGTCAGAGCCCTTCAGCCATAAGTTTGATGGCCTTAAATCAAGGCTTTCTCCAACATGGCAGCAGCTGGGGCTGTTTCAGGCCTGGGCTGCCTGTTGCTGGCCAGCAGAGGCTAGGGACAGATGTATTCTTGGACCCCTTGCAATAACTCTCCAGACCCTTGGTTGGGAACCACTGCTTTATGATAAAAAGCTAACTAAAACACAAGCTATTGGTAGTGGTTCTCAACTGGGGTAGGCATACCCCTGGAAGTATCCCTGGAAGAGCTTAACATACATCAGCTCATCTTGATATTTGTCAGTTTTATAACAGTATACTCAAGAAGCACTAGTGAAGTCAGTACAAAATAAAACTTTATATAGACAAATGACTTGTCTATGCTTTCTACACACCATACATGAAAAATGTAAGAATAAGTTGTATTCAAGTTGATTTATTCTATTTTGCAATTGATTTGTTTTATAATTATATGGTAACAAATGAGAGAGTAAGCAATTTTTCAGTAAACGTTCTGTGACACTGATATCTGATTTTGTAAGCAAATAGTTTAAGTGAGGTGAAACTTGGGGTATGCAGGACAAATTAGGCTCCTGACAGGGGTACAGTAATCTGAAAAAGTTGAGAGCCACTGCAATACAGGAGGAGTAACTAGAAGAAATTCTGCATTATGGAGAAAGTCAGACTAAATAACCATGATGGTCTCTTTCTAGCCATCAAATCGTCTGAGGAAGTGGGATTTTCTCCCATGAAAGCTCATGCAATAAATAAATCTTAGTCTTTTAAGTGCCACCGTACTCCTGGTTTGTTCTCGCCTTCAAGATACCATTTCTCTCTCTCCTTCACACATGCAAATCAAAAGTAACGAACTTTGGCATCAGCTCCTAAATTTACATACAGGAGAGCCAACACAATAACCTACGGTCATTGATACAGAAAAATTAGAACTACCAGAGCCTCAGAATCACAGGGGTGTGCCAGCACCATTTTAGTCCTAAGCAAAAGGGAAAGAAAACAAAGGCAATGGCAATTAGTAAATTCTGTATAATTTCCAGCCACAATCTAGTCATGCTTCCTTTCAAATTAAACAAACATCAGTATAAAGTATGACAATACAGGACCTTATCTACTGAATGATTCTTTGGGCCACTGAATGTTAAAGGAATGTTGTCTGATATAATTTCTAAGTGGCTAGGTTAGGATGAGTCAAAAGTAGTTTTAATACCACACCTGCCTCCCACTGCGGTGTTACAATCACCTTTTCCTGTTTTTCAGTGTGTTTTTCCCCTCTTCCCCACACAAACAAAAAGGGGAAACTGACTATACAGAGTCAAATGCACAGCTCACACTCAACAATGAATGACATAGTTTCTCTCTCTTCCTTCAGCTACCGCGCTCTCAGAGGGAAATTTCAGAGGGCTAGCCAGGTTAGTCTAGTTCAGCAAAAAACAAACAAGGAGTCCTGTGACACTTTCAAAGACTAACAAATTTATTTTTCACATGAGCTTTTGTGGGAGAAAAGTCATGTGAAAAAAATGGTTAGTTTTTAGAAGTGTCACAAGACTCCTTGGGTTTTTGGTTTTTAAGATAGTAGTGTTCCTTTCCCCATTTATAAATTCAAGCACTACAGCCAAAATCCTTTTCTTCCTATCAGAAGATTAGAACATGTTTAAAGACAAACAATGAGTCCTGTGACACTTAAAAGACTAACAAATATATTTATTGTATGAGCTCTTGTGGGAGACAATCCCACTTCAGATGTTTTGAAGACACAGCTGCTTCTTTGGATCTTGGCAAAAAAGTAGAACTGTGCTGATATATCTAGTCCAGAAAGTTACATTAAAATTTTATTAAAAGCAGCCACATTATATATGATCCATTACATTGGATCAGTCAATACACATGAATCAAGCATGCATTCGCTACTCTTTTCTATTTACGGCTATGGCCCCATGTCATTGCAAACCCAGTTCTCATTCACACCAGGGTAAATTAGGAGTGGTTCTTTTGAAGTCAATGGTGATCATCTAGATTCATGTGTTTGTACCTGCCAAGCAGAATCCGGCCTGTGTTTTCTACTTACATAAGCATGACAGAGAACTTGAGGAAATGAGATGCTGTCCTAAATGATTAAGCAAAGCTCAGACAGAATGCTGAAAGACAAATACGCCCTTTGGCAGCTTTGGAACAAAAACAAAAGTTACAAACAGACAGTAACTAATTATCCTGATTAAATCTCTGAAGAATTCAAAAACCTGGTCTAGCTAGACTGTAATTGAGAACCAAGGCGACATTTTTTGTGTCCTGTCTGCAAAAGAAGAGAAAACCAGAAAGAATCACGCCCATCCCAAAAAAAGGGTGGGGTTTGGGGTTTTTTCTTTGGTTTAGTCTCACATAGCCTTAAGGGTTCTGTCTGCATTAGCTAAAATTAGACCACAATGCAAGTCAAGTGCTCCAAACACAGTCACATGCCTCTTGAGTGGCTGCTTACATTTCTAGCCTTCCAATGCAAATTTTTAGCAGTGTTCCCTCAGGCACAAAGAGCACCCAGGTATGTTCAAATATTTTATATATCACAATTTTTACATGACCAGAAGTAGAGAAAGAACACAAATAGAGTCTCTGGGGGGAGCACAGTGCATCCAAAAAGCAGTGGGATGAAATGGAGAGACAGGGCTAACCGCTCCCTATCCCAGCCTACCTCATCTCTCTGAGTCCCCACCTCAGTGTCAGACCCCATGCCTTTCCCTGTCCAGGTTTCTTTTGCACTAAGAGGCAGACTCTGACTGAAGTCTTCACTTCCTGGGATGTGGAGTTACATCCTCTGGTGCTGTCTGTGCAGCGAGCAGGAGATATTTAAATCCCTCATAAGACCATTGTTCACCTTTAAGCATTTGGAGAGCGGGCTCCAAAGTATAACTGCTTTTAAGTCTGTTGTTAACACCCCCACCCTTTTTGGGAGCAGGGGGTAACTAACATCTCCTTAAATTTAATAGATTTCACTTATCTTCTTTACCCTGCATAGGGTTTCCCCATCTCCAATCCAGATATGCTCTTCCACTGGAAGAAGGAGAAAGGCCCTAGTCCCAGATCTTCAGAGCTCAGAGAAAAGAGAAACAGCAAGATGAAAGTGCACAGGTGAGCAGTCATTAAGCCATCTCAAAAATTGTCTGTGTTAAGCTGGCTGCAATAGCTTGAGACCATAAAACTTTAGTCTGGCTAGAGATGCCTCTCTTTTGCCTGCTCCAGTGCTTTTTACTCCACACTCTTGCCCCACACAATGCTCAAAGCAGGGGTCTCAAACACGCGGCCCGTGGGCAGCTCCTAAAGCTATTTCCTGCGGCCCAGAACAACACTGTTGTCACCGATATTTGCAATATTATTGTATGAAAAGGTTTCAGTGGTGTGGCCCTCAGGCTAAGATACTAGTCCTCATGCAGCCCTCATGGTGATTTGAGTTTGAGACCTCTGGAAAGGAATGAGTGACAGGGCCAGGCTCAGTAGTCAGGGAGAGGCAGGAGGGAGCAAGAGTCCCAGACTGGAGTCCAGTTCACCTTTTCTTCTGACAGAGCAAAAGGAGGGCAGGGCAAAAGGAGGGGAGGACTAGGCCTACTTACTGCCTGCAGACAGCCACGGAAATACCCGGTCCTCCTGCAAGCAACCTCCTGGCATATCCAATACCCACTGCAGGCCACCCACAGAGCAGCGTTCATGGTGACAGATGATGTTCTGCAGCCAACATCACTAGGTGTAGGGCTACCAGATACTAAAACTTGGAAAGAAGGACAGGGAAGAGGACGTTGGAGGACACAGAGAAAATGTAGTATTAATGCAACAGTCTTTTTTTAGGTGGCTCTGGCACACTTCCCCCTAAAAACAGGGTGTTCTGGGGCATTCCAGCATACCTTAACCCCAGTAAGTAAAACAACAGACAAAATGCATTTTTAAAATGCCTGCCGAACGGAGGACATGAAGGTAAAAAGGAGGACATGTCCCCCTTCTGCCTGACATCTGGTAACCCTAACTAGATGAGAAAAGACAGGGTGAGGATACCTATTGTTGCCACTCGAGGTTCACATGGGGGGGCCAAGGGGATTTTTTTTTCCCAAGAAACACCCAGGGCTCCAAAGGTGTTTGTTAAACAAGCTTCATCAAGCACAAGAACAAGCACATTTGGAAGAGGGAAAGTGCACTAGACTCTAGCCCAGGCATCCACTTACTTTCTTTCACAAATTGGAATGGCAAAGCTAGATTGGGTGCATATGTTAGCGTTTGTGCCACCACCCACTCCCTTCCTGGGTTCCAGTTGTAGCCAGGGCTGCCAAGAAGAGGATTTGGCCTTGAAGGAAGCCGGGCTTCCAGCCAAAGGGAAAGCTAGCCAAGTATAACCACAGAGTGAGTTGAACTCTTGCTCATCTGATCTAAAGTCAAAGACATAATGGTTTAGTTCGGTTTGGTCCTTGAGGAGGAGGTTGGACTAGAGAACTTCCCAAAGTCCTTCCAACCTTCATCTTCTATAATCTCTCCCCTCTTGTACACCAGGAACAAGAATGGTTGAAGTCTACATACACCAACAGTTCTTGGAAGAAGGTGAGACATAAAGGCACTGCCCTTCACGTCTACATACACTACACCCAAGGCTGGATGGCCATGGAGGCAGAGAAGACCGGAAGCCCCATCAACACTCCTCTGCTCCACCTCTCATTGCACTTATGCAAACAAAAAAAAACCCCACACCATGCACTTTTATTGTGTATTACAGTCACACCTGGCTCTTGTATTAAGGACTGTACAAAGAATAAAACACATCCTGACCAAGGATTAACCCTTTTTTCCCCTCCCTTCAGAAGAAGATAGTCCACTGCCTTTGCTTCCACCTCCCCACCACCCTACCATCTACCAGTACAGCTCAGGGTATACTTTTGTCACTCTGGTGTGGTTAGAAACCTGCCACACTCCACCGAGCAACACAAGTTTAGCCGGCATGAAAGCTCATGTGCACAGCGGAGAGCCCTTATTTAGACAGCTGAGCTCTCCCACCGACATAAGGTGGCTACATCAATGCTTATGCCAGCTAAACTTATGTCACTCAAAGGGGCACCTGTTTCACATTCCTGTGTGACAGAGTTTAGCCGACATAAGCACCAGTGTAGACAAACCCTTAGTGTGACTCCTGAGCCCCTTGGTGAGCCCCTTTCAAGAGGGGGAGAGGAACTCCACAGAAAGAGCACCAGAGATTAAATCATTCAGGGGGTTATCTGAATGGCAGCAATTAGATCACAGCTCTAATTTGCTTATAGCTCATCAGGGCTTTAGCCTTCACATTTTGTTCCACTGTGCCATGTCATTTGAAAAGGAACCCTGTAACCAGCCTTCAATAACCAGCTGGGGAAGCTGCATCATTTTTATAACTGCATGTCAGAGAGTGTGCACAAGAACAAAGGAGTCCAGTGAAAGCGTATGCATGTATAAACACATGCACATTAAGAAGGCACTAGGCAGCCTTTAGAAAACTATCTTGCCTCTCTACCAGGCACAAAGGCCTGCCTGCCCCATACCCCTATTGAAGTCAGAGGGCATCTTTCACGGGATTTCAGCTTTAATCATTTTCTTCTCAGCCAGAGCTGTATATGTAGGACTGGAGCACTGGCACCAGTCAGACGAGCCTACGGCACAGATAAAGGAGAAGAGATTCCAACAATGCCGATATTTAGGATCTCTCTCCCAGGCTAGATGTCTGATGCAGCAGAGAGGGGCTAAAAGCAGGTTAAGTTTTAAAACAGAAGAAAGGCTTTTTAGGGACAGGAGAAGGTAAATACTGGAGTACAACACACAGCTGCTGCACAATTACAATGGAAATACCCACTGTCCTGACTGTTTGGGGTTTGTGGATATGCCTGGAAAGGCACAAAGTGACCTGGAAACCGTCCCAGGAGGGCACCCGAGGATTCCACTGGCAAACGAGCTTAGGGTGGCGGAGCTGGTGGGACGGATACATAGCCAGGACATGCTATGCTGATCCAAAGCAGAAGACCATTCTACTGCATGCAAGTTACTGTCAGTGTGGGTCAGACTTTGAGCAGTAGGAGAATAAAAGTCTAATGAATCTGTTTCACTCTGGTCAGTCCAGAAGCAGGGACCCTGCAAAGACAGTCAAGGGCCATGTTTACCTCCTCTCCATGTGGTGCAGCTGTGGACTGAGTGCTTTGTGCTGGAGGATGCTTGCTGTAGGAGGCTAATGCATTAGGTCTCCTAAATCAGTGGTTTTCAAATTTTTTCCTCGGGACCCAATTGAAAAAAAAAAAAAAAACAACACACATTTACACCTGCAACCCAACAACTACATCTTTGAGTAATGCATTCCAGTCTTTTGGTGCTGGCAGCAGGTGGTGCCATGACCCAGTACCTGAGAGTCTGTGACCCAGTCCTGGGTCCCAACCCTAACTTTGAAAACCACTGTCCTACATAAACACACATGCTGTTTCAAAACACAACTTTCAGCTCACAAAAGCAGTGTTAGGAAAAGAATGTGGTGCACTGCAATAGGAATTTTTCAATTCCACTTGGCAGGAAATGCTGTGTTGAAATATGAAAAGGAAATTTACCTGTAACTGAGATATCCTAACTGTTACCCTTCAAAAACCACAACCCCATTTTTTGGTTCGGTTTCCTCACTCCTAGAACATCAGGAAATGTTTGGCATGTTAAACTCCTCAAATTCCACATGCATGCCCACAGAGATTATTTTACACACACATGGGACAGAGAAATGTCAGATCTACAAAGTGTCATCTTTGGAGAACTCCAGTAATGTCCCTCCCTCAAGGAGCAAGAGTCTCAGAAGCATGACACAGGACAGGGGAACATCATGTGTAGAGCAAATTAAGCCTCCAAGGCATGAAACACAGGATGGATTTATTGATTCATGGAAAATGCCCTCAGAAATTACTTCATTCAGCTGAACAGGGTAAGATAAAATGAGAGCTTATGGCTCTAGGGCTGACCCAGTTATAACACTGCCAAACAATTTGAAGTAGGGGTCTGAGATCCAGCCAGTAAGAGAATTTTGTTTTCCTGGGAGAAATTTTATTTATTATTGCTGCTTTAACTGAAGTGGCACTGCAGCACTTTGAGAAAGAGAGCAAGTGACTGAGCACATTTGGTTAGGGCGAAATGCACTAGGGATTGCTCTCCTATGGAAATAGCCGTCTAGCTAAAGTACAAAGGTCCAGCAAGCTTCAGGAATGGAGAGGTCCCCAATTTTACAGGCACAAGACTCTGCACACCTCCATTTGCATCCTTAGCTTAATTGTGATTGCCAGCACCTGGAAAGCTGAGGTTGACAAGATGGGAGACTATTTACCTCGACAGAGTGGCCCTTTTGTTGGTTCACCTGACTTCCCTCCAGCAGCTTCACATAACCATTTGAAAGTGCAAAGAAAACCACTGCATAGTTGGAAGCTAACCACCACGGCAGAGATGAGCGGTACCTCAGTACTAACCTCTCCGATGAAGCCAGACACTTTCCTGTGCTGTGCCATGCCAAACAATTGACTACAGCAGGCTTCTCTGCAAACTTAATGCAGCCCTGCTCCCTTAATCCTGTCAAGGGAGCAATTACACAAGTCTGGACACAAAACAGCTCTCACTCCTCTGATGAGTAGCAAGGAGCTAGTGTTGAACAGAATTCTCTTTGCTTCGGACAGAACCCGTGCCTGTGTCTTACCTACTCGTTTTGCTCCCCAGTGACTGTTTCCCGCACTAAGGGTGTCTTCACTACAGAGTTAGCCCAGGCTCTTACTCAGGTGTTGCCCCATCCCACCTCCCACCCACACACCCAACCCATCTCAGCCAGCTTTCGGAGTGCTTTCAACTCAGGCTGGCTGGCACAGCTGGGGATGCGAGTTAAAGCCAGAGTTTAGTTTCACTCAGGCTGGTAATGCCTTTCCAACAAGAACAGAGGCTAGGAGGCAGGGACAAGCTGCAGTCTGTGGTTACCTCACGCTCCCTGTACAACAGGTTTCCTTGGCTCACTTAGCTTAGTGGAAAAAGTTTCCACAACATGAATACTAAAATCTGAAACTTCAGCAGCCCCATTGGCACAGTAGTATCTGAATGGCATGTCCCATCACCTAGGCCCGGGACCAAGCAAATTACCAACTTAAATTGCATCCTCTGTAGCAGCACAGAGAAGTGAAGCTTCAAACAGCAGAGCCAAGGGAACATAACCAGATACAAGGTACAGACCATGGTCTAGGACCCCCCAGAGCTGGGATCAGACACAGCCACCATGTTTAACCTTTAATCACCACAAAGACAACAGGACCCTTCTCTCCATGCTGAACACTCCTAAGTAGAGAGAGAGAAAATGGGATTCAGGTTAGACATTTAAAAACCACACATCAGGGTAGTTGTGCTCTGTAGTAGACTTCCCAGGGAGGCTGTGGAAGCCCCCATCACTGGAGGTTTCTAAGAACAGGTCGGACAAAGACCTGTCAGGGATGGTGTATGTTTGGTCCTACCTCCAACCAGGGGGCCAGGCTGAATGACCTCTTGAGATCCCTTCCAGCCTGCCATTTCTACATTTCTTTTTGGGGAGCGATATGCTGTCCCTCTCAGAAACTTCCTGTACTTGGAACAGAGTGAGGGAGAGGAAGAAGGGGATATCACGCTTTATGAAGTCACCCAGCCCTACCTAAAGATCTACTCCAGGCCATGTCTGCACTGGGGGTGTCTCCCCACCGTGGCCAATTATGACATGCCATCAGCAAAAACTTCTTTTGCAAGCCAGTGAAGCCCCTACAAACTCTACTTCGCACATTGCATTTTATCCTTACTTGAAACCAGGGCAAGTCACTGCAGCATATGCTGCAGCCCATAGCAGCTTTGTCCACTTATGCAAAGTGTTTGTGCTAATGTTGTGAGCTCTGTCACTGGCTGCCAATGATGGAAATCTGCAGGGCAGACAAGGTCACAGGTTATCACAGCTCTCCTCAAGATCAATCATGGAACAATCTTTCTCCATCTTTCCTGGAGTCTGGGAATGGCCCAGGACAGGTGCTGTGCTGAACCCTGAACCAAGGCAGAATCAAAACAGTACCCAAAACAAAAAAGTTGAATGGCTCTAATTGCTGCTCTATCTTTGTAGACAAGGAACTAAGGTCACCTGTGGCAAGACAGGGGCTCCCATCTCAGACTTTTTCTACCACCAGAATTCGTGGTCCTTCTGGTGCCAAAAGAGTCTCCAGCTTCCAAGCCAGAAGTTCAAAGGCCAGTGTACAATGCAATGAAGGAAAAGGATCCCTTACACTCAGGTATTGGAAAGCTTGTGATGAGCCATACCATCATGAGGGGGGTGGACTACAGTCTTCAGGCATTTGCTGCCCTACATTCCTGTTTTTCTGTCTCCTCAATCCCTCCTGCATGATGAGAGAGCGGGCAACATGCCAGCTTTCTCATGCGCTTCCAATCATCCAGAAAATATACCTGGTCTTACTGAAACCACAGGGGAAGTTTTGCTCAGAGCTATGCTAGTAAATCAGGACACATCACCAAGAGCAGGTGGGTCATGGCAAGGAGCACCTGAGATACATGTACTCAGCTATAAATGCCAAATAAAGGTCTCATTCTAAAATACATTGCTCTACAAGCGTCTCTTCTTTTACAGAAGGAGCATGCTGCCTGCGGGGAGAGCTAATCAGAGGGTCTGACCACACATATCCCATTCACTACGCCAGGTGTTGCTAGCATGCCCCTCCCAGCTGCAGATCAAGTGAAAGGCAGACAGTATCCCCACAAGCCAACTCCCACTGAATGGGCTCAGCACAAATAGGAGGTGAATATGGTACTCCTGAACCAGCAGCAGCTGTCCTTACAGAATGCTTTCTAAATTTCAATTTTAAAGCTAACATCCTCCCCATTAATGTCATTTATTCATCAATCCCTGAACCACGTTGGCTATGATGGAGGACCTCTTAGCAGTAATCTATATGCACGTGAGGGCAAGGAACAACACATGGTCCATTGGTGATACCCTAAGGACTAGTAACAGTGCTATGGGCTTTGGTCTACCAGCGTCTGCTAGATCCTAAACAGATGCCAGAACTGCAAGCATATTATTTTCTTATGTAACATGGATCAAAGTGCAGTGGTCACAGTCTGAAAGCCAGAAATCTGACACCACGAAAACAGTAGGACATCAGCCAACCTTTAAAAAAATCACAGGGGTGTCTGCAATACCACAGCCTTCCCCTGTGTTCTGGCTAGGAAATGCGAATGGATGGATAGTCATGCCGTATTTGTTGACAAATGTGGACTTTTTATAACAGCAACCATTTTGTGCAAGAATTTCAAGATAACTGACCCAGAAACACCGCATGTTGCAAGTGTGCAGAACTGCCAGCGTATGGGAACAGGCCCAGGTGTTTCCTTATGGTAACTTGTGGTTCTCGGGTGACAGCCTTTTTCCCGTGCAAGGGGAAACTAAGTTTTCACTTACAGAGTCCCACAAACAATGAAAGCAGCGTGACTGCAGTGCTGTTTAACCAAACCAAATCCCCATACTGCTTCAACCCCCCCTCCTTTTTTTAAAAAAAAAAAAAAAAAAACAGGCTGTCATTCCTGAATAGCAGCTCACATTGTTAAATGAGCGCTCAAAAAGATCTTTGTCCAGTATTGCAAGTTTGTGTGTCAAGTTATTCTGCTTCTGCAGATGCATGCACAGTCTTAGTGTATATCTTTGGCAACTGAGCCGCTCTACATCATTATTTCAGGGTACGTGGCAGGTGCTGATATATAGGGGGAAAAAACACATTTGTAACTGAACAGGAAGCGTTGCTGAATACATGGGAACAAAAATCAATGCGTATAATGTAGCAGTGTGTTTGACATTCTTCTCTCCCTCCCCCTCCTCATCCCTCTGCCCCATTACAGAAGGTAGTCAAGTTGTCCTCACATTTGGAGAAGGCCGGAAAATAGGGTCACAAATCCAAAGAAAGAAAGAAAGAATTCGGAGCCCAATCTCAAACTCCCTGAGAGAAAGAAATCCCCAGCCCCAGTGTTAACTTCTGAAATGGGTCTCATTCTGGTATTCTCTTACACAAGGGGACAGAAAGACCTGTTTATACGAACACGTGGCAGAATCTGACCCTGTTCTATTACTGGGGCTCCCGGGTGCTGCCTCTATAAAGTGAAAAACCTCAGGTTTTCCCTGTAACTCTGTTTCTCAAAACTTTAATCCGAGAGTAAAACTGTCACTCTCTAAACTTCAAGGCTGCAGCATAATTAAAAATATGTACATAAGCCCAGTAGCTTTTGTCTTTCTGATCCAACCCAGTCATTTTCTCTTCCATTCACACACCCAGATGCCTTGCCTCAATTCTAAAATGAAGGTTTAACAATACAGTGCTTGCTGAAGTCTCTACAACAGCAATAAAAATTGAACAGATACCAAAACAAATGGATGCGTCATTTGCAAACAACAGAGAATCATTTCAATAGATTAAGGATAGACAGGGCACTGAGCTTTAGTCACCCCCTGTATTGAAGCCAATTTGACTAAAGCGCATCCTCCAGAAAGGCCTCCAGTCTCTATCTGAAGACTAATGATGGAGAATCCATCACTTCCCTTGTGGACTGTTCCAACAGCAAATCACCCTCACTAGAAATTGGGCACAATTTTTAACAGTTCAAATTTGTCTGGCTACAGCTTCCAGCTGTTAAGCTGCTAACCAATAAAGAGCCCCCTTAAAACAGTGTTACTCAACTGGTGTCCCTTGGACGCAGGGCTCTGAGCAACCCCAACCATTCCCCATCAGTCCGGGAAGGGCTGAACAGTGCGTATAACAGACTGTGATCTTATGTTTATTTCATTTGGAAACAACTTTTAATCTCTTCATATTTCCCACTTACAGTCACTTAAATCCATTTTTCTGTACTTAAATTTGTTAAAGTAAAACATTAAACATGTCCATGAGCAAAGCGTTTAGACAAACAGCTCAGAAACAAAAGCTGATGCATGTTCTTTCCACTTTAAGGGAAGGGTGGAGCAGATAATACTCTCCGCTGGGTAGGCCTTTTGACTAGGGCAGAAAGTATGGTCCTGGGGTCCTGGGCTGAGGAGCCAGCAGGAACGTCTCTATTGTTGGTCTGTGAACAGCTGGAAAGTGTTCACTAAACCGAATTAGGTGCGGTCCTGCCCATGAAGGGCTGTGCAAGTGCAAAACCTGCCAGGGATTTGTTGCCAGTCACAGCAAGAGGGTCAGACTGAGGGCTTAATGGGTTCTGCGGATTACCAGAGGAACAGACCCTCTGACTCCCAAAATCTTTTCATGATACAGTTCCAGAGAGATGAGCTGAATTCCTTGTCTCTAGAAGCATGAAAATTCATTCTGTTTGAAAGGCCCAGCTTAGCAAAATGATCCAAATTACTCTGTATGGCTTGCTTTCTTCTGAGCTTTATTTACAATTCCCTTTGGGGCATCTACAAGTTTTAAATCAGCAGTGAGTTTATACTGAGCTTCCACATCACTGATGAAACTAGTGATGAAGATCAGGGCTTGTACCAATCCCCACAGACCTCCACTAGAAACAGCCCATTCAATCATATCAAAACTAGGCTCGCTAATAAAAAGAGATAACATTCAGCAATGCAGTTATTAGTTCACATAACTACTGTCCCATTACACACAGGCACATGGATTTTTCACAGTTACGTACGTGCTTAGCCATATCTTATCACATAATGCAGGAGCTATCTTGCATAAACTAACTTCACAGAATGAATGTCAATGAACTTTGAGTTCTCAAATGAAGACAGTCAACAATTTTACCCTCCCCCTTATGGGCATCACAATTAAAGATTAAAAGCCACACTGAACCAGTCTTAATCAGAGCCATTCACTTACACATTTCCTTACCTCTAATTTTCCACGTCTTGCATCAGAAACTTAGGTGAAATTGTTCCTCCTTTTGAGATTCTGCTAACTCTTGTGATAAAAAATAGCTGTTTTTGTAAGAACCCCAAATTTATAGTTAAATTCTACACTGTGATAAAGGCATCACATCTGTGAGTGTGACAGGACTTCAAGAACTATGTCTAATAAAAGGCCTGTCATCAGACCCTCTTCTCAGAAAGCAATGGCTTACGTGCCATGCTATACTGGAAATATACACAGACCAAAGTATTATTTGAGATGAGGGGGAAGTCTGCATTATTTTTGCTTAATGCTACTTAGTCAAGATGTTTCCCCATTGCCAAATAACTCAGCAGTGACACGAAGTTTTAAGAGAGTCTGTAAGGAAACAATGCAAGAGAGTCATAGCACATGTGCATCCTACAACTCTGAAATGATTCACTGTTACCAACGCTACACCATCAGTGGTAGCAGGAGTGGCTGACCAGCCAACGTAGACCTATGCAACACGGCGACCAATCAGCACTGGCGTAGCCATTGGGGCTACCACTAGCAAGCTGAAATGACTGGGGATAAGCCTAGTACAGACAAGGCCTCAGCCTGTCTGCTAGCTGTAGTGGTTTGTCCTGCGGGGAACATTAAGCAGGTAAATTCCCCTTTTTTGCTTACTCAGTTATACACAAACAAAGAATGGCATATTATATATCCTTCGAGTCACAGGATGCATCTTGGCACCAGTATCACAGAAATGTTGGGCAGGTAGGGATCTCACAAAGTTGTCTAATTAAGCCCTTGCCTCCCTTGCACTGAGGAGGACCAAGTTAACCTAGCCCCACGCTTGTCCTGTATGGTCTAATACAGGCCTTGACAAATCAATGTTTGTGGTCCTCATGGCAACCAGTTTTAGTAGCCTGTTGCCTAGCTCTACTGCAGAAATGTAACAGAGGAATGCCCTCTGGTGACCTAAAGTAAACTTCTGGCGCCTAGCTGTTAACCAGTTTTGTCCACCCCGGTTCTAATCAATTCTTAAAAACCTCCAGTGACACGGCTTCCACGATGTCCGTTCAAAACCTAGTCCAGCTACCCTTCCAGTCAGAAAGGACTCTCATATTGAATCTACATCTCCTTTATGACAGATGAAAGCAATTACTTCTTGTCCCGACTTCAATGGACAGAGAAATTATTTGTAGCAGTTTCATAACACAGCATGCCATTAATAGAAAGGAATCTGTTCTCTTTCTGCCATGGAAGGGAGATTGTATCAGTCCAACCTCAGCATATTGCCATACTAGCCGTGTCCCACAGGAAGGCCAGGAAAAGAGAGATTACTGACAAAACCAAATAAAAGGGTGTGCCCATCTCTTTCAGGGGGAAAGATTTACATTTAATTCCATAATTATAGCAGCTAGCTTCTTTGCTTAGCACAAAGTTAGTGATACCTGTAAACAGCAATTAAGGGTTTGCAACCCACAGACTATAAGAGGGCTATAGCCTGACAATTTTGAAGTCACTCCAGTTTCATAAAGGCACTAGCTATTTGAAGTGAAGAGATCTCAAAATTCAGAGTTTTCAGAAATCTATTGTCACATTATGGTAAATTAGTGCATATTCTCTTATCCGTAGGTTCTTATGCTGTCCACTCCTTGGGTTCAGGCTCTCAGCTTTTCATTCTGTCTCACTCCAATCACGTATCCCTACAAGCAGGATAACACTTGCTGCGCTTGATTACTGCCCTTTATGTTTAGGCTGTGCAATGCCTACCCATGATATTTATCTTGTTTGAAGAAAAAGAGAAAGGAAAGGAACAAGTTGAAGGAAAACAATCGAGAAATTTCATCTTTCGAGTTGCCTCATTTCCAGGGGCAGGTTCTATTGAACCATGCTGCTGTCCTTCCACCAGGTTGGAGCATTCACACACTCATTTTGAAACAAGAGTTATCAAAGGCAACTAGAGTCTAACAGCAGGCATTTTTTCCTGTGTGTGTGTGTTCACATATAAACACAAAGAGGGAATTTTATTTAGCTGCCATTCACAATTAACATCCAGAGTAACGAGACAAGCCAAAGGCTTTATTCTGAAGCCATTTAAAAGACACATACTGCAGCTCTACGAGAGCTTCCAGGAAAATGCAACCAACCAACATGGATCATTCAACACCTCCAGTTGAGCATGAGCCATTCCAACAAGAGTGGGGAAGGCTGAAGATACCATGGAAAATTTCCCTAAAGAACAAAGATTCAGAAAGGTTGAAGGGAAACGAAAGAGATTCCTAATATCTTGCCCTATAATTTTAACCATAGCTGGATGTTATAGGAAAGAGTCAACCACACAAATGGCTTACAAGATAATATTTTGGTCAACTACAAGATATTGAAAAAATGTGAATGGCTACTCCAGGAGCAAGCACTCACCCTGGTTTGTTGATTATTCACACACACCCTACGCCTTATTTTTAAAATGTACATATCACCACACTGTCTTGGTACCATATTCACTTATTTCTCATGCCCCCCCCCCCCTTTTTTTTTTTTTTTTTTAAAGGCAAGAGCAACTTCTACCAAGCTTCTAAACCCTTTATCTCAAACAACAGCTAAATTGCCCCAATCTATTCCCTTCCAAAAGGCTTTTAAACAAATCACTTCCAAGAGAGCAAACAATGACTTCCAGTAGGACAGGCTCTGACTTCCAGCTGTCAGCTCAGCTCTCTGGCTGTTGAGCCTCTCCTGCTCTGTCTATTCCAATTCAAGTCACAACAGGAGCGTACATACACCAAAGAGCGTTTTAAGTATGACGGGCATGTGAGCAATTAACTTTCCAATCCAGCCTTTTCCTTGAGCCAGTAGAATCAAGACAGCAACAAAACACAGCACTTATATTTTATGAAAGCCTAGAGCATGTGTACAAGATTCATACAGCACCACTCTTAATTACCATGAATGCTATACACACATTATCAATGGGCATTTTTAAGTGATCCTGAAGGATGAAAGCTTTTGCTCTTTTGAAGTCCTCAAAGAAGAGTGATCCTCAACTTCTGTCTACGCTGGAGGCTGAGACTAGAGGCAGGGTTGCCAACTTTTGCCATTTTTTCCATGACTTTGTGCTATTTGGTGTGTTTCTCATAGCCCCAGTCCCTGCATTCATGCTACTATAGGTGAAACACTGCCATCATTTAAAAAAATGAAACCCACTTCCAGCTCTCGTGTTTTTTGGAGGAACGTCTGAAGACGTGATTCAAGTGCATCATGAAGGCTCCAGATCCAGTTGGCAATTAAAAAGCACTGACTTTTATTTTAATTTCACAGTTTCTCATGGGTTCTGAATGGCTGGACTTCACAATACTGCACGCACACACTCCAAACAGTCCCCCAGCATTTCCATCACTGATGCTTGCCTACACTGGAAATGCACATAGAAGAGGCATTTCAAAGTACATGCACTCTAACTGTCCTAATTCACTTCTACATCCTACTCTATCTGGCTGTCAAGCTGCTCAAATAATTTATAGCACTTTCTGGACCAAGATGATGTTTGTCTGGACACAGCAAACACCTGGGGTATCATAAGGTTCTTCTGACTGAAGTGCGTCTCCAATGCTGCCACAGTTGTTTATATACTTGAACACTCTTGGCTAACAAATACAAACTGAAAATCTCAGTAAAGAGTCACTTGTAATATTTCAGAAAGCGTGTGACAGATGGGCAAGATCTTGAGGTGACTTCAGTGGCTGTATGCGTAAGTCAACCCATGCTGCCACATCTCTGTTAGCACCTTTGTCTTGTGAAGTCCCATGGCTGAAAAACAAAGATGCTTAACACTAATAAGATGTAAAAATGCTCTGTAGCATGCTTACCCAGAGGATAGGAGCTTGTATCCTTTCCCAACCGACTTCCTGCTATCATGGATCTGAGCAAGAGCTGATCTGACATGACTGTGGCACTTGAACACTAACAAATTTATTTACTGCATGAGCTTTCATGTGAGAGAGCTCCAGACACTTTGAAGATGGGGAAACTTCAAAGCATCTGACAAAGTGTGATTTTCTCCCATGAAGGCTCAAGCAATAAATTTCTTAGTCCTTAAAAGTGCCACAGGACTGTCACAGGATGCACATCTATGCACCCTGGGTTATGATCCATGTGATTTTTCTGTCCACTTAATGCACTGGGATCGTATGTTTTTAGGTCAATTACACCGCACAAAGGTTTCTTTATGGATGCTCATAACCTAGTCTATATGTTTACTATTATATGTTTCCTGCAGCCTCATGCACGTGTAGCATGTTTTGCATGGCTCAGGGAGTGTGGGAGACAGACAGGATGTTTCTTCCAGCAGCATGTAAATAACCACAGCTGTGAATAAATATGTGCCTGGAAGAAGCAACAAAGGTATGCTAATCGAGGTCTCTGGCTCAGATGCACAAAGAGATCACCTCTGCCCAGAAGGGGAGGGACTGAGAAGATTGGGAAACAAAGACGGACACTTAGAAGGATTTGGGGCTTTTTGCCTGAGAATCTCCATCTTACAACAACTTCCAGTAAGATGTGGGCCCTGCTTGGTTTCAGGCAGAGATGGGTTGTACAAACGTCTAAAAAACGAACACTCTGAGCATAAACTTGGACTACGAGGTCAGCCTAGGTAGAGATATTAAGGTACTACATGTACTTTACCTTTTATTTCCTTGTGGTCACTCCTGACTCATTTATTCTGTGATTCTGCCTTGATTGGTCATATTCTCATTTAGACTTGTGAACTGATCAATAAACCCCCAGTGTTATCTAAAGCTGTGTGGTCTTTAGAGGATGCGAGTGAAGAAGGCTAGGCGCAATCCATTTCTTGTTAAATGGACAGACTTAAGTGTATGGTGATTGAAGTGGGTCTCAACCCCTGTAGGACAGTGGCTCCCAGTGAGGTAACTGGGGCTTGTGTGCTCACTTGGGGACCATCTCTCAAGTAGCCAGAGGGCATATACCCATTGCTTGGGAACGATTGCATGTGAGAGGCTGGAGCGGACCAACTCAGGATGAGTAGTCACCTGGCAAAGCAGGGTGAATCAGAGCTCAGGAGCGGGAATTGGGGGTGGGGGGGTCATCACAGCAGTGGTGCACTGGACCAGATCTGGGGAGCAGCTTGTCACAAGGACTCCTTGTTTGTTTTGCTGAACTAGACTAACAAGGCTGCCCCTTTGGAATAAGTACATAAATGTGTGTTATAGCAGTTGGTTGACTGTACTTCAGATTTACTTTACTTTTCCCCCCACAGAGGAGCAACTCGTATCATCTTGCACAGAACAGGTATGTACTGAAGTCAAAGGGACTGCACAGCTGTTTAAAGTCTGGCATATGCTTCAATGCTTTGCTGAACTGGGGCCTTAAAGCAGCCACGTCTTCAGATTTCCTATGTGGCTTTTATAGTTAAAAAAGCAAAATATTTCCACAAGAAATTTACAAACAAGTTCAAGTCTTCAAGAAGCAGGTTGATGGAGAAATGACTTAGCTGGAACAGAGACACAGCAATGTTAGACTGGCTTGTAAGTCTACTGTATCTGATCAACTGAAGCCACTGACAATGCTTTTTGCCTTTGTTTTACAGCAGATGTCATTACTGTAAGATCCAGTGTTCAGTGAAATAAGGGGTATCTGACACCACTTGACCTCCATGTAGAAAACATGCCAAAACTTTGGAGACTTGAGCCTTCTATGAGTGGCATGTCATCTCCAGGCCACACTGGACTGAGCCACGTCCCATTATACGAGTACCACAACTTATACCAAAAAACCAATAGTGATTGTATCTATGGCAGTTATGACTAATTTTGCTCATTTTAAATAAAAAGTTAGTTTGTCTCATTGCTTATATCCCATATCATCCAAGTGGTTAAGAAAAAATATAGTGCATTAATGTAGGATATAGTATGGCGTAATCAGCTTGTTTCTATGCCATCACTTTCTTACTTTATATTTGTAAAAATAAATGTTTCATCCTTAAAAATATGCGATTCCTGTTTTGAGTTTTCCTGGATTATAAACCATAGAGTTTCTGAATCCTCCATCATGACCTAGAAATATTTAGGGGGAAAATTTTATATGTATCAGTACTTTCAGAGAACAGGATAAAAATGCATCTTTGTTATTTTAATTTCATAAGCTATCACAGGACTAGTTTCTGTTGTTGTGAATGGAATAAACATTTTGGGTACTCTTAGCGAACGCTCACATCTTGATAATCAGAATTTAACATGTCCCCTCCCCACCTCAAACAAGGCAACGACACACAACCAAGAGCTTTCCGTTATATTACATACAATAAACAGTATTGCAAAGGCAACCTCTTATCCCAGCTGACACAAAAAGCTGAGTAGCTTTTTAACCATGCACTTTTTAAGACTACTTTTTTTCAAAAGTGTCTATTGATCTCAACTTGAAATATCATAAAGGGACCTGACTCTCCAAAGCCCTTTTGGTGGGGGTACACCCACCCACCCACCCACCCACAATAGACAGCCAAGAGATAAATAAATTAGATAGTTTTGAAAATTTTGGCTTTAAAAAAGTAGACAATCACCTACCAGATATTGAGTCTTACGTGTATGACTTCATTACATCCTGATCCAAAGCAAACCAAAATCGGTTGGGATTTATACAATGAGCTTTCAGCAAGAGCCTACCTTGACAGTGCTATACTTTGATTTCACACAAAGTAAACCAAGATATTTAATACTAGATTTCAAGAAATCGAGCTGCAAAGACAAACAAACAAACAAGACAAGTTTCTACATCTAGGGAACCCTCCCTCCAACCAAATGCTTCTGTATTTATCCAGCATACAGTTTACATGATCAGCTATTTTAATCCCTCCCAACTATTAGTAGATGTTACACTGACGTTGGATAAAGACATTGGACAAAAATCTCATTTAGGGATCAGGACAAGCTTAACCGGGTTTTAGCTAGATCTGCACAAAGATGGGTTACTCCACAAATACAGTTGTTAATCTGCTCATTATATTCTGTAAACTCACTGAAGAAAAAGATGCTTGAAGGAATGTCTTATTCCACAAGTGCTTTTTTTGTGTGCCCTTATAAAGGACAAGAAATTGTACATGAGCTAGTTTTAAGCAAGAGACTTGGTGGGGGGGAAGGGCATTTTTAGAAGCAAAATTATGTAGAAATGAAAAAACCCTCTTCAGTCTTATCTCTGCTTCACTTTTGAAATACATTACACCTTAGGACCAGCAATTTCAGTTTATTTAAATAGAAAATGAAATATTTTTTAAATTAAATTTTCATAAGACAGTTGACAATAGCATGGAAAAACATGCATACACTTGAGCAAGTATCAGTTTGCAAGGGAAAGGATGGATGGTCTAGTTCTAGTAGATGCGACTCAGGAAGCATGGTCCAGCCCCCAGTCTTGTGTGCCTTTAGATTAGATCCCATGTGGCTGGTTCAAAGCAAATGGAAAAATAAGCTATTTGATTTTGGTAAATTCTGGATCAGTCTCTTGAGTGCGCCATGCCTCAGTTCCCTCTGTATTATCTTGCAGTCTCTTGGCACTCAGTGTGGTAAGATAAGGTGATGAGATGCTAGGATATTGGATGGGAGTATGTATCAATGTCTGGATAGAAGTAGTGTGTTGTCCACGTTAAAAATGCTACTTACTGCTCGTCTACTCTGGCACTTATCCCAGCAAAACTTCTGCCACTCAAGGATGTGGAAAACGCATCCCACTGAGTGACATAAGCTTTGCCAGCATGTCAGAAAGAGTGTGCTCTCCCATGAGCACAATAATGCCACCTGAACGAGGGGCATTAGATCTAGCACTGTCTACACTAGTGAGTGTGTTTTTCCCATACTCCCTCAGCATCAAGAGTTCTGCTGACAAAAATGCCAACATAGACAAGCCTTCATTCTCACAAAAGGTAAATACTCCTAGTTTTTGTATAATTCCAGAACTATTGTTTCTTTATAAGCGTTTCTTAACACACAAACAAGGAGTCCTGTGGCACTTAAAGACTAACAAATTTATTTACTTCATGAGCTTTCCTGGGAGAAAAATCCCACTTTGTCCGACACTTCTGACAAGGTCGGATTTTCCCCCCATGAAAGCTCATGCAATAAATAAATTTGTTAGTCTTTAAGTGCCACAGGACTCCTTGTTTGGTTTGCTGAATTAGACTAACACGGCTACCCTTTGGGGGCTTAGAATCGTTAAACTAGTCTAGTCTATCACCACCACAAAAAACAAAAAGGCCTTGTGGTACCAAGTCTCGGAGCCCAGGTCAAGTGGCTTAGGCTCAGAGGTTACAAGTTTACATGCAGACATCTGGGCTCAGCCTGGAGCCCAGGCTCCGAAACAGTCACCCATCACATCATCTCACCACCGGGGCACACTATGAAAGACCTAGTCCAGCCAGGGAGATGGGCCCATACAGAATGGCGTTATAAGGCAACAACCACATCTCTTATAAGACACCGCAGCAGTGGTACCAAAAAAAAAAAAAAAAAATCAAATAATTCTAGTTTTCAGTTAAAGATTTGTTCTTTCGAGGAAAACAGAAGTCAACATTTTCCAGCAAGGAAAGAAAACCACCCCCATTATCCAACCAGCTCTATCTAATACACTTCACTACTACAGTAGTAACACATACACCAACCTCAGCATATCACTTAACGGAAGAAACGTACTGGCTTCTAATTAACGTAACACTAGATTAACAACAGAATGACAGTAGCATGAATTACTCAAGCCTTTAGCTATATGGAATTAATAGTGACTGAACGCAGGACTCTATGGAAACCCAAAAACAATTTTAGAAAATGATCAGTTTTTACAGGATTTTTCAGTCATTTTATAAAAAACTGTGCAACAGGGATAGAATTCTTATATAACTTATTAGATAAAAGATTTTTTTTAAAAACCCCAACCCCTTCATCCAAGGGAAGCACTGAGATTTTAAACACAAGATTCTCATACGGGCATAATGTTTTACCCTCAAAAACATCCTGTTTCCTTTATAGATATTTTATTAATTTAAAGATTATATAATTTGATTCTGAATATGTTGCATGTCTTGTGCAATTTTAACCAAGTGCCGTTCTGCTTCATTCAGGGATTAAGAAATTTTGTGTGCCCCTAAAATGAAAGAACAGCACTTAAGACAAAAACATGAAGAAAGAGCTCTGAATAATAAAAACCTGATTTCCAATTATGGATCAGAAAGAAGACAGCACAGATTGCAGCATTTAATGTACTAGGAAGAAAATTCCCACTTTTTCAGGTCTTATACAATTAGTTGAGTTTCTGGTAGTTTCATAGAGTTATTTCATGTGCAATTTGCCAAGCAGACAAGTATTGAAAATAATTGGAGTTCAAAAATGGAACAATACTCCCAGAACAGTTTTCCATCTCTTACAGAACGTCTTGATATATTTCAGAGCAAGGAAGGAGGTATGTGGACTAACCCCTGCATTCAAGAACAACATGTTTGGTCTTAAAACCAAGCACTCGCATACACTGGTGTCTAGTACGCAAATCAGCTACGCAAGATATTTTACCAGGATACACATTTGAAATACCATCTCTTGTAAACAAAGCTGTTCTGGAGACAACAGAGATTAGTATAGCTCAAACAGTTCTCCATGCGATTTACCAAGCACCCAGAAGCATATTTGCAACTTCAGTTTTTCTACGTCAGGACTTTCACTTAGCAATCACTAGCAAAATACCAGGATTCTGCCAATTTTAACCTTATAGATCAGGGGTGGCTAAACTCATGGAGCTCAAGAGCCACACAAGTTGATTATTAAACCTTCAAGAGCCTTGAGGCATACAGCCATATACTTTTACCTTCTAAATTGATTTGCTGATCTACTTCTGCGAGCCACACTTTTTCATTTTAGAGCCACATGCAGCTCCCAAGCCGCTGTTTGGCCACGCCTGTTATAGATGCTCAAGCATGTTAAATAGTTTTACGGGCAACATGAACTCATCCCGCATTCTTATGGTGGAAGCAGAGTATCAAGTGCAAATCATAAGCCATCTCACTAATTAAAATCGTGTGAGATCAGGCCCAAGATACAGCCATAGCACTTAACCTGATACCAAATGAAAGGCAATATGGTAGCAAACTGCTTCTCTCTGGCCTTTGACTTGCATGTCACATATGACAAAGGTGCACAAAATACTCCTAGAAGATGTCTTCAGATTCAGACAGATTTTTAAGGCCAGAAGGAACCACCACAAGAGTCTACTCTGAGCGCCTGTAAATCATCAACCATAGGATTTCCTGGTTTAATTCTGGCTTCAAGCCTAACTGATATGCTTGGTTTAGAGCACCATTTAGAAATGCATCCCATCGTGATTTACAAATGTCCATGTTCCATGGAACCACTGCACTGAGCGAAGTGTTTGCATTCTCAAAACAAAGTTTCCAACAAGGTGGGCATGCAAAGGGTGCACAAATATTCATGGACACATTTGCCCCACACATCTGTATTCATCCCAGATCAGGTGATAGCACGGATGTTGAGATTCCAAAGAGCAAGAACAGCAAACACGAAGGAATGTTAATAGGAGGGGCTCCCTGGCTGTCATGGAACAGAAGTCTTTAAACGAATAGATTTACAGCCACTTGCATATGCACAAGAATCCTTGAGGGAAACAGCTGCACATATCTTAGCTACAGCAGGGACCTTTGATAAGGTCACCAGAGAGTTTACAGCTCCTTTAAGCCCCACTTATTTACTGGGAGATATGGGGGCCAAACAAGACATGCCTGGTCAGACTGCCTTCCAGCCAGATAAATGGATTCCACTACAGTCCTTGAGATGATCACTAAATCACTCTGGATTCTCAAAGGTTTGCAAAGAAAAGACACTCAGTAACAGCTACAGTACGGCAGATGGCATAGAGACCATGGCAGAAGATGTCCAGACACCTCTGGGTGATGCTAAGAGTGGATCAACATTGCAAGGCCACCCATTCAAAGTGAAGGACTAACTCAGCAGAGCTCAAGCAGTTTGAGGGCAGGCTCCTTTTACAGCTATCTTCCCAAGCCTGAAGCTTGCTGGGAGCCAAACCAGCCTTAAACAGCCTAAAGACTGCTCTAATTTAAGCCAATTTGTAATGGCCAACCTGGTAGATGTTAAATCAGAAGATCATGGAGCACAGAACGCTTTGGGCTCTTGATATCAGCATCCTCTTCCCCCAACATGCCACTGAGCATCCAGCCCAGAGCTAGTCAAGTAATTTCACACTGACTCTTTCATGCACGCCCTTTCCTTGGTGATTCATGCTTCCATATCAAGGACAGTCCTCATCTTCCCACTGTGGTTACCTTCAGCATGGTCCAAAATGTGTCCTTACTCCTATTCCTCCTAAAAACAGCAAAGTGAGCCCAATCTTGATTCCTTCCAGCATTTCCAGAAGCAAGAGCCGCAGAAGAGATTTGCCTACCTCAATATTTGCCTACTTCAATATTTGCATTTCTATTTCCGTTCTTGTACTAGAGAGAGCTTGTGACTGAACTTTGTGCTCACCCACAATCATTTCAGATTTGAGGACAGTTTATACCTCCAAGTCAGTTGCACTCCTATGGGTACCCACATGGCCCCACAATATGCCAACATTTTTATGAGCAACTTAGAACAACGTTTCCTCAAGTCTCATCCCAAAACCCCCCTCCTTTACTTGCGCTATATTGATGACATCATCATCTGGACCCATGGCAGGGATGCTCTTGAAGATTTCCAGAGAGATTTCAACAATCTCCACCTGACAATCAAATTAAGCCTGGACCACTCCACACAGGAGATCCACTTTCTGGACACTACAGTACAACTGATTGGTATAGTTATCTACATCCCTCGAGCTTCCATCCTAAAACACACCACACAATCTATTGTCTACAGCCAAGCCCTAAGTTATAACCGCATTTGCTCTGATCCCTCAGACAGAGACAGATGTCCTCAGGATCTCTATCAAGCTTTCTTAAAGCTACAGTATCCACCTGGAGAAGTACAGAAACAGAGCCAGACGGGTACCCCGCAGTTAACTACTACAGGAAAGGCCCCCAAAAAATAAAATAAAATAATAGAACGCCACTGGTCACCACATACAACCTTCAAGTCAGACCTCTACAATAGACCATTAAGGACCTCCAGCCTACTTTAAAAGATGACCCCTCACTCTCTCTTGCCTTGGGAGACAGACCTCTCTTCACCTACAGATAACTGCCAACCCTTAAACAGATACTCACCAGCAACTACAAACCTAACAACAGAAACATTAAAGCAGGCACACACCCCTGCAACAAACCATGCTGCCAACTCTGTCCACATATCTGCACAAAAGACATCATCATAGGACCTAATCAAGCCAGCTACTCCATCAAAGGGTCCTTCACCTGCTCATCCATTAATGTGATTTATGACATCATGTGCCAGAAATGCCCCCAAGCCTTACACATTGGACAAACAGGACAATCCCTGCACAGAAGAATAAAATGCACACAAAATTGATATCAGAAATCACAACACAAAAAAAGTTGCTGAGCACTTCCATCCTTCTAATCACTCCATTGGTGACTTGTTAATGATAGTCCTCAAGAAAATCAATGGGACATCAAGACTTCAAAGAGAAACAGCCAAAATCAAACTAATAGACAAATTAACTTGTGTGAAAGCAGGGCTGAATCGTGACTATGGATTCTTTTCACATTATAACAGGTAGCTTGACTTCACCCTCCTTGTGTGTGCGGTTTCCTGGAGTTTGAATCCTTACAAATGCTCCAATTTGCTGTTGCAGTATGACCCGATCCTATGTCTTACACTCCCCTGCATTTATTTTCATCCAATTCTGGAAGTTCTGCTTCTTCAAAGTGTCTGACGAAGTGGGATTTTCTCCCACAAAAGCTCATGTGATAAATAAACCTGTTAGTCTTTAAGTACCACAAGACTCCTTGCTTTTTTTTGCTTTACTAGACTAACACGGCTGCCCCTTTGGAACTGAGCTTTCCCTATTTCCCAGGACACACATTTGAAGACTATGAACGGCTCAGACTAAGATTTGACTTTGCCCGGTATAGCCTCCATTACTGCCCCAGAGGCACAAGTCACACCCTAAGGGAGGGGATGAACTGTGAAGGGATACAATTAAAGCAGCTCTGCCCTCTATAGTCTTCAGCATGCTGCCCAAACATTGCTGAATAACGAAGGTTGATGGCTGATGCATGATGGAAGACTCCGAAATCCATCCTATGGTATAAGCAGTTTGATGTGCCCTATTTTCACCTGCTTTCCTCCTACTGCGTCCTACCTCCAGCCATAGTCTCCGTTTTATGACTTTCCAATCGGTTGCTATGGAGACAATTACGTTGTCGCTGCCAAATGTAAATGGCGGCTAACAAATAAGCAGAAGGAGAAACTCAGGAGTTTGTTTATGGCAAGCCACATTTGTGTGAGGAACAGGAAGACACACAAAATAACCGGTTGTGCACAGAAAAAAAGACAGATTGCAGGTATGTCAACACTGCAATTAGATGCCCACAGCTGGCTCAGGATACTGGGGCGCGGGCTAAGGGGCTGTTTAATTATAGTATGGATGCTTGGGCTGAACTCAAGGATCTCATGACAGTGGAGGGTCCCAGAGCTCAGACTGCAGCCTGAGCCTGATTGTCAGTACACCAAAACCAAACAGTCCTTTAGCCCAGGCTGTGCCTGTCTGAGTCTGGAAAGGTAGAGCCAGCCTGGGGGTGTATAACTGCAGTGAAGGTGTATTATATGATGTTTTTGTGGCATTCTATATTGTTAGTAGCCCCCTGTATAAAATCCTGATATATCTTAGGAAGTTTTCCTGAGTTTACAAAGATGTTGGGTAATTAGATTTTGTCCCATCCATTCAATCTTGGCAGAGAACTCAATGGAAATCCCAGAAATCTCGTCTGTTGGGAAATACAGGACAAATCGGGAGGGGCGGGGGAGGATGTACGGCTAATCTGCACAGAGCAGGAATGTGGCAACAAGGTCAATCAAAGCTCTCCTCTGTACCACATTGATCTGGGCACAAGGCAGGGCATTGTGTACTATACCCAACTCTAAAAAGACTAAAACCACGGCTGAAAGTCAGCATGGCACAAGACCCTGGTCGTGTCTTTTCCTGATACCCTTGCAGGAGGGAAGGGAGAAATGTAAGAACCCTAGACCAGAGATTTCAAGCAGATTTTAGAAGAGGTGCCCCCATTTCTCTTGTTCACCCTGAATGTCCATCTTCATACCTTTCAAATACTGGCAGGGGCAGCACTTAGCCAGAGTTATTTCAATGGGCACAGATACTGAAGATGGCCTTATTTTCCACTACAGCATGTCACGCTACATACAATCAGTGAGACCCCTCGGGCTCAATCTTCTTCCCCTTTAAGCCAGTGGACGCATTGTCATCAATAGGTGCCAAAGGTTAGACATCACATGCCATACTTCATTGTAAAGAAACACACCTGTCTACCTCACCAGGGAACTTCACCTGATTAGTCCCAAACCTTCTCAATGAGACCAGGAACACCTTTGGCCGAAAAGCTTGAATTTAAGCCCATTAAACTGTGCAAACATAGAAGACATGATTTAGCTAACCATCGAGTAAGCTAGACCTGCATGGTTAAATATTGCCTTCTACATTCCTTTTGATAAGCAAGGCATGAAGCTACTTGCCCGACAAGGCAAATTATTTTGAGTAATTTTAAGGCCTTGTTCATGCACTACTGCTCAGTCTCCCCTGGGGTGGAATTCTGCCATTATTTTAAGAGCTATCGGTAGAGTAGGTATGTGAGAAATAGTTCAAGAAGGAAGATGTCATTTTGTCCAAGAAAGTCATCTGGAAGAACCTGCAATGACTGGTTTTAGCCAAGCAAGAAAAGCACCCATACCCACCAACAGCCAAAATGCTGGTGTGGCTTGTAAAGAGGTAGGGCAAGGATCAGAAAGGGTTCAGAAGAGTGCTACAAAAATGAACGGGAGGTCTGGAAAACATCCTCATAATGAGCCTTGGACTGTTCAATCTAGTTATCTTATCAAGAAGGTTAAGAGGTGACTTGATTGCTATCTATAAGTGGGGAGATTTCCAACAACAGAAGGCTCCTTAATTTAGCATACAAATGCATAAGACCCAGTGGCTAGAAAGCCAAACCAGACAAAGCCCAGGTAGAGATTAAAGATTTGCCCCTTGAATGTTTAGGTAATTCATCAATACACCAACTTACCCAGGGATGTAAGTGGGTCTGCCATCACTTGAAGTCTTTAAATCAAGACTGGATGTCCCTTTCTGAATGACGCACTCTAGCTTCACCCTAAGATACAGGCTTGATGCAGTTTACTGAGTGAAATTGTTTTCTATGGACAGTCAGGCTAGTTGATCGCATTGATCCCTTTAGGTCTTAACATCTCCAACTGTTTCAATATTCTGAACTCTTCCATTACTTGGCATTTAAAACAGATTCTTGCTTACTAGAGTGCGTTTTGCTAATGGATGAGCTTATGGCACCAATGACAATGTCATGTCTGGGAGAACAGACTGTCTCCCACCCACCCTTCTCAGCTAAGAAGATGGCATCGTGACAGTTTCAAAGAAAGCTTTCAGCTAGATGACACGGGAAGTTTTCAAGAAAAGCTGGTGAACATTTTTGAATGCCACTGTATACAAACGCCTACTAGGGAAATCCATACAGGCTTGTAGCTACTCCATTCTCTTTCCGACAGGGAAAGAGTCACCACAAGGCAAATCTACTGTCTCCACAACTCCTCTCCACCAGCCTGTCTAATTTAGCCTCCTGGCTCTCTCTCGCTTGCCCCACAACCTCCTGCAGCACTGCTCTGCCTCTTGAGACATTTCCACTCCCTACTCATCGCTGGTCTCTTTCCACATCACCCCTCACCCTTTTCCCTTGGCTGTTCTGTGAGCTGCAGTCCATCAGCACTGGCAACTACTTCTGCTCTCAGTCCTCTGCAGCCTTCCTCCCGTGGATATTGGTTGCTGATTCTCTACATGCTTCACTCCTCCACCCTGGACTCTTTTGGCCATTTCTTCCATGACAAGGCCCGCTCTGTAAGCCCTGGTGCACCCGTAACAGCCACTTCCTCCACTCCTGTCCTTGCGCAGCATAGCATCTCTGGCAGAAATCCTTTGACAAAGCTAACTCCCTCCACTGCACATTCATTCTCTTGTCCCTCTGTGCTGCCATCTTCCTCGCTGAACACCTCAGTCTCTCTTTCTTTGAAGCCCACATCTGCAAGTCCAAATGCCTTTTTGACAGCTTCAACTCATCCCTCAAATCCTTCCTTCCTCCTGCCTTCACTGGGCTCTCTGCACATGTTCTCATTTCCATCCAAGGCACTACTGCCAGGAGACAACCTTATCCTTCCCCTCCCTGTAACCTGCTTTCGCCTCCCCTTCACCCCTGTATCAGAGACAGAGGAGTTCCTTGGGTCTCACAAAACAAAGTGACTGGGCTTCACTTCCAAGGCCCTTTCCAACCTATGGTCTCTCATTGACTATGGAGATGCTGACTCCTGCTCTGGTTTGGCTCACGATGCCAGTCACCATCACCCATTTGTTACATTTTCAACAGGCACCTTTTGGCCATACTGCCCCTCCAGCTTGGGCAGAGCACCCCATAAATAGGGTTACCAGATACCAAAGCATGGAAAGGAGAACAGAGAAGTACAAAAAGGAGGGTATTGGAGGACACATGGAGAAAATGTAATATTCTGCTGTTTCTAGGAGGCACTGGAATGCTTCCCCCTAAAAATAGGGTGTTCCAGCATACTTTAATCCCTGTAAGTAAAAAGGGAGACAAAATTATGCATTTTTAAATTGCCTGCCAGACAGAGGATGCAAAGATAAAAAGGACATGTCCTCCTTTTGCCTGACATCTGGTAACCCTACCCATAAACATCCTAAGTGAGGACCACCTCCTGTTCCTCCTTCACAAACCCTCTACCACACTCTTCTCTGCTGTGATGGCTGCCTAAAAAGGAACTTGACAATTGTTGAGGCACCGGGGCAAAGATGACTGGTGATGATGTTCATCGATATTGACTCATTGTTTCCTTGAGCTTTCCTGTCAGTCTGTCCACACCCACCTGCTGTCCCTTTTACACTTCAATTGGGTAATCTTTAGGATCTTTTATTCTCTTGGCACAGCACCTTGCAAAAAGGGGGTTTCAGCCATGACTGTGGCACTTAGCTATTTGTATGGTGATACAAATAATTAAAAAAAAAACCTGCCTGTAGCTGAATACGAGCCATCCCCCTTCCTTCATCCCAGGTTAGCTCTCTCGTTAGCAAACTGCAACCTCACATACCAAGGAGGGGCGGGAGAGCAAACCCAGCCTAGCCATTTTGCAATCGGCTCAGACGTCTTGCATTAATGCAATATTGGGGAATCAGCTGAAGGAGGGACTAACACCAGTGTTTAACATCAAGCTAAAATTCATCTGCTAAACAAGCATTTACCAATTAACCCTCACATTCCTTCCCCCCGCACCTCTTCCAACTATGGTTATCTAACGGCTGGTCTACACCACAGTTAGGTTGACACAAAGCATCTTATGTTGACCTAATTACATCAGCGTCTACACCAGTCTTCCTCCCACTGATGTCAGTGCCCTACTATATCAACCAACAACTCCACCTCCAAGAGGGGCAGAAGGCTTGTGTCACTGTAGTTAGGGCTAGACAGCGTCTGAGCAGACAGTAAGTTCACCCATCTTCGAAGCATCTGATGAAGTGGGATCTTCTCCCATGAAAGCTGATATGAAAAATAAATGTTAGTCTTTAAGAGCCACACAACTCGGTTTTTTTGCTGGACTACACTAACATGGCTGCCCTTTGGAAACTGAGCAGACAGAGCAGTCCTTACACTGGCCATCTTGCCAATTTCACAGCCGTGAAAACTTAAAAGCTGGGCCGTAGGAATCAAGCTAGCCCTCCTGTCACTGGAGACCTGGGCTGCTCCAGATTTCCCCATCCCTCTCTCCCCACCACCCCTGTGGCTGGAAGGTAGAGTGACAAGGCTGAGGATCCAGGACAGTGGCACCAAGAAAAACAGGGTCCAGCTGCCCTGGCATCTTCCAAGAAGCCCTTGGTGGCTTCCCTTGGCTCTCAGCAGGGAAGAGGGAGGGGAGAAGCCCCCAGCAATTTCCTCCACTCCCCACAGCAAATGGGGGTAGAAGCCCACTAGACTCTGTGGGTGTAGCCCAGCTCCAGCTTGTTCAATGTATAAGGCAGAGGGGCATAAGCAGAACAAACAAGGAGTCTTTAAATGTGCCATAGAAGTAACAAGTTTGTCATTCTTTGAAAGTGCCACAGGACTCCTTGTTTGTTTTGCTGAACGAGACTAACACGGGTACCCCTCTGGAACTTGTCACCACACAAGGTTATGCAACTTATCCACAGCCATAGACAGAATCAGTATTGGAACAGGACATTTTGGACGTGCCTTGTTTCATTTCCAGTCCACGACTAAATCATGCCTATTTTTATCACTCACTCTTCCATTGTGAAGTGCAATCACACATGAGTTTTTGTTTAAAAAAATCCAAGGATATTATTTGAATTTTAAAGCAGGACTCTAACAAAGCCTAGAAATGGATACATGCAAGTTTTCTAAAAATTAAAAAAAGCTGCATTTTATTGAGCGTAATTTTAAAAAAATATGTAGTGCTTTTTTAAACAACATACTCAATAGTTCTGACTGAGTCACGTCAATGACAGTAGAGGAAACATACCCTACTTTATCATGGCATGAACAGTTAATTCATGGCAGTTGCAACTTTGGAAAAGTTAAATATTTAAATTACGACAGTCAAGCAAGAAACCCAAATGTCCAACAAAATCCTTGTCTGTGAAAGAAGCCTGCAGAAATCCTGTCAAGCAGGCTTCGGAAATCACCAGAGATGACAGCTGCGAGCCTCGACTTTATCTGCAGGTAGCACATGAAAGAATGTAATCTGTGGCTACTCGATGCATTGCTGGAAAGCATATTCTGACACCACATGTCAGCCCAGAGCTCTCAAAAGACATGAAGATTGACAATATACATTTTGAAAACTTAAGAGAAATAGGCATGACCAATGCTAACAATGCAAGTGTATACTTGGACACCAGGAGAAAAAGAAAACTGCACTTTAATAAAGGAACCTTACCATGATGGGTTTAGTCAATGTACAGATGTTACAAGCATATTAGACATGAGAAGCCTGCGTTGTAGATGGTTATATGCACATCAACACAAGGGGTTATACCCAACCTATTGATCTAATAATACTTTATTAAGGACATCTATGAATCATTAACCTTTTGTAACTGGCACCTCAGAGAACATTTATAATATTAATTTGGGTCAGTCCCCCCAAAACATACTTAATAAATTTAGTGCCTTGCATATTGCCAAGATCCAAAGGGGTAGCCGAGTTGGTCTCGTTCAGTAAAAACAAACCAGGAGTCCTGTGGCACTTAAAAACTAACAAATGTATTTGTTGCATGAGCTTTTGTGGGAGAAAATCCCATCTGGTCAGATAAAGGATTTTAATAAATGTTTTTTTTAAAACGTTTTAATGAATTTAGAGTCTCTGTTCAATTCAAAGGCTTCCAACGTGGAATAAAAATGTTTCTAATAGAAACCCTGAGGAGAGTTGCAAATTTATCAGGGAACGCAAGATAAGTTTAACTACACACATTCTACTCCTGTCCACAAAAAAATCCACCCTAAGCTTTTGCTTCTGACATTCCCTCTGCCAGCTGCCAGGCTCCTGCTGGTTTTTTCAGCCCTTTCAAACCAAAGAGCAGTTGAGGGCTGATGGACAGCGCATGCAAATTGCTGGTGCTTAGAGGAACCTGGACTGCAGGGGTTATGCTCCTGACCAGCAGGTAAACAAGACTTGCAAGAAGCAGAGCACTGAATATCTTTGCACCTCCTGAGTGTTTTCAGTAGGACAGACTTCTCAGCTGGGAGGTGAATGACAGCTCAGAAAGGAAACAAACAAAGAGATAAACATAACCCAGTCAGACTTGCTGTCTCACTTCGCCCCCCTTCCTAGAGTCCAACGCTAGAGCGAATTGAAAGAGGACATCTTCCTACTACTCCCTCATTCCCATTGGAAGCAAGAGAGCAGGAAAAGAAAGCAAATCAAGAGTGGCTTTACTCATTTTAAAGTATTAATGACCAAATGCTGTACTGCCTTCTACCTTATCCATCTTGTTTACTTCACCGGGGCCAGCACAGAGGGTAGGTCAGATCCTAAAATTAGATTTATACCTGTTTTTCTGATGACTTCCCACAGAACCACCAGAGGAAGGAATCCACTCCACTCACAAACTCAGGGGCAAGCTGGGCATACGGCTGTGAAGGGCTGAGTGCCTTGGCTGCTGCGGAAATCACACCTTGGATCAACAAGGCCATGGTCACAAAATGAACTGAAAAGCCTGACGTTCCTTTTCCTGTTTTGTTCCAATATAAAAGCAGACAATGGCAAACAGAACGTATTCAGGGTAGGCAAAAGACCTGCACATTTTGAACTACATTTGGGGTCTTCTAACAAACCATATTGGCAATTTTGCCCACATATCTACACACAAGACACTATTACAGGACCTAATCAAATCAGCTACTCCATCAAAGGCTCATTCACTAATGTGATCTATGCCGTTATGTGCCGGAAATGCCCCTCTGCCTTATCTATTGGAAAACAGGACTGACTGTGCGCAAAAGAATAAATGGGCACAAATCTGACATCAGAAGATCACTACATCCTAAACCCGGACAGGGAGCATTTCACTCTTCCTGATCACTCCATTGATTACTTACTAATTGCTGTGCTCAGGCAAATGAACAAAAGCTCAAGGTTTCAAAGAGAAGCTGCGGAGCTTGAATTTATTTGCAAATTTGACTGTATTACTTTGGGGCTAAATAGGGACTGAATTTTTTTCCCCCTCATTAGAACAGGTGATTTGGCCTCTTCTTCCTCTATACACCGTTCCTCAGTGTTTGAATCTTAACTGCTTTGATTTGCTGTTATAATTTGACCTAATCCCATGATTTACACTCCCCTGCATTTGTTTTCCTCCCATTCCATGAATTTCCTCATCTGCAAAGCATCTGATGAAGTGGGATTTTCTTCCATGAAAGCTCATGCAATAAATAAATTTGTTAGTCTAAGTGCCACAGGACTCCTTGCTTGTTTTTCCTACTCTTCTGTAATTGATTAATCAAGACAAGAAAAAGGGAGGTGGATGTTTGACTTAAAATAAAAGAAATGAGAGAGTTCAGTTTGCTCCTTTGATCCTACCCAGACAGAGTCTGACACTGAGAGACTAATTTAATCCTCATGAAACAGACAAATTCAGTGCTTGCTGGAAGACAGTTCACCAATCCTCTTAGCTGAAACTCATTGCTGTGAAGAAATTCCACTTGTGAAGTTCACTTACGGAAAGTGGAAGGAGACGGATATTTATGGCTCACAAAGAGGCTAAACAATCAGTATCAAGAGATTTATCATGCATTATCAAACTCAACCTCTGAGGAATAAATTGGCAGAACAGGACAACTGAGGCATCTGGGTGGATCACAAATGATTTGAGAGTCAAATTAGAAGATTGGCTCTGAATGCTTCAGATAAAACAGCTTGAATTTTGGCCTGTTAAAATCATCCAGGTTGTTACCCCAACATCAACACCCCTTCTATCTCTTCTGTCTGCTACGCAGCCAGAAAACGGAGACTGTGATGTGTTTGAACCAAGGGATCTTCTGTCTTTATTTAACATTTTCAACCTTTTGCAGGTCATGACGCACCTGGCAGCACGTCACAACCCCACAAGACACACCAGCCCACCCACTTCAGGCCAAATCCAGCCACCTCCCCGGCTCTCTGTGACACACCTTCTGCTGTGTGGCAACATAGTAGTGTGTCCCAACACAGTTATTAAGAGCTGCTCCTCTAGATCTTTTGGCATTTTACAAATACCATCAAGGCCCAAACTGAGGAGGTACCCGAGTGGGAGAGCAATTATATTAAACAACCTGGAAATGAGGAACAGACATTCCATGTTTTACCTTTTTTGTTGTTTATGCCCCACGATCCTGCCAGCACTCCCTATCCCACAGGCTGCACCATATACTAGAAGAGCAGCATTTTAAGAAGTGGCTACTGCTTTTAGATGTTCATCTTTGGACACTGAGGTTGAAAACCTGATTTCACTGGGGCTTATATGAATTTGCCATTGGCTTCCACAGGATTACAATTTTCCAGGGGTGTTGGGAGGTCTGATGTTTAGAGGCATCAGCACATAGAACATAAAACAAAAGGCCAGCAACGATCAAGCCTTCTACATCAAGTTAGTTACTGAAAAAAAGAGAGTCATCCAAAATGGACACAGAGGAAAACAGTGGCTTGAGTTACCATCCCTGTTCACAGAACAAATCTGCAGGAGGTTTCAGATCCACGTCTTTCGCATTAACCAAAAGACCATCTCTCTTGTTAACACAGGCGTGTCATAACTGAGTTATACCCCTAGGGGCAGGACAATCCTTTTGTTGTTTCTGCAGCACTTAGCACAACAGGGTCCTGGTCTCCTAGTTTTTAGGACAATACAACCAACCACCTAAGCAATGCAAATAACACTTCGCCTGTACTGTAATTCCTCCCCCCATACACTACTGCAGGGCTGAGTTAGACCGTGAAGTCTTCAGGAGAAAGGAAGTTATCATCTCATACATTTTGCAAAACAGACACTCTTGTCTCGTGACAACAGTTACTCTGTCAGCAACAATATGCATCTTAAAGACGCTCCCAACCACCGGCCAGACCCAGGACCTCAGAAAGCCTCATGTGAAAAACAAGTTTTTGATCATGTGTCTGTAAAGCCAGCAATTTACACTCCTCTTACAACAGGTCAGAAGCAAGCGTTGTGTCAGCAGGAAGAACAAGAGGATAAACAGAAACACCCTGTAGGATATTATGTGCGTGTTCCCTACGCGTCTGTTCAGATGCCATGAAAGCCACAACAGGTAGACGCAGCATCTTCACCACCCCGAAAGGAGGGAGTGAAAAGCCGCAGTGGTTTCCAGCCCTCTGATGGAGACCCCCAACGCTCCACCCACCCACCTCCATTCAAAGACACATTCAAGGGCAAACAACTCTACTTGGTTTCCCTCCTCGTCCTCCCCCTCCGCCAGCTGTTCACTTTCACTCATTCACCCGCTTTCCAGCAGAAGGCCGGGGAGGGGCAGGGGCTGAGCAGAGGCTCAAGCAGTTGAGCCAAGAAGTGAAGCCTGAGCCAGGGGGTTGCAGCCTGAGCCCGAACCTGCGACCACCACCCCAGAGCCCCTCTGAGCAGGACCCCAGGGGCAGCAGAGGACAGCTGCCTTTCCAGGCTGCGTCAACCCCAGGGCCTCGCTGCTCCCCCCGGGGTACCCCGACGATGGGAAACCCACCCCCAGCGTAGGGGGCAGGGAGCCGGCCACACCCTCGCCCAGCTACCAGCAACCCCCGTGTGACGTGCAGAGGAAACAGGAGAGGCTCCAGGGGCAACAATAACCACAGCAACCAAAGACCCGCTCCCCAATATCCCAGCTCCGGCTGACACGCACCCCGCTTCAGCCAGACTGCTCCAGAGTCACTCCGGATTCACTACACCTAGTCCAGATGCAACCCGCCCCCCCATGTGACATGCACAGGAAACAGGAGAGGCTCCAGGGGCAGCAGTAACCACAGCAACCAGGTTCCTAAAGCCCCCTCCCCAATCCCCCAGCTCCAGCAGACACACTCCCTTTCAGCCAGAGCACTCTGGAGTCACTCCGGATTCACTACACCTAGTCCAGACGCAGCCCGCCCCCCATGTGACATGCACAGGAAACAGGAGAGGCTCCAGGGGCAGCAGTAACCACAGCAACCAAAGACCCTCTCCTCAGTGCCGCCGCTCCGGCTTAATACCCGCCCCCCCATCAGCCAGACCGCTCCGGAGTCACTCCGGATTCTGCTACCCCTCGCCAGGATGCAGCCCGCCCCCCATGTGACATGCAGAGGAAACAGAAGAGGCTGCAGGGGCAGCAGTAACCACAGCAACTAAAGACCCTCTCCCCAATCCTCCCACTCCGGCTGACACCCCCCTCCAGCCAGACGCTCCGGAGTCACTCCGGATTCCTCCACCCCTCGCCAGGATCCAGCCCGCCCGCCTGTGAGAGGAAGAGCAGAGGAAACACTAGAGGCTCCAGGGGCAGCAGTCACCACAGCAACCAACGCCTCCTCCCAAGCCCCCCGCTCCGGCTGACACACCCCCTCCAGCCAGACGCTCCGGAGTCACTCCGGATTCCGCTACCCCTCGCCCGAGCGCAGCCCGCCCCCCAGGGGACCCGCGCAGAAAATACCAGAGGCTGCCGGGGCAGCCAGAACCCCGGACACGCACCCCACTCCGGAGTCACTCCGGAGTCACTCCGCATTCCGCGACACCTGCTCCGCACGCAGCTGGCGCCCAGGTGTCTCCGCGGCCGGCCGCCAAGGGACCCGCCCTGCCCCGGGCCGCCCGAACCGCCGCCGCCGCGCGCCCCGAGATCGGCTATTTCCGGCAGCGCCCGCCGCCGCTCGGCTCGGCTCGGTTCGGCTCGGCCCGGCCCGCGAGAGCCGCCCTCACCTGCAGCGCCCGGGCATCCTCGGCCGCGCGCGCGCCCGCCCGCCTGCAGGTGACATCACCCCCGCTCCGCCTGATAGGGCCCCGCCGACCGGCCCCGCCCCCGCCGCGGCGCCCGCTGGGACTTGCAGTGCCGCGCCGCCTCCCCGGCCCGCCGCCCCGCGCCGGCGCGGACTACACTTCCCAAGAGGCCCCGCGGCCCAGCTGGAAGGTGCCTGCTGCCAGCTGGTGGAGCCCGGCGGGCTTTTGTCCTGAGCGGCCCCGTGGGGTGGCCGCCGGGCTGGGGTGGGGCAGCAGATGTCTGGCAGAAGGGGACCTGGCCTCCTTTGTACCTTCACGTCCTCCGGCCGGCTGGAGTTTTAAAAAGAGGATTTGTCTGGCTTTTTACTGATAGGGGTTCAAGGAGGCTGCAATGCCCCAGATCGCGCTGTTTTTAGGGGGAAGCGTGCCAGGGCCTCCTCAAAACACAAAAATATTATATTGATACTATGTTTTCTCCATGTGTCCTCCAATGGCCATACTTTGGTATCTGGCAACCCTATGCAGGGAGGCTGTGTTGCAGGGCAATTGGCAGCCGGCTGGCCCAACCCTGCATGGGTTAGTTTTGAAGCGCCAGGGGACTCCCCTTGCTTGCTTTGCAGGAGGAGGCTGGGGAGAGTTTGCTGTGCAAAAGGCATCGGGCCCCGCTTCAGTCTCCCCCCTTCCTTGCACCTCGGAGCTGTGTCTTTTGGGTGCACAGGGGGGTTTTCTCCCACGAAAGCTCATGCAAAAAATAAATCTGTTAGTCTTAAAGTGCTGCACGGCTCCTTGGGGGTTTTTTTGCTGGACTAGACTAACACTGCTATCCCTTTGGAAATTCACCCTTATTCTCTTTACCTCTCCCTTCCATCCACACAGACCCAACAGCACGCTGCTGCCCTCGGGCTGTGGTGGTGGTGGGGGCTCCCCTGCCACCGCCTGGGATTTAGCACATAGATTTAGACTGAAAAGTTCCCTGTCCAGGGCTGGGCGAACAATTGAGTTTAGAGCCAGATCAAAAGGCGGTGAACACAGTTCACTAGGCTAATCAGTCACAATAGCGGCAGCCGCTCACTAGAAATAACAGGGTGAAATCCACAGCCCCAGCAGTTTCTCAGGCCAGGGAGCTAGAGACAGAGCTGTCAGCTGCTGTTGTAATAACTGCCTGGGAAATAACAAGGCAGCAATTCTTTGTTCAGAGCTCCTGCAGCCCGGCTCCTCTGTCTCTTCTAACTGAAGGAAATGCCAAGGAAATTTGCATCCCTTTTAATTTCCATAATTCAGGATGTGGCTAAAGGTTTACCCTCAGACCTTTCATCCTCCTCCACGCCTCACACCCCCAAAATGTTAGACCTCTTTAAAGATCAACATGAAAACATCAGGAGCTTAAACAAGCTTCTGCTTTTAACAGTGATGACCATACCAGCATGTTTTTATCATTGCTGGAGAGACAGAATGTGCCTTTTAAAATGTGGTTCCACAAAGGGTATTCCTTGTTGATGCATTTGGCAAATACCCCTGATACACAGCAATAATCAGACATATAAGCAAGGGGATAAATGTTCTAATACCGTTTTTAATCAGCACACGAGACATGGTGAAACACAAGATTTATTATTATATATTTGTATTGCCAAGGTGTCTTGAGCCACTGTCAAAGAACGCAGCCTCGCTGTGCCTGGCCCTTTTCTAGCATGCAGTCAGACAGTCACTGCACCAGAAGGTTCCCCTTCCAGGGCCCTGACCCTGTGTATTTTTATGCACGTGTGCAGTGCCACTGATTTCAGGACCAGGGAGGGCTTAGGTTACGATTAATATCCATGGAAAAAATGGAAAGGAAAGAAAGGGTGAGGCAACAATAAAATGAGCCTATTATCCTATCATAGGAGATCTCAACCCTTCACTGAGCCACATTCAGCCAGCAGCATTTTGTAGACAGCATGGCAGAGTAACAAATGCACAGTAAGGCACACAGGAAAACATAATCCTAGCTATACAAAATGCTGGGATCTAAATTAGCTTTTGTCACTCAAGAGGTTGTGGAGTCACTGTGGATAGTTCTCTGAAAACATCCGCTCTATGTGCAGCAGCACTGAAAAAAAAAAAAACCTAACAATGTTCAGGAACAATTAGATAACAATGTCTGTATATAAATCCATGGTATGCCCAGATCTTGAATACTGTGAGCAGATCTGGTCACCCCACCTCAAAAATGATGTACTGGAATTGGAAAAGGTACAGAGAAAGGCAACAAAAAAGATTACGCAGATGGAACAGCTTCTGTATGAGGAAAGATTAAAAACTTTTCAGCTTGGAAAAGACACAACGAAGGGGGGTGGGTATAAAATCTTCACTAGTGTGGAGAAAATGAATAAGTAAATGTTCTTTACACCTTCACATAACACAAGAACTAGCGGGTCGCCCAATGAAATTAACAGGCGGCAGGTTTAAAACAAAGCTGAACGGGGAGACAAGCTAGTGACAGATGATATGGAAAAAGCTGATGTACTCAAGGCTTTTTTGACTCTGTCTTCACACACAAGGGCAGCTCCTAGACTACTGCACTGGGCAGCACAGAGTGGGGAGAAGGGGAGCAGCCCTCAGTTGTGTTAATAACAGGACTATTTAGAAAAGCTGGATGTGCACAAATCCGTGGGAGCAGATGCAATGCTTCTGAGGGATTCGAGTGAGTTGGCTGATGTGATTGTAGAGCCACTGGCCATTATCTTTGAAAACTCGTTGCGAACATGGGAAGACCTGGACAACCAGTAAAAGACAAATACAGTGCCCATCTTTTAAAAAAAGAAGGATTCAGGGAATTACGGAGTAGTCAGTCTCACTCACCTCAATCCCTGGAAAAATCATGGAGTAGGTCCTGATGGTATCCATTTTGAAGCATCTTTAAGGACAGAAATTTGATCAGAAACAGTTGACACAGATTTACCAAGAGCATAGCATGAAGGACCAACCTGACTGCCTCCTTTGATGAGATCACTGGCTCTGTGGAGGTGAGGAAAATGGGTCTGGTGGGGGTCAGCAGGCAGGGGTACAGCCTGGCAGTGGCTTGCAGTGGGGCCAGGGAGCCCAGTGGTGCGGGACCCACCAGAAGGCCAGTGGTGGGTCGGCGGGCGGGAAGAAGGCCAGAGAGTCCAGCAGCAGGGGTGCGACAACCCCTATGAGGTGGGCCAGGGGCTACAGAGCCTGACAGCAGGGGGGTGGGAGAGTCCCCATGAGGCCAGCAGGAGGCCAGGGAGCTCGGTGGCAGCGACTGGGGCAGCCCCCACAAAGCCAGTGGAGGGACCAGGGGGCCGGTGGGGGTCTGGTGTGGTGTCCGGGAGGCCGGTGAAGGGGCTGGTGGGGCCCTGGTGAGGTGGGGGGAGCAAACGTCAAGGATGGGGCCTCCCACATGGCATTGGGGGGACCCATCCTTGACTTTTGCCCATGGCCCCGAAATTGTTAACGCTGCCCTGTCTAGGGGTTACAGAGGACAAGAAGCCAAATAGGAGTCAACAATGTGTGCTTATTGCCAAGAAGGCCAACAGCATATTGGGCTGCATGAGTAGAAGCACGGCCAGTAGGTTTGAAGGATGTGATTATTCCCATCTATTCAACACTGGTGAGGTCACATCTGGAGTACTGTGTCCAATTTGGGGGACCTCACTACAGAAAGGATGTGGATGTATTGGAAAGAGTCCAGCGGAGGAGAACAAAAATAATCAGGGGGCTAGAGCACATTATTTATAACAAGGAGATGCTGAGGGAACTGGGATTATTTAGTCTGCAGAAGAGAAGGGAGTGGGAAGGATTGTAGGAGCCTTCAACTACCTGAAGAAAGGCTTCAGACTAGTCTCTTCTCGGTGGTTGCAGATGACAGAACAAGGAGCAAAGGTCTCCAGTTGCAGTGGGGGCAGGGGAGGTCTAGGCTGGATATTAGGAAAGACTTTTTCACTAGGGGGGTGGTGAAGCACTGGAAAGGGGTTCCTGGGAAGGTGGTGGAATCTCCATGCTTAACAGTTTTTAAGGCCTAACTTGACAAAGCTGGGGTCGGGATTATTTAGTTGGGGTTGGACTAGATGACCTCCTGAATTTCTTTTCAATCCCAGTCCTAATCCATGATTCTATGAAACAAAAAAGTATTTTTTTCACCCAACACACAGTCAACCTGTAGAACTTTTTGCCAGGGATGCTGTGAAGGCCAAAACTACAAAAAAATTTTTAAAAAGGACTAAATACCTGTCTGGAGGATTATTAGTCAGGATGGGTAGGGATGTAACACCATGCGCTGAATGTCCCTAGCCTCTGTTTGCTAGCAGCTGGGAGTGGACGACGGAGGCTGGACAACTTGATGATTGTCTGTTCTGCTCATTCCCCCTGCAGCACCTGGTGGAAGAGAGGGTACCGGTTTAGATGGACCATTGGTCTGCAGAGCTGTAACACGGCATTTTGCCCTTTCCATTAGCGGCGCTCAGAGCTGGCGCCGCAAAGCCGCCCCTTTAATAGCGCGGCTCTATTGAGCCACTTCAGGCTGCCCCAGGGCTGTGCCCCATCGGCTCTGCCGTAGTTACAGCCCTGTTGGTCTGACCCGGTATAGCTATCCTTAGGGCAGAGTTGCATCTCAAGAAAGAAGTTGAAGCAGGATCAGATTGTGGATTTATGGATGTTTCCAGGTCCACGTGTGATTTGTTTTGTTGTCTTAATTAGATGAGAGACAGGAAGGAAAAAAACTAAATAAAAAAAAAAAAAAAACGATCAAAATAAAATAAATCTGAGAACCTGACTCAGATGTTCCTCTTCTCACAATAGTGTGAGATGTTCTGTTAAGCTACGCTGTCATCAGTGTAATGATACGAGTTCTCATATATACTTAAGATTAATATTCGAGCTGCTTTTAATGTGGCCCAAGAAATTTCTCCCAGCCTACATTGTTCTCTGGTTGTCATTTTGTATTTTATAAATTACTCTTTCAAGAGAGCCAACTTCAGTTAAGTCAGCATAGCAATCCTGGACTGCTGATATATGACCAGGGCTTAAAATAACTTCTTTTCACAAGATAAGGCTGTAGGCAGTCATCCAGAGGGCTTAATTGTACATTTTGGAGCAAATCAAAATTCAAGATAAAATTAATCCTAGGCAATATTTTAGCCCAAGTAAACACAAATCTTAATGCAGGAATCAAGTTCTCTTATGTCTCCTATTGCATTTCTCAGCAATAGCAGTAAGTAAAAGGTCCAAAAGACAAAATAGCCATAAGATTATATTTCATATTCAACAAGATGCATAACATGTACAGCCACAGAACTATAAGGAAGGTCCAGTGAGGACACAGTAAAAGTAAAAGGAGGAACATCCTTTTGGGAGTTGTCACACACAGCATAGAAGACAGTGTAATAAGAGAAGCATAGGCTGGAGTAAGTTTTTCATATTTTAACGTAGTTAATACCTCCCTTGCATTCACCTTCAAGGCCCATGATGAAGTCACTGCACTGGTTTGCTGGCAATTCAAATTAAACAGGTATAAAGCAGTTTTTAAACTAAAGGCTGGGGGCAAAGCCAACAGGTGCGGAGGACCACATGTTTCAGACAGAGACATCCTCTAGGGGAGGCAATATTAATAGAGATTCTCCATATCCTAGTGTGGAAGAAAGGATGGAAGATGATAAAACATGCGTAGGATCTGATGAGAAACAGTCAAACGAAAAAGAGTCCTGTTCAGTTATGTCACATAATGGCGGACAGTTAAAAAGGGCCAATTTTCAAGTATTTATACACAAATACTAACAGTCTAAATGCTAAGATGGATGAACCAGAGTGCCTCATATTAAATGAGTACCAAAAGGGTGCCTATGTCAGTCTAGTTCAGACAAAACAAGGAGCCCAGTGGCGAACAAGGAAGCCCAGTGGCAAAACAAACAAGGAGCCGAGTGGCACTTTTAAAGACTAACAAATTTATTTTTCACATGAGCTTTTGTGGGAGAAAATCCCACTTTGTCAGATGCTTGAAGATGGAGAACATCAAGAATGAGAGAAAACAAATGCAGGGAAGTATAAGTCATATTAAATGAAGATATTGCTATAATAGGCATCACAGAAACCTGGTGGAATGAGGGATCAATGGGACATAGTAATATCAGGGTACAAATATATCAGAAGGACATAATAGGTTGTGCAGGTGGGAGGAATTGCCGGCATTGTGTGTGAAAGAAGGTGTAGAGTCAAAGGAAGAAAAAAAATAATAAATTAGCCAAATTCTGCCATAAAATTGCTCTGGATAACAAATCCATGCTTGAATAATAAGAATATAACAGTAGGGGTATATTCCTGACCATGTTGGTGATAGTGAATGTGAAATACCCAGGGAGATTAGACAAAATATAAAAACAAAAAACTCAGTAATACTGAGGGATTTCAACTTTCCCTGTATTGACTGGGTACATGTCACTTCAGGACACGATGCAGAGATAAAGTTTCTTGACATCTTAAATGACTGTTTCTTGAAGCAACTAGTCCTGGAGCGCACGAGAGGCAAGTCCTGACTTAGTTCTAAGTGGAGCACAGTACCCGGTTCAAGAGATGAATGTAGCAGAATTGCTTGGAAATAGTGACCATAACATAATAAAATTTAACATGCCTGTGGGGGGGGCACCAAAGCAGCCCACCACATAGGGTTTAATTTCAGAAAGAGAAACTGCACAAAAATGAGGACGTTAATCAAACAGAAATCAAAAGGCACAGTGCCAAAAGTGAAAACCCCAGAAGCTACATGGAAACTTTTTAAAGACACAATAGTAGAGGCTCAATATAAAATCATGCCCCAAATTAAAAACCAAGTAAAAGGACCAAAAAAAGTCCTACCATGGCTAAGCAACGAAGTTAAAGAAGGAGTTAAAGGCAAAAAGGCATCCCTTACAAAATAGAAATTAAGTTCTATTGAGGAAAATAAATAGAAAAGAGCATAAACTCTGGTAACTGGAGTGTAAAAATATAATCAGGAAGGCCAAAAAGGAATTTGAAGAGTAGCTAGCCAAAGACTCAAAAAGTAACAGCAAAAAAAATTTTATGTACCCGTATATTAAAAGCAGCAAGCCAGCCAAATGACTCCTGGGACCGTTGAATGATGGAGATGCTGAAGGAGGATAAGGTCATTACAGAGAAATAAAATGAGTTGTTTGCATCAGTCTTCCTAGCTGAGGATGTGAGGGAGATTTCCAAACCTAGCCTTTCTTTTCAGGTGATAAATTTGAAGAACTGTCCCAGACTGAGGTGGCATTCGAGGCGGTTTTGGAACAAATTGATAAATTAAACAGTAATAAGTGACCAGGAGACCAGATGGTATTCACCCAAGCATTCTGAAGGAACTCAGATGTGAAATTGCTGAACTATTAACTGTGGTATGTAACCTGTCATTTAAATCAAGCTCTGTATCAGATGACTGGAGGATAGCTAATGTGATGCCAATTTTTAAAAGACTCCAGAGGCAATTCCAGCAATTACAGGCCAGTAAACTTAATTTCAATAGCAGCATGTTGGTTAAAACTATAGTAAAGAACAGAATTATCAGACACGTAAATGAACATGATTCACTAGGGAAGAATAAATATGATTTTTTGTAAAGGGAAATCATGCCTCACCAACCTACTAGAATTTTTGAGGGGCTCAACAAGCATGTGGACACAAATGTGATCCAGTAGCTATTGTCTATTTAGACCCAAGGCTTGCTGAAAATCTATCATAAAAAACTCTTAAGCAAAGTGAACTGTCATGGAATAAGAGGGAAGATCCTCTCCTGGATCAGCAACTGGTTAAAAGGTATGAAACAAAGGGTTGGAAAAAATGGTCACATTTCAGAATGGTGAGAAGTACCTAGTGGTGTCCCCCAAGAGTCTGTACCAGGACCAATACTGTTCAACATATTCACAAATGAGCTAGGCAAAGGAGTAAATATGAAGCAGCAAACTTTGCAGATGATACAGAACTATTAAAAATAGTTAAGTTCAAAGCAGGCTGTGAACAGTTATAAAAAGATCTCACTAAACTGGGTGACTGGGCAACAACATGGCAGATTAAATTCAGTGTTGATAAATGCAAAGTACCGCACATTGGAAAACATATTCTCAACTATATAAATAAAATGATGGAGTCTAAATTAGCCATTACCACTCAAGAGAGAGATACTCAGGTCATTGTGGATAGTTCTCTGAAATCGTCCTCTCAATGTGTAGCAGCTGTTTAAATAAAAAAAAAAAACTAACAGAATGTTAGGAATCATTAGAAAAGGGGTAGGTAAGAAGACAGAAAATATCACATTGTCTCTTTATAAATCCACTGCATATCCACGTCTTGAATACTGCATGCAAATCTGGTTGCCCCAGCGACCAGATATGTTGGAACTGGAAAAGGTACAGAAAAGGGCAACTAAAATGATTGGGGTATAGGAAAAGCTTCCATATGAGAAGATATTGAGAAGACTGGTACTTTTCAGATTGGAAAAGAGATGACTAAAGACGGAAATGATAGAAGACTATAAAATCATGATTGATATGCAGGAAGTAAATAAGAAAGTGTTATTTACTTCTTCCAATAACACAAGAACTAGGGGTCAGGAAGTGAAATTAATCAGCAGCAGGTTTGAAACAAACGGAAGTATTTTTTCACACATCACACAGTCGACCTGTGGAAATCCTTGCCAGAGAATCTTGTGAAGGTCAAGACTGTGACAATGTTGAAAAAAAAAAAACAGATAAGTTTGCAGCATCAGGGGCTATTATCAGGGGTTAAAATAATAATTTGGCGGGCCCCAGAATCCTCCTAAATTTCCAGGCCCCCTTCATGCACGTCTAGGTCCCCTTCACCCACCCCAGCTACTGCCCCCCTAAACACCTGCCCCCCACCCCAGCTACTGCCCCCCACCCCAGCTACTGCCCCCAAATACTTGCCTCCCCACCTCAGCTACTGCCCCCAACCCCACCTATTTCTCCCCAAATGCCTGCCTCCCACCCAGCTACTGCCCCCCAAATGCCTGCCTTCCACTCCAGCTACTGCCCCTCCACCCCAGCTACTGCCACCAGACACCTGCCCCATCCCAGCTACTGCCCCCATCAGACCCCTCTTTTCCCATGTCCTGCTCAGCCCCCATCCCCATTCCCTAAGCTCCCTACCCCCATAGCCCCACTCCAGACCTCCTAACGCCCCCCCAGCTCTCCATCTTCACTCCACCATCCCTTCAGCTCCCCAACCCCTCCACACCTCTCCAGCCCACCATCCCAACCCTTTTCTCCCACCCTAAACCCCCCCATGCTGACCCACCTGAGGGGAGGTTGGACCCCGCACCATGCTCGTTCACCTCCAGTGGCACGGACTCCCAAGGGCCAGGGTGGGGGAGAATTGCCCGTTACTCCCCCTCCAGGCTGCACTCCAAGGCTTCTACCTCAAGCGCAGCCTGCACATGCACAGGTGGGCCTGCTGGCACGTCACAGTAGGGCAGGCACACCTCCCCTCTTCTTGTAGTAGTGCCTGCCCTGCCAGAGCGCACCGTCTTGATTTTCTATTTTTAGGGGCCCTGGAACGCTGGATCCCTAAAAATGGTGGGCTCCGGAATGGCGTTCCGGTGCGTTCTGGCATACTTTAACCCCTGGCTATTAGCCAAGATGAGCAGGGATGCAAAAGTATGCTCTGAATTTTCCTTAGGGTCTGCTAGAAGTTGGGAATAGAGAACAGGGGGTAGGTCACCTGTCCTGTTAATTCTTTCCAAAGCACCTGGCATTGGCCAGAGTCAGAAGACAGGATACTGGGTCTGCTGGGTCTGGCCCAGTATGGCTGTTATGTTCTACAACAAAAGGCCTGGATCAGACCCATGGTCCATCTAATCTAGTCTCCTCTTTCCAACAGTAGCTAGTGCCAGATGCTTTGGAGTAAGTTGTTAGAAACCCTCTGGAATGACATGACCACAGAACACATTTTTTTTTTGTTTGCTTGGTTTTTTTTTTCTTTTTAAGCCAGAGTTTGATGGAGATTAGCATGTATCTTAAAGCCTGTGGGTTTGCTTCCCTTTCATGACTTTTTATTTTAAAAAGAATCTTTACTGTTGTAATTCTGGATGTTCTTATTATCTATATATATGTGCAATCCTTCTTTTAATCCTCTGAAACTCTTGGGCTCAATATCTCGTGAGAATGAGATCCACTGGCTTACTATGTGTTGGGGGGGGAACTATTCCCTTTACTGCATTTAAATTTGTTCAATTTTAATTTCACTGAATGCCTGCTGTCATAGTTATTGTGCTAACTGCACCTTTCACCTATCCAGGTCACTTTGCAGAAATCCCCTCTCAGTCAAATTAAAATGTCTCTGAGAATGGAATCACACAATTCTTCCCCTCTCAGACTGGTCCTTGGGTCACTGTGCCCTGGTACAAACATGAGTGTTTCAGCAGATCCAGTTTTGGTTCAGTATCAGCAATTCTGCTCCTTGGGAGCTCTGCCAAGGAGCATCCAGTGTCCAGGCATCCAAAGAAATAATCTACACACACGACTGTCCTCCCTAAGGCTTTCCATGGCCAGGGCCATAACTCCTTCAGACACTCCTGCAGGACCTGCCTTTGTGTCTCTGTCAGTCTCTTCCCACCAGAAACAGCCCCATTGACAGCTACCTTCCCACCCCAGACTGTTTAATGTACTTTTGAACTCTGGGCCTGGGGTCTCACTCTTGGCAAAACGGTGTAACTTTGGCTAGAGCCTGGAAGTAACATTGCCTTCTAACTGTCTCCCCGCCAAGGGTTTGTTAGGAAGCTGCCTAGCTACAACTCTTGTGCCACCTTCCTCCTTGTTCTTCCAAGTGCTCCTCATTAAACTCCTAAACCAATACGTTCACACCAAGGAACCCAGGAGCCCAATGTAACTATACGATGACTGGTTTACTGACCCATATAGCAGGCATAAAATATTACAAATCCCATATACTATCTCATATAGTAAGCATAAAATATTAAAGATCAGTTTGCCTTGCTGCTCTACATGCACCACATCCCTTCAGTCTTGCATTATGAGAAAGGGTGAATAAATGTGCTGTATTTATCTACCTGCAACAATCCAAGTGAAGGTTAAATGTGACACTATTGATTTTATGCCTAACTAGATGGAGACGTTCTTGACTGGAGACAAGTCAGGTGTTCACTACCATAAAAGGAGATGCCATAAAAGTTTTCTGAGCTAGGCACAGTTAAGATGCTAGTACCCCTAGATATAGTTTTCATGTCTGCCACAGTGAAATTTTGACTAGTGTTTAACAGGACACTGTCAGAGATTGTGCAGCTCAGGCAACTGAATGCAGAATCAGTCACTTATTTTTTTTTTTAACAGTTTAGAACTGCTTTTGGACAAGAAAAGTCAGCGACTGGGATGATTGTATATCCTTGCTCTGCTTCCAGTTGCTTGGCTGACCAGATAAATGGCCAGTCACTTTTATTTAATCTTTGCATGGGTCTAAGCTGCAGACCTGTTCCAAATTCTCAAAAACAACCATATTTAAACAAGACTGCCCCTCGTGTTTTGCCTTGCTAAGGTCAAGCACTTTCTCCTGTTCCTCTGCTGTTCCTTGAAGGATTTCCATTGGCTCCCATTGAAATTGGGTCAGGCCTTACAATCAGAGAATATATGTTTTTTTCTGTCTTTTTGCTACCAGGTGTGAGGGGGTGTCTACCCCACACACGGCCTGCCTACCCTACCCCCACAAGTAAAAGGGACAGGAGCATTCGGAGGTGAGCCAGGGTTGATAATGTCTACACTTTAATAGCTGGGAAGGGGCTGGAACAGCCATTAAAAAAGGAAGTTGGTGTTAAAAGGGGGTGGTAGAAAGAAGTTTTTCAGTCATTGTCAGGAGCAGAGCGGTAAGGAATACGGAGTCTGGAAAGAACGTGACGTGAAATAGCTATAGGGTACAGAGGCAGTTCCAATGGTAACCTGGGGGCAGAAGGTAGAGAAGAAAGGTAGGAAGGAATCCAGGGAGATAGCTGTGGAGCCTGGGAGCTGAAGTAGACTTTGGTTGCTGCGTAAAGGGTCTCTAGGCTGAAACCTAGAGTAATATGTGGGCCCACTGAAGAAGTGGCAAGGTGGGGCATGTGGGTTGGAAGACTCCCTGATTTGGTTTGTCCAGGAGAACTTCAATAACCAGGAATGGGAAAGCTGTAATGATGTGGGTGGAAAGTCAAGCCATGAAGAGGGAGTGACCCGAGTCCAGAGAGAGAACACAAGTCAAACAACCCACATCATTTATAGCTATGACCCCAATCTGTCCATGGGACTCAGATGAGTTACTGGCACCTCAGAGAGCAGGGTACGCAAAGCTTAACAGCGGTTCTTTTCCTTTACATGGTGGGAAACACCATGTACTTCCCTACTGCTATTTAACGCTGGAGCATTGACTGTGAATGTTAGTGGAGATTCGGTTGCTGGTACCTAGGACTTCCAAAGTCTGAGGCCCTGGTTCAGCAGAAGTGCTTAAACAAGTGCTTAACTTTAAGCATGTGAGATGTTCCCACTGATTTCAATCAGATTTAAATATATACATAAAGGTAAGCACACATGTAAGTATTCTATGCACCAGGGATGTGAGTACTAACATGCTTAGAGTTAAGCATATGTTTCCATGATTTTGTGACTCCGGGCCAAGCTGTTATTAACAGACCCTTAGGAATATTCATTGCAGCCAAGAGGTTTTTCTTTTCTTTTAAGGTGTCCTCAAGGAAGAGACAAATGTCAGGAATCATTAATGAGTCAACTGTGACAAGATGCTAACTTTAATTAAGAATTCCCACCAGAAATCTCATTCTAGTCATTGAATCACAGCAGATGCTTTTCTGTACTGGTGGGTTGACACCGTGCAGTTTGAAACAACTTCTTAGTCTGTATGGAAATCCTCTACTGGCCTGTCTGGCCATCACATCATAATGATTTCTTTTCCTACTTCCTTCATGTAAACATCTTTAACCCATGTGGTCTGGATCACTCAGGATTGGTAATGAGCTATGAAGTATAGGCTCACTGATAATGGCATAGCAAGTCATTAATATAATAGGCCCTAAGAGCCTGAGCAATTGTCTTTTGTTCCATGTCTGTTGCATGTGCCAGGACTGGCTCCTTTCATTTTCTGGAGTGTTCATCTGCTTATTACATCAATCAGAACCATCCCCACGTCACTTTGCGCTTCCCATCTGTCAATTCTACCTGTTGCCTGCCATTAAATATTTAGAAGAGAAGGTCTCTGAGACACCAACCATCTATTTGTTCTATGTACAGTGTGCCACAATAGAGCACCTGACTGCTGACGCCACTTGCTAAAGCTATACAAACAAACAAGGAGTCGCGTGGCACTTGTAAAGCCTAACAAATTTATTTATTGTGTGCAGACCAATTGATTTTGGCTCACACAATAGGAATAAAAATGGTAGTGAAAATGTTTCCTCTCCAGCTGTAGTCCAACCTCTGAAGCCTGTTGAGGGAGTGGGCCTATGCACTTGAGCAGAAATGTCAGCATAGTTAGACATGTAGCGCAAGGCCAGCATACAACGCAGACTCAGAGTTGCTTCCACAGGGTTTGGGATTTTTTCGTGGTGTGTGTATTTTTGGCTTGTTGGATTTTTTTCTCAGTGTAGATGTTCAGGGTAAGATGCTCCTATTTGAGAAGTTCAGCTTTGATCCTTTTTTTCTCCCTCTGCCCATTCACTGTGGAAAAGAACTAACACTGAGCCTCTGGAAGTTGCTTCAGAAAGCCAAAGAGCATGTTGCATTAAAAACACACTATGGGAATACTTGCTAACAAAACTAAACCGGCAATTCTTTCTTCAGCTGCACACTGCTTATCTATAGAGAGAAGCATCAGCATGATACCCGATGAGCTGCCTTAAGCAAGAGAACTGGTAACCTCGGAAGACATGGAGTTCCATGATCACCTAGAGAAAGCCGTGAAAATGGTCATTGAAGTCTAGGAGCTACACTTATTTACACCACTTAAGAATCTAGCCCCACAAAGTCAATGGATTCATGTAAACTTTCTCCAACTGTGGATCTGGCCCTGCTTGTTTGTGTGGAAGAGACTTGGTGGAGGACCATTTCCTTAGATGGCTGTTGAGTTACAGCATATATTTTCACTAGGGATGCAGGTATAATCTATATCTTGGGCAGATGTGCCTGTGCTGGGCTTGATCCAGCAAGTGTACTAAAAAAGCAGTACGGCAGTGGTGGCACAGGAAGCAGGATGGGTTAGCTCTCCAATGTAACCCCTCAAAGACCATACTCACGGTGACTTGTCCCACCATTGCACTGCTGCAGTTCCACATCTGTTTTTAGTGCATTGGCTTGACCAGAGTTAGCATGGGTATCTTCACCTGAGTTGGAAACTACACTTACAGTTCCAGGGCTGATGGACTCACATGTCATACAGCAAGATGAATGCAGTCTAAAAAGGTAAAGTGAGTAAAGTAAAGTAAACTTTACTGGTAGCCAGAATGGGTGAAATTTACCCCCTGTGCTGATGGGCACATTATCTATGCATTACTCAGTTCCCTTGAGCACGATAAATCAGGGAATTAATGGAAGCAGGCTGGTAAATTTTCTCTCTTGCAATGCCACCTTGCAATGTTTGCTCAGGTAGGAAAGCTATGTAGACTGAGGATTGGGCAGCATGCTATATGATCCACATTTCCCCTCTTCTCTCCCTGCCTTGCCTCCACCAGCTAAGAGACGAAAATAGAAATATCCCCAGTACAGTGAAGCCCTGATGGCAGGTAATGCTTGACTGCTGGCAAACTGACTGGAGGAGAAACCATGGTCAGTCCCAATGGCAATGGGTCTGTTACAATCTGTTAAATCGCAGCTAGATTATCAGCTTCTGTTTTTTGTTCACCTCCTCCTCACCACAGTGGGGGACATAAGGAGTGACTTTGAATTCATGTAGCTATCTCCAGCCATCCTATAAATTGAAAGGTTGATGTTTATTTGTCTCTTTACAGGGTAGACCAGAGAACTATCTAGTCATGTGGGTGCTGATGACCTGCCATCACCCGGGGAAAGTGAGAAGTAGGACAATCTCTGAAATCACATTGCCAGCAGTAAGGAACACAAGAAAAGACACAACTAAGGAGAGAGCAGCGCTGGAGATGGTGGCTGAGAACCAATGGCATCTGAGGTGGGCTGGATGGAGGTCCCAGTCCTCTTTCCCATGGGTCACACAACCAATGCAACTGCTAGCACTGATTGGTATAATCACTGCTGGCATTTTGGGACTGTCATGAAAGCCCCAATGGGTGTGCAGACTGAGCTACACTCTAACCCATAGTAGCTGCATGTATATGTAAACAGCAGATAGAGAGAGGTCCAGCTTTTTAAAAGGTATCTGGGTATTGCTGAACTCAGCAAGACAATGGCTAACGACACACATGAGTCTCATTGTCAAAGGGAATTTAGGCACTAGTTACCTTTAAAAACTGGGGCCAAAGTGCCAACAGCTGGCACTCAAGAACATCTAGTCATTTGTAGGGCCAATGCAATTTGCACAGCACATGGATTCCTTTAGCAGCTCTTTACATTCATTTTGGCCAGTAGTGGGTCCCTCCAAAACACGATGCTGTTTTATTGGCTAAGCCTGCCAGGGCCTCTGTGTTAGCCATTCTGCACAGATAACACCTGATGCTCTACTGCCTTTCATCTGGTTGTACTGTAGACCTGTCAACCTGACATCAGTTCCAGACAAGCAAATGGAGTGGCTGATACAGAACTCAATTAAAAAAAAAATTAAAGGGGGGTTATAAATATAAAGCAACATGGGTTTATGGAAAATAGATACACTCAAACTATATTAATGTTTTTTACAGGATTACAAATTTGTTTAAAGTAATGGTGTTGACATAATACACCTAGATGTCTGTAAAAGGTTTGACTTTGCACCATGACATTTTGATTAAAATCTAGCACACTATTTAAATTAACATGGCTCACATTAAATGGATTAAACACTGGCTAACTGATAGATCTCAACATGTAACTATAAACAGGGAATCATTATCAAACAGATATGTTTAATGACCTAGAAAAGAAAACAAAATCACAAAGCTCGTGAATGATACAGACTGGAAGATGGGTAGATAATGATGAGGAAAGGTCACTGCTTCAGAGAGATTTGAGTTGCATGGTAAACTGGATACAAGAAACAATATGCATTTAAATATAGCTAAATGTATACAGATAGAAATCAAAACCATAGGTCCTACTTACTGGATGGGCGACTCTACTCTTGGAAACAGTGACTCAGGGAGATTTGGGCGGTGTGGTGGGTAATCATCTGAACATGAGCACCCCTTGTGATGCTGTGGCCAGAAGAGCTAATGTAAGCCTGGAATGCATAAATAGGGGAGGAGTGGAGAAGTTATTTTCCCTCTGTGTGGACTGGGACACTGGTGGTGTATGGCACTGGTGAAACCCTATGTCTAGTTCTGGTGTCCACTATTCAAGAAGGATGTTGATAAAACCGGTTAGGTTTCAGAGAAGAGCCATGAGAATGATTCAAGGATTAGAAAACCTGATTTACAGTGACAGATTCAAGGAGCTCAATGTATTTAGCTTAACAAAAAGAAGGTTAAAGGGTGACTCGATCACAGTCTATAAGTACCTTCCTAGAGGGGAGACATGTAATATGTAAAAATGGTCTCTTCAGTCTAGCAGAGAAAAGTAGAACATGATTCAATGGCTGAAAGTTGAAGCTAGACCAATCCAGACGGGAAATAAAATATAGATTTTTGACAAAGAGAGCAATTAGCCATTGGAACAATCAATTTACTGAGCATGGTGTAGATTTGCCTTCACAGAGAATTTTTAAATCCAGATTGGATGTTTTTCTAGACTGTGTTCAAGGAATTATTCAGGGAAAGGTCTTTGGTGTATGTTCTACAGGAAGTCAGGTGGAATGGTCCTTTCTGGCCTTGGAATCAATGAAATCCACTTACTCTTGGGGAAAGTTAGGACAACGTGGGGTTAAAATACCACCAAATGAGGAACAGGATTGCCCATTCATTTGGCACAGGTGTAAATGATTAGACCAGGGACAACGTAAAATCAGCCACACAGACAAGACTTCACTTTGTAGGGCTGTCATTCCAACATCTTTCAAAATTAAGGATGTCACACATGGCCCTCAATCTGTGATGTGATGCACCTCCAAACAGGGAAGATCCCAGCTTTCCCCCATCTAGTGCCCATGCAATTTAGCTTCACCCTAAAAATCAGTTTTAAATAAACTCTTGCCCACCCCACACTCTGGCCCTGGAGTGTCCCTTGAGCATGCCCAGTAATTACAGATGAGGGTAGAGACCACAAGAAGGCTTCTCCCTGCTAAATTAAACAACTGGAACAGCACTGCTATCGAGGGAGGGGATGTTATCACAGGCCCCATGCAAGTTAATGGGATTTTAAAAGGAAACTGTTATCAGGCCTATTATTCTTCAGAAGGCTCTTGGCACCAGATCAGCCACAAACCGTTGATTCAATACACACACCACAATTACCATCCTAAAGCGGCTCAGCTTTTGGACTGTTTCCAAAACACCAAGGGGATGTTGAAGAGGCAGGTCAGTCATTTCAGTTGGAAGAGAGCCTCGGGCTGTAAAGAGGTTCCCTGCTGCCTGGAAAAAGCTACCCCTCCTCCAGCAACTTTTTAATTGTGAAAAAAATGGAGACGAGAGAATAATGAACGTAGGGCAGCAAGATCTATGGAATCCTTCCCCTCTGAGGATTCCTGGGGACGTCATAAACCAGTGGTTTTCAACCGCTATGTCGGGACACATTACTGTGTCACCACACAACAATAAGTGCATCACGAAGAGCCAAGGAAATGGCTGGATTCAGTGGGGGGTAAACTACTGTGTCCTTTTGGGTCATGATTCACCGCCAAGTGTGTCACTACCCGCAAAAGGTTGAGAACCACCATCATAAACCACAAAAGTGGAACTTCACTGATCTAGGGCTATGTCCACACATTGCTTTTAAATCGAAACAACGACCATTGTTGTGATTTTAAAAAAGTCATGTCCAGAGAACGTTTCCTTATTTTGAAATAAGGAACTCCCTTATTTCGAAATAAGGAAAATCATTTCAGTATAATAAAACCTGCTTTGATATCGAAATGACGGTCTGGATCTATTATATCAATATGACCCACATATCGATATAACAGTTGACCTTCCTCCCAGGGTTCATGGTAGGTTCAAAGGAGTCTGAGGGGAACTAGATACTCACCTCTTAATGAGAAGTGGGTGCTCCACTCCGTGAAATAATCCCTGTTCAAAACAAGGACACTGTCATTTTTATTCAGCAGCTGTTTTTCTTAATCTAAATAGAAGCTTTAGATTATAATCCACTGATATGAGTCCAGATGGCTAGATTATTAATTCTAGTGAATATGTTCTAGTTTGCTTTGTATTTCTATGCCTTCAACAATCCCCTCCCAGCATGTTTGTCAGACTGTCAGTTATCATTTATCCTGCAACGCTGCTGAATTCTTCCATTACAATTTCCTGTGCTTTCCATACTAGGCATGACAATGTTCCACAAACACACATTAACTATGCCTCCCAATTTTGGGTGAGATGGGTTCATTTCCTGGTTCTACCTAGATCAGGTGATCGTGGCCAAATCATTTCACTTCTCTGTACCCTTAGCTGGAAGGCAAGGTTTGTCAGCTGTGGGAAGCAATCCCCGCAGAAGAAGAAAACTCTGTTTCAAATCAAGAACATCAAGACTGGCTGGCTGGTTTATGAAAGGTGTTTCAGCCACATAAGACTCATGCAAAATACTTCACTCTAGGAAAGAAAAATCAGTTGCCCAATGGAAACTAACTACCACAGTAGAAATGTGGGTGAAAAGGATCAGGGGGCCAGAGTGCAGTGGTTGTCAACCTTTCCAAACTGTATGTCTGTTCAGGAGTCCGATTTGTCTTGTGTGGCCCAACTTCCACCTCACTTAAAACTACTTTCTTACCAAATCAGACCTAAAAATACAGAGGTGCCGCTACACATGATTACTGAAAAAATTGCTTCCTTTCTCATTTCTACCATATGATAAAACATACTAGGCAAAATATAAATACAGTGGGGACTCGTTAACACGCGGGCGTTGGGGGGACAAGCCCCAGTGCCTGCACGCTAAGCAGACCGCGCAGAAACGGGCCAATGCTCCCCCAAGTTCTGTGCATGTGCGCACAGCAGAAACCACTCGCCCCTGCACAAATCTGTGCCGGCAGCACAGAGCTGGCACCAAGGGACCCTAGCCAGCCTGAAGACACAGTCTTCAGGCTGGAAGGAGCAGCAGGGATCTATTGAACTTGATGAACTAAAGCCTACACTATACTAAAATACTGTATATATTGCACTTAATGAACTAAAGCCTATACTGTACTGTACTATACTAAAATATCAATTCGACTTGATGAACTAAAGCCTATACTAAAATATCTATTACACGTAGTGAATTAAAGCCTACACTAAAATACTGTATCTACGATATTGCATGTAATGAACTAAAGCCTAACCTAAAGTGTCTTTTACACTTAATCACACTAATCAAACATACTGTAAATACTGAACGTTCTGTGACAAGGAGATCAAGCGTGGCATGTTTTTCCACAATACTCATGAAAAGAGAAAGGCAGCACTACTAAGGCTCGCCCCGCGCGTTTCCTGCCCCAGCCAACTTCCGGTTGTAAGCAGCGCGCGTTACTGAGTCCCGCATGTTAACTTGCTGGTTTTGGGGGACATCACCGGAGTGCGCGTTAACCGGATCTGCGCGCTAACCGGTCACGTGTTAACGGTTCCCCACTGTATTCTCCTTACATTTCAGTGTAATAGTTGACCCTGTTCATCACTTGTGAGCCTCGTCATGCTGGGGGGCAGTGAAGCAACAGTAACAATTAAGTTTTTCTCCATATTGAGTCTGTTCCTATTCTTAGGGACAGTGGTAGGAGGTGACAAGCAAGGAAACTGCCTGCGGCCTAGGAAACTGTTATATGCTTCAGCCCTGGGCAAGGGGCTTGGGCTTCCTGCTCTGGGTCTTAGCAAGTCTAACATGAGCCCTGGTGACCTCTTTAAAATTAACTGACTTTGGGGTTGCAACCCACAGTCCAAAAACCACTGACATAGCATACAGAATAGAAGAAATCAGGCCTTGACAAAACTGTCGCACATGTAGGGGCCAGCCTAAAAATGTAAGCACCTAACTATACGGCCTTCCCACTGCCTCTGAAAAGCTGCTGCCTCACCTCTAATACTTTCAGAGCCAGTTTAGAATAAAGAAGCCCCCCAATACCAAAAAACCACCGACGACAATTTCAGTGGCAGTGTGATACACAAAAGTCCCCCACTGCTAAAAAAAAAAAAAAAGCCACTGTCCAAGGAGATTTTGGCAGCAGAGCGGGGCAGTGGGGAAGCGGTGCAGAAAATCTTGGCACTGCTGCCTCTTTTTTCAGGCTCCAGGGAATGGTCGCCTCTCTGGATTACCACAACAAAGCTAGGTGCCAAGGTGCTTAGGATTTGTCAAACTCTGGTATAAATAAATCATTGTTTGTATGAGTTTAGTTTGCACTAACTTTGTTAATGCTTTTTATGTGGCCTACTGAAAAAGTGACTTGACATACTCTTTGGGAGATCACTGTGTACCTGCAGGGGTACATGTATCCTTGATTGAGAACCACGGTTATATTGAATCAAAAACTGAATAGGAGTCAACAGCGCAACACACTCTGGGGCGTATTAAAAGGAATGTAGCATGTAAAACATGGGAGATAACTCTTCTGCTCTAGTTGGCATTGGTGAATGTCTCCAATTCTGGGTGCCACATGTTAAGAAAGATGTGGCTAAATTGAAAAGGGTCCAGAAGATAGCAACAAAAATGATGAAAGGTCACAACCTCTGAGGAAAAATTTAAAAATACTGGGCCTGTTTAGTCTTGAGGAAAGAAGATTGGAGGGGGAGAGAAGGAAAGGGAAAGACATTTGATAGTCTTCAAATTCAAATACGTTAAGGGCTGCCATAAAGAGAACAACTGATTTCCATGTTCACTGGAGGCGGGACAAGAAGTAAGGGGCTTAATTGGAAGCAATGGAGGTTTAGGTTAAATATTAGGGAGATTTTCTAGCCATAAAGGTGGATAAGTTCTGACCAGGCTTCCAGGGGAGCTGATGGAACATCACGGGTGGTTTTGAAGAACATGTTGGATGAACATCTGTGGGGGGGAGTCTAGGTTTACTTGATTCTGCCTTAGCATAGGGCACTGCCTATATGCTTTCTCAAGGGCTGTTCCAGCCCTGTACAAGACCATATCACTTTCCTCATCATGGAAAGCTTTCAAAAACATTGTTTCAGCAATTCACTAATCTCTGAGGTCAGAGTCAGTAAGGATTTGACTTCCTTGCAAGACCTGGCATGGCATCAGCCTCAACCATGTGAAAGTGATGCTGAAAAAGGATGTGACAGAAGAGAGCGGCCAGTGTTTTTTGCCTTTTCATTTGAGCATCTCGTTTTATCTTTTTTAAACTCTATTTAGAGTTTACAGATCTCTCCTAACTCACCACTTTGACCAAGAGACTCATCACTGACTCATTTGCATAAAGATGCTCAGAAACTATGGTACTAATTACATTTCTCCTCTCTTGGCCGGAGAACCCATAATCACAAAAGTGCAATATTTAGGCTAATCTAAAGAGAGTTATTAATGTGGTTTCCCTGAAAAGTTTATAGGCAACAGGTTGAACCTGAAAACTGCTGCTAAGCTTCATCTGAACAATAATAAGCAATTACATGGAACATTTAAGGCTTAATTCAATACACACTGAAATTAATGGGAAGACACCTTTGCACTTGAAAAGCCTGATCCAAAACCTATTAATCTTCAAAACCAAGAAATTTACTAGTACTGGATTCCATGTTATTTTCTTACATTAAAACCAGGCTACTGGAAACTTCCCACAGGAATTTTAATGTTTATAGGGAATTGGGATCTTTTTTCCTTTATATAATTATATTTTTATACTGGCAAAAGCCTTAGTGCAGATGCAATTATATCAGCAGAAAAGTCCTTTTGATGGTACAGCTGAGTTCAAATAGGGAATTGGTATAAGCTACACCATCAAAATCACTTTTTTGCCACTCTAAGGTATATCTACACTTGGAGGGTTTGCCAGCATAGCTACACCAATCAACTGATACCAGCAATCCCTTCATAGTGTAGGCAAAGTCTTAATGCCAGCTACGAAAGGAAACTAGTTGTATACAAACAAGGAGTGCTGTGGCACTTTAAAGGCTAACAGGTTTATTTATTGTATGAGCTGTGATTTGACCTCACCTTCCTCTATATGCTGTTCCCCAGTGTTTGAATCTAAATTATTGCACAGATTTGCTGTCACAGTGTGATCTGATCCTATGACTTACACTTCCCTGCATTTATTTTCCTCCCATTGTGTAAGTTCCCCCATCTTCAAAGCATCCGATGAAATGGGATTTTATCCCATGAAAGCTCACATGATAAATAAATTTGTTAGTCTTTAAAAGTGCCACAGGACTCCTTCTTTGCTAGCACTTGCCCTCTTCCATCCTGGCATGGGTATATATACCTCTCAACTGTAGTTTCCACTTCATGCATCTGATGAAGTGGCTTGGAGCCCACAAAAGCACATGCCTGAAGAAATCTGTGAGTCTTCAAGGTGCCACAGGACTCTCATTGTTTTTACAGGACTCCTTGTTTGTTTGCTCAACTAGAGTGATACGACTACCCCTCTGGAACTAGTGGCACACACAGTATGCATATATTGTAGCTATGTTGGTCCCAGGATATTAGAGGGAAGGTGGGTTAGGGTAGCATCTTTTACTGGACCAGCTTCTACTGGTGAGACAAAGCTCTTCTTCAGGTCTGGGAGACATACTCATCCAGTGTCACAGCTAAATACAATGAGGAATAGATTCTTTAACACATATTTCAAAGGATCCATTCAAGTGGAAGTGGTCCATTAACACTCCTCCAATCACAGAGAGGAAAAGGAAGGAAAGGACAGCAGCTTGTTAATGGGTTATAGATTTTTGCACTAGGACATAAATCCACTAGTGTCTCTATTCAGCCCATGATTTTTAGTGTCTGTCTAGCACAATTATCAATTTCAGCTCCCTGGTTTATCTTTTAGAAGTGGTGTACGGGTTTCCTTTGAGGATGAGGACTGATTGTTCAGGATCTCTCTGTGAAAAGATTTCACCCACACATGAGATGGTGCTTTTGTCTTTTATCATTTTGCTTTGTAAGGTCGCTTGAGATCATAGTGACTGACTGGTTTCACCATAGTGTTGTGCTGGGCACTTCGTGCACTGGATGATGTACCTCACACATGTTAGGCACATGTATGACCCCTACAGTGTACATAACTTCTACCTAGCCTTGTTGAATTAGAACCAATGTCCAGGGAGGCCACATTGCAGCATGGAGTGGGTCTTATTCCTGCTAATATTATTGTGCAGCTATGCAATGTTAGGTACAGCCTTGTCGTAAGTGACTGGCCCAAGGTGAGTCAGGCCTTGTCAAAGGTGGGGCTGGAACACATTAGTTCCTGGATCCGGCCTCTGCTCTGCCTCAGTCCCTGCCTCACTCTGTATGGAAGGAAGGAACACATATTAGCTTGCAATTGCCACACATTTCCAGTTCATTCCACTAGGCACCAAACAACTTTGACAACAAGCTCTAAGGAAATGGCAAGGTATTCTCCTTTCCAAATGGCTGTGCCACAAAGCCACAAGGAGAAGCCAAAAATCTCACTAAAGTATTGCCAAGTTCCAGAGGGGTAGCCACGTTAGTCTAGTTCAACAAAACAAACAAGGAGACCTGTGGCACTTCTAAAGACTAATGAATTCATTTACCACATGAGCTTTCATGGGAGAAATCCCATTTTGTCAGATGCTTGAAAATGAACATCTTACAGTATGGGATGGAAAAAATAAAGGCAGAGAATTCACACACACCAGGGGACCCCACGGCTGGCACCCTGCTCCGGCTACCCCCATCCTTAGCAAGAGGTTACACTCATTGCAGCTCTCAAACCACTTGGTTATTGGAGGAATTTTTAAATATGTCTCTTCTTATCTTTTAGGTTGCCAGCCCCTGCTCTATTCTATCATTCTCCTGCCTCCTTTTGTTATAATGACAAAACAATGTCAATAAACCTAAGCACTAAAAAACAAAATTCTTTAGTTTGATCTCAGTACCAGCTCAGCCTTTTACGTGAAACGTAATTCTGTTTACCTTATTACACACGGCTGTTTGTATGAGCTAGTCCAGAGTCTAATAAAAACTCTCCAAGTCCAACAGATCCATTTACTTTATCATGACCTGAGTGAGGAGCCCAATGAGTTATTCACCATCCATTTGAGCATCTCCAAATTGCTGCTTAAAATACGTGGAACAGGACTGGGGGCCAGTCTTCACTCAGCTGGTGTATCAAATGACAGCTGAAAATCTGGCCTGTTTTGTTTTAGTAAAGTCACTGCAATGCAGTAAATCAACAGGGAACAGAAGAAGGGATCTGATGAACATCAGATGGCAATGTCCTCGCATAGCCTTGAGGTGGGCTAGAGTTTACCTCTAGCGCCTTTCTCCAGTGCCCAACAGAAATAAACCTCAACTCCTCCAGTGAAGCACCTGGCGATCAAGATTCAGTCTAAAGGGACTCACAGTGAAGACTGTTCAGAGTTAAAGAAAACAAAAGCAATGCACTGCACTAAACATTAACTTTATAAACCTTATGATGAAAGAAAACAAAATAATTACTATATGGATCTATAACATGTTGTGGCTATTTAATAAATCCACATGAGTCTATTATAGTCTCTAATCACCAAGTCCAAAGGCTTGTGTTGGAAGAAGCAGCTCCCTCCTCTTTGGCAGCAGAAATCCTCAGTCTGAAACCTTGGAGATTCCCCTTCCTCTGCTGGCAGCGCTGCTATCTGGTCATCAGCTTACTTGTTCAGCACTCAGTTACATATACACACACACACACATAAAAACCCTGTTACAAAAAAAAAACAAACAAACAAACAAAAAAAAAACAACAACTCTGAGAATAACAAAATATAATTGCCTCTTCACTTTATTACATTAAAAAACTGTAGTTAAGCCCATAACACAAAGTATTCTGTTAAAAGAAACCACCCTTCTTTCCCAACAGTCCCTTCTCTGCAATCAGTGCCTCCAGACTTCCCTGCTGGAGGGTTAACAATGCTATGAACCTGAAGCAAAATGCCTCAGAGTTGGGGAAACCAGCCTGCTGTCTGCTCCTGGCTCAGCTTCTGCCCTTGCCCAGAGCACTAGCACTCTCCTGGGTACAACTGCCTGAGCTGGCTGCTTGCTCTCAGGCATCTGACCACTGCACTAGCAGGGAACCTTGTGGAGCATGCTCAAAGCTACACACCACCTGCTAGAAACTTCTGACTCTAGGCCAGTGGTTTTCAAACGCTTCTCCTCAGGACCCAGCTGGAAAAAAATCATTATGCCCGCGACCCTGCAATTACATCTTTGAGCAATGCACTCCAGTCTTTTGGCAGTGGCAGCAGGGGGTGATGCAACCTAGTGCCTGAAGGTCTGTGACCCAGTGCTGAGTCGCAGCCCTAAGTTTGACAACCCCTGCTCTAGGCAGCTAAATCTGCCCAGCAACACTCACCCAGCAAAAGCAGCTCAGACCCAAACAGATCATGGGTTACACTAGATTGTGAAGACTTTTGCCACGATTACAGAAAGAAAAAAAAAAATTGACAGTTTTCATTTTCTGTTCTAAAACAAAGCTTTAATAATTTTATGCTGAGAACAAACTGTATCTAACCTAGAGAGAAAGAGCTGAACTGAATTCAGTGCTTTTTGAAACTAAGCTGCCCACTTTGCAGAAAAGTCTTGGAATTAGAACATTTATAGTTTGGATCGTGTGCATACTTGTTTTCAGATAAGAGTGCAGCTTTTTGCCCTAAAAGTATCCACAGAATTTATCTTGATTAAACAGTCTAAAACAGGCATGGGTAAACTGTGGCTTGGAGCTGCATGTGGCTCTTGAATGAAAAAGCGCGGCATGCGAAAGAACTCAGCTTTTACACGGGTCAGAGAGAGGATATCAGCCCTAGCCTCGGAGGTTTAAATCTCCTGCCCTGCGCATGCTGTGAGCACACTCAGAGCATGCTTGGGGGGGAGCCCCAGCCTGAGCCTAGCCACCAGAGCGGTCTTACTGGATGCTCAGCCTGGGCAGGGCTTAAAGCAAGGGGAGTGAGCCCCAGCCTGCAGCTAGCGGCCAGCTAAGGGGGCCCTCGGGGGGTGGCCCAGGGGAGCCAGCGTCAGGGCCTGGGGGTTAGGGAGGGGATCGGGGATGGTGGGGACAAGCGTGGCATGGTCGGGGACGGTGGGGAGAAACGGGGACTGTTTAGATATTCTCATAGGCCCTAATGTGGTTTACTCGTTGTTAAAATAAATCATGTTTTACAAGTCCTTCCAAACATGACTTCAAACAATAAGAAACAAAAATACAAAGAAGAAAATAGATCGTTTACTGGATAGGCCGAGTTTGCATGGTAACCTTAAGTAATTAGGAGAATCTGACATTAGTAGATCAATATTTGCCCCCTTTTATGATAAAATTAAAGTGTGCAATGAATTTTAAACTTACTAATTTTGGAGTAGGTAAAAGTATATGGCTATATGCCTCAGTGTGACTCTCAAAGGTTTAATTATCAACTTGTGTGGCTCTTGAGTTCCAGAAGTTTGGCCACCCCTGGTCTAAAAGAAACCCACCAAACAATCCTAAACTGCATATGAAAAGCCAGCCTATACGAATCCTACTTGCTGAGAACTTACAGAAATTCTCAAGAAAAGAATTACAAACTATGACACTGATGATTTTGATCAGGCTGTATGGCAGCAAAACAACAGTTGGAGGCTCTTAATCTGTGGACTAGTTTCAAGCAAATCATTTTTATTTCAGGTTACAAATTAGCAAAGGGAGGTTATTGCTTAAGCTATACCTACATTTGCAAATTGTTCCACAGTATGTCTTAGCTTTGTAATAAACGTGGGTTATTTATTGCACAAGTGCGCATCCACACAGCCATCCATTTTTGCCGTTGGAGTGTGCCCACACTCGGACCACTTCCAATGGCAAAAGAGGCTCTGTGGGAGAGCTGAAAGGTCAACCTTTCAGCTCCCTGCAGCAGGAGCTGCAGAGCACCCACAGCCCACAGGCTCCCAGCTTCCCCTCTCCTTTTGCTGGGGACCCACACATTGTGCCTGGCACCCCCAGCACCCTCACAGACACCAAGACCTGGGTCTATGGTGGCTGAGGGGCTCCAGCTGCAGGGGTTCCAGGTCACCGGTGGCTCTGTGGTTGCAGCTGCTAAGGTTCCCGGGTCCCAAGCAGCTCCATGGTTGTAGCCACAAGGGTTTCTGCCTGCCGTGCTGCCCGGGACCTGGGAATCCCAGCTGCTGTCTGCACCACCACTGGGCACCTGGTAACCCTGGTGGCTGGAGCCGTAGAGCTGCTGGGGACCTGGGAACCTTGGCGGCTGCAGCCACGGAGTTGCTGGGGAGCTGGAACCAAACATGGGCTAGCCACTCAGAGTGAAACGGGCCAACAGTATGCAGGTAATCTGGCCCTGGACAGAGTAAGAGGGAGGGTATGTGCGATCATGCAGAGAGAGCTGGGTGAAGTGCTGTACAATGTTAACTTCAGATGATTTCCCTCTGCGAGATGCTGAAGGCTGGTGGAAGCAGGTACAACTACTCCGGAAGTAATAAGGGTTTTTAATACTTACAATCCTGCCGCTTGTGGGACAGAAACAGCAAGGCCCTCCAGAGCCTTGACCACCCAGGATGGGCCCCCTAACCACCAATAGCAGCTCTGATAGCTGTCTTTTGCCTGCACAGATTCCCACAGCCTCCTTTGTCCCCCTGATGATTTTCAGCCACGTCCCTGCCCCTCTGTAACAATGAGAAGCCCACCCCAGCCCCCAGTGACACAATGTGCTGGAGAACCCATGACTAAAGCAGCAGTATTCTGAGTAACTTGTCTCTGTTGAGGGGTTTCGCCACAGAAAGCTCTGACATGGACCAAAGGCAGCAGAAGAAACAATCCTGCAATGTGACGGCTGTGCACAATGGGCTATTATCCAGACTCCATTGCTAGAAGAACAACCCTGAGGAAAATGGAAGAACCAATCAATGGATACGTCTACACTATGTGTTTAAGTCGACTTAAGAGCCGTTAAGTTGACTTAAACAGAGCCCTCTCTACACTACAGGGCAATAAAGTCGACTTTTGGGTCCAAGAAAGTTGACGTTATAAGGTCCACTTATAAAGTCGACTTTACCGTTAAGTCCACTTTATTAAGACGACTTAAGGCAATGTGGACTCACTAAGTCGACTTAGTGCAGTGGGCCCATTAAGTCAACTTTATAAAGCCAGGGCACCCATTTAAAGGCAACTTTATAAAGTCGACTTAATGTAGTGTGGATTCACTAAGTCGACTTAATAAGGTCTACTTAAAGTCAGCTATAAGTAGACTTTATTAAGTCGACTTAATAAAATCGATTTAGCTTTTACAATGTAGACATAGCCAATGCTAGAGACAGGTTCCCTTGCCCAATCCGTATCAGCACATCAGTGCAGGAATCGGGCTGTAGAAGAAATTAAATATAGCAACTTGCTAACTCCATTTTGTAACCTGCAGACTCCATTTCAGCTAGAGCAAGGGGTCCTGTACTCTGCTGGGCCAGGGAGAAGAGTGAATTAGCATGAGAAAGAGACAAAGGCAGAAACTGAAACTTAGGAGAACAGCCAGGTAGCAGACCCCATATAAGGAAAGTAGAGCATCTTCCTATCATGAGAAGATGGTACAGACATTGCAGGATTGGAGAAAAGCCAAGTCACACTATGTGATGTATGCATGAATGTATTAAGGTAATGTACAACCTATAAAAGGTAACTCCACCCTTTGTTAGGGACTTTTGCGCTTTTCTTTTGGTCCCAGGGTCTGCAGCTGCTTATAGTTTTTCTAATAAACTTTTTCTCTTCTACTAAGTGTGGCCTCCGCTGACTGAACACCCTTAAATTTCCTCGACAGGGCCCACTTGCAGTATGTCAGTGAGCTATGACAGAAATCATAGATGAGCTGGAAGGGCCCTCAGGACATATCCAGTCCAATACCTGCTCCAAGCAGGACAAATCCCAGCTAAAGCATCCCAGCCAGGGTGGTGTCAAGCTGCGCCTTGAAAACCTCTAAGGATGGAGATTCCACCACCTCCCTCGGTAACTGTGCTGAAGGGGCTCATTGATCTACAACCCTCTTTTGCACAGAAACCACTTGGTGAACAACAAACTGAGGTTACATCTATGCTTAAAAGGCTACAACAGCACATCTGCAGTGTAGAAGCCACCTACGCCAATGGGAGAGGTTCTCCTCTCTGCATACTTCCCTGATAGGTGCTATCTAGGTTGATGAATAAATTCTTTTGTTGACCTAGGACTGTCTGCATTGTGGGTTAGGTCGCTATAGTTTTTCCTACACAAGAGCTGCCAAAAGAAGTTCCCAGTGCAGACAAGCCCAGACACCACGGATAGGCTGGTAACATGCTGCTTGTTTGGCTACACATTAGAACAGAATGGGAGGAAAACTCTCACTAGCTAAAAAGGAAATCAGAGAGGAGTGGAGCATGGTTCCAACCCATAATTTTTTGGCTAGCCCAATTAACCCCTTGTTTACCATTCTTCTACACTTTTACTTCCCCCACTGATCCCCATCAAGGGCAATGCATTGAGCAGAACCTTTACAAACATCAATGCGAACCTCACTCATTCTCATTTAAATGCAGCTAAAAGGCTTATCTTGTCAATTCTCTGTCTGATCAAGAAGAGAGAGGCTGGGATGGGGTCCTCCCATCCCTCAGCACACAAGGGGCCTTCTGTGTCATTCACATTTCTGTTCAGAGCCTAGCACTAGAGCAGCTCCTGCACCCTCCTCAGCTCAGGGTTTGTAATATGTGGGCACCCTTCTCTCACAGTAGCAACTCAGATGAGAACAGCAAAGGGAAGGGAAGAGTTAAGGGCATGGCCATAATTGCCTTGCATTGACCAGGGGAGTGGGCCAGCCCCAGGAGGCAGTGGGGAATCCAGAACCCCTTTGCCTGTAGGAGGCTCTGCATTGCCCTCTAGACAGCGAGGCTGTCTCCCAGGCACAAGATAGTCTGACGCCTACTGTATAGATGATGTCGCCAGCAACTATTCCAAACCACTTCAAATGCAACAACCAGAATTCCCAATCAAACCCCCTCACTAGCTACAGAGACCTTTTCCTGAACACAGAAGGCAAGAGAAGGCGCTAAACTTTGCAATTTTTTCTTCAGTCAGTGGCCAGATGAATCGTCCCTTGAGGTAAACATTGACCTTGGTTTGGACGTTACCTACCCAGTCACTACGTCTTGGCAAAGGCAACAGCCAGGGCTGCCTGTTCTGAGTTGTTTTCTAAGCAGTTGCTACAAATGGAAATTACAGGATGAGTGTCAAAGAAGACAGCCCAAAACGGTTCAGCAGTGGAAGATGGAGTTAATGTTCTGCACCAAATGTCTGTATATTCATTTAATATATTCCAATTATATAGAAAAAAAGACTGAGGGAGTGGATAGATGGGATAGAGCACCTGCCACCTTCAGCTTTTGTGTCTCTATTTAAAAACCATAAGATCCTGAAAAGGAAACAAAACATCTTCAGATGGAATTTGTTAGAAAAGGTCTAGAAATAGCAAGGTGGTAAGTGTTCAAAAACCACTAGTGATTTTGGGTGCCACAGATTCTGGGGATCCAGATTGAGACGCTGTTAGGAGTTTGCATTGTTAGAAAATGTCAAGCTACCAGTCCTCTGAAATTCAGAGCCCTTTAAGGTGTGTCATCTTGGGCATTCAAAGTGGAGCCATCCAAAACCATTAGTCAATACTGAAAATGTAGACCTTACTGCTCAATCTGTTCCATCAGCAGACTAAGTGGAAGTACGGGGCTCACCAATACCTCCCGGCACTTGGTGAATCTGCTGTACCAGGAGCTGATCAATGCAAGCTGCCTTCAACACCACTTTGGCTCCAGCCCAACAACTCCAACAACGAATTGGTCTAACTGAATGCGAGGCCAGGCTTACACTGGCATTTGTGCACCTCTTAACTGGGTAGATAAGGTACAAACCTAGGACAATATTTCCCTCAAGGATAACCGGTTTTTTTGTTAGCTGAGCTCCACTGAAATTCACTGTCACCTAAAACTGGTCAGGAATTTGCAGTCAAAATGGTTTCATGATGGAAAATACAGTTTATGCAAAATTGATTCCTTTTGCTATGTAAAACATCTATTTTGCTTACTCTTTCAACTCACCTTTGGGGAAAACTGAACAAATATTTCACTGCAGGTTGTCAAGAAGTTTTGTTTGGGGTTAGTTTGTACACTCATCTATGTCCACCTAAGCTGTTGCCACCATATGTCTCATGGGGATTGCAGTGAGGTCCTTCGAGGAGAATAGACGCACATGGCACCAAAATGACAACTCTCATGATGCATTGCAGTATCCCTTTTGGTTGAACCATCATGGTGAATCATGAGAGATGTAGTCTGTCCATGGAGCTCAGTTCATAGAGGAGAATGAAGTCATGAACATTTGGCCCACACCTTCCATGAGGCACCATGATAACCGAGGTGATTACATTTCAATGCTGAACTGACCTAAAATGAAATGTTTCCTAATCAAACACAGCAAGGACTTTTCTTGTTGTGAAAAATTTTGATATTTCAACCATTTGTCACAATTCAGTCTGAAAACAAATGTCCATAATTGGAATTTCCCAGTGGGTACAAATTCTGTGGCACGTGGCAGTAACCTGAAATGCACCCCCTTCATTGCATGCTGAAAACACACAACAATTACTTCGGTTGAACAAATACACGTCAGCCCCAGCAGAAGTTAGAATTATGCTCTAGTGATGAGTTACAGCACAGAACACTCTGTGTATACAGCCATAATGATTTCTGACGGATGAGATATTTACAAAGAATTTGTTTGGAAGTGTGGAGTGACAGGCCAATGTCCCTTTAAATGCTTACGATTTCTGGAGACATAATTGGACCCTGTTAACAGACAAAATAAAACAGATAAACATTTATATTGGCATTGGTCAGTTTTTGAAAAATGAAGCCCAGTTATTATAGTCCTATATTTTCTAGAGTGCTGCATGTTTTGCAAAGGTCGATAAAGGGAACCTGGGGCTCCCGGGGCCACGGGTAGTGGGGCCAACTGGCATGTGTTGTGTCTTCCAGAGCTGGCCGGGGCAAAATGGGAGAAGGGCTGGAATTTGGGGGAGGCCTCGGCTTTTCATTATAGCAGGTACAAGGGAGAAACAGAGGGAACATGGGGTGGAGAAATCGAATTGGTATGTGAGATGTCTGTACTAACTGAGGAGTATATGGGAAATAAGGAGAAAGAACCAGAAGTGTTAGTTAGTTTTGTTTATTATGACATAGTTGGCATCACAGAAATACACATGGCTGGAATATTGGTATAGAAGGATACAGCTTGCTCATGAAGGATAGGCACAGCAAAAAGGGAGATGTTGCCCGATACATCTAAAATATACACACGTGAACTGAGGTTGAGACAGAAATAGGATTCAAAGGGGTAGCTATGTTAGTCTAGTTCAGCAAAACAAACAAGGAGTCCTGTGGCACTTTTAAAGACTAGCAAATTCATTTATTTATTATTTATTGCATGAGCTTTTATGGGAGAAAATCCCACTTTGTCAGATGCTTGAAGAGGGGGAACTTACAGAAAAAGGAGACAGACTTGTTGAAAGTGTCTAGCTAAGGGTAAAAGGGGTAAAAAAACAAGGGCAATGTCATGGTAGAATCTACTACAGACCAGGAAGAAGAGGTGGATGAGACTTTTAGGAACTAACAAAATTGTCCAAAGCATGCAGCTGGTGGTGACAGGAAACTTAAACCACCCAGACATTTGTTGGGAAAATAACATGGTACGGCACAGATTGTCGAACAAGTTCTTGTAGTTTTTATTGGAACTGTCTGAGGATTCGGAAGTGGAAGGAAGCCAGGATAAGAGTGATCATGAAATGGTAGAGTTCATGATTCTAAGGACTGAGAGGAGGGAAAACAGCTCAATAAAGATAATGGATTTCAAGGCAGCAGACTTTATTACCTCCCTCAGTTTGCTAGGTGAGAGACCTTCGGAAGCAAGTCTAAGGGGGAAAACAGTTTAAAGCAGTTGGCAGTCTTTTAAAGAGACATTGTTACAGGCATAAAAGCCAAACAATCTCACTGCATAGGAAAGACAGTCCATATGACACGAGCAGTGGCATCCTGGAGGAGGGGTTGCTGGGGACCATGTCCCCGGGTACCAGCCTGTTGTGGGGAGAGGATGCTGGCTGACCTCTCTTCTTTGGAGTTGCCCCTGCTGTCTCAGACGGCCAAGGGCTGCTGGGCTTTAACATCCTCAGTTGCTGCACCACCCCTTCATTGGGACCAGGCAGTCAAAGATGGGGCTCTGGGGCACAGCCCATCATGTCACCATTTCTCCCGCTGTTGAGTGGCCTGGAGGTATCTGCCCCATCATTCCCACTCCCTGCTGTATCTGCCATCCCCACAGCGGGGTGGGGGAAAGAGGGGGATAGGAGACAATGGGAATCGAACCCCCAGACTCCTAGAATCCTTCGGTTGGAAAGGAACTCATGAGGTCTAGTCCAACACCCTGCTAAAAGCAGGGCCACTCCCATTAAATCGTTCCAGACAGGGTTTTGTCTAGCCAGCCTTTAAATGTTTCCAAAGATGGAGATTCCACCACCTCCCTAGATAACTCACTCCCTTGCAGGGTGTTGCTGCTGCTGCCATCACTGGAGATAGCTTGGGGATGCAAATGTAAGTGTTGGGCGCTGAGTCTCCCAGAGACCCAAGGTACACCACTGGACACAAAAGACTACCTGGCTTAATCAGGAGATCTTCAATGATCTGAAACTCAAAAAGCAGTTCTACAAAAAGTGGAAACTGGATTAAACTGTAAAGATGAATATAAATAAATGACACAAGTGTGTAGGGAAAACATTAGACCAGGAGTGTCACTATCCCGGGGGAAGACCCAAGGCCTGGACGTGGGCTCTGCCCCCTGGGCAATCGCCCCACACCCTGGCCCCAATCTTGGGTCGGGGTCCTGAGCTCCTGCCGCTGCCCCCAAACCGCAGCCAGGCAAGACGGTGGCTCCCTGGGCAGCCTGGCCTAGGAGAGACAGGTGCCACCGCAGCTGGCCCGGGGCCGGAGGAGACAGAGGGCTCCCTAGGCATTCAGGGCACTGGCTCCTGGACTTGGGGCACATGCCCTGCTTGCCAGGCACCAGTGACGCCCCTGCATTAAACAAGTCAAGACACAAAAGAAGACTAAACAGAGAAGACGTTCTACAAATATTTTAGAAGCAAGAGGAAGATCAAGGAACAGGTAGATTCATTAATCAATGAGGAGGGAAAAAACACCACCAGAAAATGTGGAAATGGCAAAAGTGTTAAATTATTTCTTTTTATTTTAGTTTTCACCAAAAAGACTAGTAGTGACTGGACCTCTAATATGAAGTGAATGCCACTGAAAATGAGGTAGGATCAGAGGCTGAAATAGGGAAAGAACAAGTTAAAAATTACTTAGACATCTTCAAGTCACCAGGGCCTGATGAATACTCAAAGAGCTTATTGTGGAGATGTCTAAGCCTTTAGTGATTATCTTCAAAAAGTCATGGAAGACAGGAGAGATTCCACAGGACTGGAAAAGGGGGCAAATATAGTGCCAATCTATAAATAGGGGAATAAGGAAAACCCAGGGAATTACAGTCCAGACACCTGAACTTTAGTACTTGAAGAGATAATGGAACAAATAATGAAGTAATCAATTTGTAAACACTTGAAAGATAATAGCATGATCAGTAACAGTCAATATTGATTTGTCAAAAACAAATCATACCAAACCAACTTGATAGTTTTCTTTGACAGATTAACAAACCTTGGAGATGGGGGGAAAACAGCAGATGAGGTATATCTTGGCTTTAGGTCTTTTGACATTGTCTCACATCACCTTTTCATAAAGGAATTAGAAAAACACAACCTAGATGGAGCTCCTCTAAGGTGGGTGCAGCACTATTTGGAAAACTATTCCTAGAGAGCAGGTACCAGTGGTTCACAGTCAAACTGGAAAAGTATATCAAGGGGAGTCCCACAAAGATCAATTCTGGGTCCAGTTCTGTTCAATATCTTCACCAATAACTGAAATAACAACATAGACAGTACACATATAAAATCTGTGGAGGATACTAAACTGGGAGAAGTTACAAAATGCTTTGGAAGAAAGGATTAAAATTCAAAATGATCTGGGCAAACTGGAGAAATGGTCTGAAGTAAATAGGATTAAATTCAATAAGAAAAAATGCAAAATACTTTACTTAGGAAGGAATAAGCAGTTGCACACATACAAAATAGGCAATTTTCACTAGGAAAGAGTACTGCATAAAGGGATCTCAGTCAAAGTGATCACGTACTAAGTAGGAGTCAACAGTGTTAACCTTGTTGCTAACAATTCTGGGTTGTATTAGCAGAAATGTTGTAAGCAAGACATGAGAACTAATTCTTCCTCTCTACCCTGCACTGATTAAACCTGAACTGGAGTATTGTGTCCAGTTCTGTGTGCCGTATATCAGGAAAGACGGGGACAATTTGAAGAAAGTCTGGGGAAGAGCAACCAAAATAACTAAAGGTTGAGAAACATGACCTATGTGAAGGAAGACTAAAAAAATTGGGTTTGTTTAGTCTGGAGAAGAGTAGACTGAAGGGTGACATGGTAAGTGTTCAAATACATAAAAGTTTGTTTCAAGGAGGAGGGAGAAAGATTGTTCTCATTAACCTCTGAAGACAGGACAAGAAGCGATGGGCTTAAGTTGCAGCAAGAGCAGTTTCAGGTGGGACAAATGTGAAAAACTTCCTAACGGTCAGGGTGGTTAAGGACTGCAATAAATTGCCTACAGACATGGTGGAATCTCCATCATTGGCTAACTGGTTCTTAACAATCTCCAAACACCTGTCCAGGATGGTCTAGATCAGTGGTTCTCAGCTTACCACTGTGTGGTGACATAGTAATGTATCCCGACACAGTGGCTGAGAACCACTGGTCTAGATAATACTTTGTCCTGCAAAAAGTGTAGGACACTGGAGTAGACGACCTTTCGAGGGCCCTTCCAGACCTAGCATTCTAAGTTGCTAAAAACTGTGCTTAAATTAAACACGAGGAATCCCACTGAAGTTAGTTGGAGAGGACTACATGTGAGAGCAGCTGCTTTAAATGCAAGTAAAAGGCACCCTGCCTGGTCCTGAACGATTTAAAAGACAGGAAACTCTTTGAAATGTATCTAAGGATTTGCTGTTGATGTGAAAGGGAAATTCAGACTTTACTGTGACATTTTTGTCTAGGTAGTTTACCCGCAGCCACACAGGCTGTCATTTATTTCTAGTCAAAGATTTCATGCATTTGCAAGAAAAATAAATAACTGAAAGAGAGTGTGGAAAACAGAAAGGGTCCAAGATACGTTATAATATTAGGCAAGTACATGTTACAAGAGGTTGATCGTTTCCACCCCTCTGGGGAAAGCATGCATCGTATACTGATCATGAAGAAAGAGACAGAGCTATATCTCCCATAAATATTTCAGCTATGTTCAGTGTAAGACAAACAGAATGTACTGTGAATACAAATAGTGTTACAACAGTGCCCCAACTTGCCTGTAAGGAGCTGTGGGAGACGCAAATGATTCCAACTGATCTCATCTATTACAGGTTTAATAAATTAGAAATGGTGGCCCTTGAGGAGGAAATGATGTCATTTTTTGCACAAGATGAGAACACTCCCCACCACTGTCTTTTGGTGGGAATTAAGATGGGCATTGGTAAATTTTACCACCTGCATCTCAGGGAATCTTTCCAACCAGAAGTCAGGACAGATCATTTCCTCACAAAGCAGGAAAAGGAAGACACATATGTCAGTAAAGGAAAAGGGTGCCTCGCTGATAAACTGCCTCAGTGTGATGGTAGGGGTTTCTCCAAGGGACAGGCCTAGACATGTGAAAGACATTTTCTCACTTGTGTGTTGAGGTGACATGTGGAGGAAGTACCTCAGATAACCTCAAAGGACAGTCCTATTATGAATCTAAGTAAAAACGCCTCCTTCTTAATCCACACGTTTTACCCTGTGTGCTCAGGGTCAGATCTGCTCACTACAGTCATAAAAGTAAACATCAACTGTAGCATGTCAGGAGAAATAATAAAAAAGTATTCTCTGTACTTAGTTATTTACCTGACATGTTACAGTTTCCATTTCATGCATCAGATGAAGTGGGATTACAGCCATGAAAGCACATGTGGTAAATAATTTTCCTAGTCTTTAAAAGTGCCAAAGGATTAAAAAGTTTCACTGCAACTCACAAAAGAGAGCTAAAGACACCATTCTAGACATGCTCCTGGTGCAGTGCTCAGGTGCCTAGGCTTGACAGTTCATAGCCCCGGCCCCTCTGGGCTTAGTGCATCAGTCCTGAACGTACAAAAAAACTGACTTGAGCCACTGCATTACAAATTAAGCATGCCCTGAGGGGCCAAATACCACTTGCTTTATTTATGCAAAATGCCCATTCTCTTTAGCAGTGTGTCAGCCAAATAGGCAGGATTTAGTCTGCTATGTCAGGCTTGTGCAATCCCAAACCAAGCAGGGAAGGCATGTATTATCTCTTGTCAGAATAGAATCATTCCCACACAAATATTTAGATAAGGCAGAGTTATGGGTGAAAGTCCAGCTCAACCCCCACCCCCCAGAAAGCACTGCCCTTTCTTTAGAAACTGCCTCACACACTCTTACAAACACCAGCCATGACAAGGCCTGGGAACGGTGGGTTACTTACCAGTGACCGTCCTTCTTCAAGATGGGCTGCTTGGATTCATTCAGAAATAGGTGTCTCTGTGCCGGAGTGCTTGATTGGTTGGAACCTTTTGCCCTAGCTTGTCAGAAGAGGGCAGGCAGCCACCTCCGCCCACGCCACCACGTGGCTATATATGCGGCCACTGCCCAACCTCTCCCCAGTTCTTACAAGTCGCCAACTCCAGATGCGGGGATGGAGGGAGGGTTCTGAATGAATCCGAGCAGCCTGATTTGATTGATTGATTGATTGATTGATCTCGAAGAAGGATGGTTACTGGTAAGTAACCCACCGTTCTTCTTCGAGTGCTGCTCGGATACATTCAGAAATCAGTGACTGCTAGCCATGTTGACGGATGGCAGGTGGAGTTGGCTCTTCCACCTTCAGCACAGCATGTCTCTGACTAGGGTAGCTGTCCACAAGCAAGGTCCTCGAGAGGTCTAAGGAGTCGACCTAAGGACTGTCATCCAGCCAAGGGTAACCTGGGATTGTGGGACCTAACCCAGTGGAGAGAAGCAGGCCCAGTTTGTCCAAGCGCCAATTGTTGCGCTTGTGCAGGAGGGACTGAGGTCTCCTTATGCATAAACATGATACCAATGCGTCATGGCTATAGTAGAGAAGTGTGACTGTAACTGCTCTGCCCAAGAGCGTATTGGCAGAGGCGTGAGAGTGCCAGAGGGATTAGTGTTCTTGCAGCAACATGAGTTAACATACCTCCTATAGGGAAATTCAGAAGGCCGTAGGATCGTTAGGCTGGAAGTGGTAGGTACCGACACTGCAATAAGCAGTGGAGGGGAGGTAGACCGTGTTTCCCTCGGTCCAGCAGTGTGAAGCACTTGCAGCTCATAAGCCCGATGGGAACATGAATCTGGTGCGCTTAGCATCCGCAAAAGGGATGGGCTACCAGAGGCGGATCAGTACTAGGAGAGCTACTGTGTCCTCGATAGAAAGGGGAAAGTGCGAACAGCCGGAGGAGGCAGCTGACGACCTGATACAGCACATTTGGGAATGAACCACCCGGATAGGCATGCAGAAGGGAAGGTGCCTGACCCACGCAACAGCCCTATACAAGGCAGACCAGGAGAAGAACTTCCCATGAGCCTTATGAATATAACCCAGGTCTATGTGAGCATACAGATGACGCCGTGACGGTCCCTGTTGAAGAGGACTGTCAGTATCAATAACCTTGTGAAGACACAAGGAAGTGGAATTATGGTTATTTCTCCCCCTTTTCTTTTTTGAATTCAACGGATGACAAATGGCCGAAGAAGTATAGAGACAAAGGGTTAATTGCGAAGAAGCAATGCCCAAAGGTAGGCTCTCAAGCACGATAATTCCAGCTGCCAGATCTCCGTGGCCTATGGGGCTAAGCTCACATTGGCTTACGTGACCTCCTACCACTGGAAAGAGCCCAACTGGTATGGTGCCAACCTTAGGCCTGGTGATGCACAGAGGTGTGTGTCAGGATTTGGGCTCCCTGAAGGAAGAGCCCCTAAGGAGGAAAAAAACGGGATATACCGAAGGAGGGAGCAGCGTCCTCCACGGGGACGGAGCAAAGGTCCGCCACCCCAAAGGTGCACATCCTGCAGTCTCTTGTAGGAGACTTTCAGTTTATCTGATGCGTCTTCTACGAGCGTGCTACTGTTGTCATTAGATCCTACCCTGAGAGTGAATTCTATCAGGGGATGGCTAGCTCCCAAACTCCCAGTGGCTAGTCAGGATCTCGGGACGGGCATAATATGAGGTCTACCCAGCGAGAAAGGCCTCTAGTAGTTGCCTAGGATGGAAACATAGAACCAAGTAGCAACTACTAGGGCTAGAGAACCCTGGGAGCATGATGAGGAAGACAGAGCTGTACCCGCGGGGCACCCAAACAGGGTTGTCCTGGAGCTGGGCCAGGATGAGCACAGCACTATGGTCATCCCCAGGGAAGAAGCTACAAGAGGGGCCCTGCTGAGTAGAGAAGGCAATGACTAGTACCCTGCCTGCGGGAGTGGTCTGCGGGCCATACCGGTGGATCCCAGCCAGGGGTGCCCTCCACAGGTCTTGGAACCCCTGACTCTGGGGATAAAGACGTCCTGCCTACCCACTGAACTGACTGGGTAGCTTTGACTGCGAGTTTGGTGAGGAAGTCAGAGGGACGAGTGTGTTCAGCTCTGACCAAGTTGCGAAGTGGGAGAGGAACATCGATATTATTATGTCATTTCCTCTTTTGGGTGTGACCCGAGAGCACCCCCCCCAAACTGAGTGGGGGAGAAGGGCACATTAGAGGTGGGGTAGTACCATTCCACCTCATGAAAGAAAACCCCATGTACGGGTGTTCAGGCTTTATGGTACATGCTGGGTAGCTGTGAACGACAGGCCCGGAGAGGGAAAAGAAGCCATTGTTCATTAGGGTAGACCATAAATGAGGCAGAGGCCCAGTTGGTGTGACCCCTCAGCAAGTTGTTCACCACGCTGTGAACCTGCTGGTAGTAGTGAGTGTAGGGGTTTTGTCACTGACACAGAGTCGCGAGTGAGTTATCAAAGGCCTGTGTCCCTAGGCAGGGTCCAGCCTGTATGTCTGGTACCTGACAGGAGGAAGCAACATGCCTGCTCTATGGGCTTAGGAAGGGGTTTTCATATCCTGAGCTGGAGACACATACCTTAAGACCCTGGGGTTGATCAGACGTGAGCTATGTTTAATCTAATCCCGTTAGAGGCAATCGGAAGGGGTTGGTTAGGGATGCACATAAGAAGGGTGGGAAGGTTGCCGCTCCCCCACTTTCAGGGCAGGGGAGCGACGCCTTCTAGGGGAAGGAAACAGGGGTCAACAAGGGGGCCTCTGACCACCTGGTGGTGGGGGGCAGTTTGGAAAGATAGGCTTTGTCCATGGGAAAGCATGCACGAGTAACGCTTCCTGGTGTGGAATAGTCGCAATAAAGGGGAAGGGCCCCGTTTGGTTTGGAGCAGGAATCGGTGGGGCGATACACTTCTCGATATTTGGAATGTGTTCGTGAATCCTTACATGTCCCGAAAGGTGAAGGAGCTGCTGCCCAGGGAGTGGGGGCTGTTGTGTACGGGGCGTGATAGCACCCTGGGAGCAAAACCTGTTCTCTAAGAGATGCCCATAGGATTTTGACCGCAGATGCCCACTGTGATCACTATCGTAGTCAAGGAGGTTTGGGTAATGGGAGGGTAAAGCCCCTTCAGGTATTGCATATTAGGTTAAACAGCGGGAGTATGGATGTGTGTCCAACCCTAATCCTATTCAAAAGACGAGAGAGTACTTAACCTCTGAACTGTCCACCCTCACCCAGAGGGAGAGGGGGAGAGGGAGAGGGGGGAGGGCCATCTGTCAGCTTGGAGGAATGGTACCACGGCAGAGGGCACTCAACGGCAGAGTCTGGATGGTTGACAGCATGGCTGTGATCATAAACGATACTGCTGATTGACCGGATGGGGTCCCTCCCCCGAGCTGCGTGGGGAGGGCCTTGCTGGAAAGGTCCCCCAGGTGGGTTTTGAACTGAAGTTGTGGTGGTAAGGATTGAGTCCTCACCAGTAACTAAAGAGAAGAGTGTGGGGGGGGGCAGTCTACTATGGGCCCTATGGGGCTGGAGGATGTGGAAGAGGACCCATCAGGAGAAGGCTGAGGTATTTTAAGTCCCCCCAGGGTCATGAAGGGTCCCCAAGACGGCCAAGGTCTCTTGTGGGAAGAGGGTGTTGCCCCCGAAAGGGAGATCAGGGGCCAGCTGCTGAGACGCTGGAGGCACTCTGGCTTCCTGTAGCCAGGCTGTGCGGTGCAGGGCTACCGCTGAAGCCACAGAGTGGGCCGCCATATCCACCACATCCCAGGCTGACAAGAGAAGGTCCTGGGAGGCTATTTTACCTTCCTCCAAGAAGGCATCATACTCTTCCGTGGCCTCTGGTGGGAGTAGGTGTCTAAATTTGTATATTGACTCCCGCACGTCCAACATCTATCTGCTTGTTAGGGCTTGATTGTTCGCGACCCACAACTGGAAAGCCGAAGAGGAGTATACTTTCCACCCCAGTAAGTCCAACTCCCTTGCATCCCTCGATGTCGGGAGGGGATCACGGGGAGTCTGACCTGGCCCTAAGGCTGCCTCCACCACAGCACAAGGTGGGACTGGGTGGTGGGTGAGTGAGGAGAACTCTGACCCCGGGACCCTGTACTTGAGACCAACCATGTCTGAAACTGGGGAGATGGAACCCAGGTTTTGCCAGCAGGAAGAGGCCAGGTCCCAGACACTCGGGTGAAGGGGTACCGTGAGTGATTCCGCAAAGGAGAACACCAGGCCAAATAAAGCATCAGAGGGCGCATTGAAGGATTAGATCTCCATCCCCATGTGGGCTGAGATACAGCACAGGAAACCAAAATGCGCCAACAAATCGCTTGTGTAAGAGGTTTAAGGCTCCCCTCGGTGACGGGGGTGGTACCGGTGTGGTCGCAGAGGCCTCTTGTGGAGACCATTCGTGAGGGCGGTACTGGAAGGGCGATGACACCGACACCCGGTGCCAAGGCTGTTTAGAGCCTTTTAAAGCCCCTTCCCCCGGGCTGGCAGAGAGGGAAACATCTCTGGACCCACGGGGTGGTACTGAAGATGGCAGGGTGATATGCTGCTGAGGAGATGGCTCCACAGTACCAGGACTCAAGGGGGTGATAGGCTCTGGGGCTTCGGAGCCCGGGGCCAGTGGCGGGGAAGAAAGAGTGATGCCGCTTGTGCTGCGCCCAGGCCCTCAACATGAAGGCCGGCTTCTGTCTTCTAACCAGCATCGGGGAGGGAGGTGTGGGCAGCAGGAGGAGTGCCCTGGCAGCCTCCACTGCCTCCGGGGTCATTGGGATTGGCACGATCCTGACTGGTCCTGGGGGGGGGGGAGCTCCATGTCGAAGACATGGGGATATGTCGGCACTGCGGTACCAAGGTTGGTACCGAGCTCGTCCTGCAGCCCCTGTCAGCATGGTGCCAGGCGGGTTCCGGTGCCGAACTGACACGCAGTGCCACAGGAGGTCCCAAAGCCTCGGGGGAAGAGCACTGAGCCTACTTGGAGGCCAGGGCATGGCACCTTTGCTCCCTGTCCTTGATTGCCCTTGGCTTGAAGGACAGATAGATGGAGCACATGGTGACCATGTGGCTTTCAGCCAGGCACTGGAGGCACTTCTCAGGGGAGATCGTCCTGCGGGAAAGCTTGCCGCATTCGGCACAGGGTTTGAACCCTGGCATGGCGGACGACGGAGGAGCACGATGTTCCGGCCCAAGAGGGAAGACCTTCTTCGGTGGAAGTAAGTCCATAAATAGGTGCTCCCAGTCGGGCGAAGAGCTCATAAAGAGAACGAAAGACAGGCTGCTTGCGAGGAGCAAGGAGCAGGCAGTTCCACAACTGACGCAAAGGTGGAAGAAATGAAACTGAGGAGGGGGTCGGGCGGTGGCCACATATATAGCCACGGGGTGGCACAGGGGCAGTGGCCGCCTGCTCTTCTCTGACAGGCTAGGGCAAAAAGTTCCAACCAATCAGGTGCTCTGGCATGGAGACACCTATTTCTGAATGTATCCAAGCGGCACTCAAAGAATGAATTGATCAGGGAGCCAGTCAAGTCCAAGGGATGGTCCGTGTGCATTGCAGTGTTACCTGGCTGGGACACAGGCAAGGGACAGTATCGTGAATGGTTGGGGAGGCTTTTACTATTGACGGGTTTAAAAGTGCTCTAAGTTTTATATGAATAAGAGGCTCGGCCCTAGATCCTCGGCTATCACATTGCCATGGGGGGTGAAAGTGGGAGAACTAGATCTTGACCACCTTTGCAACACCCTGATTCAGGACCATCCCAGCTCCTAGAGTTAAATTAGAGAAGCCATAGGGATTCATCTGGTGCCTAGTGACCCCTGAGGACCCTGCCAACTGAAGCACAGCAATATCCTCCTTATGCCCATTTCTTCCAGCTCATGTTCTTCTGCTGAAGGCTGCAGGGGAGAAGGCCCCAAGGGACAGAATCTGCCAGGTTTCCAGAAGTGCAAATCTGCTGGCCTCAAGCTGAGGATCTGGCCCATAGGGCATCTTTCCTTAAACCCCAGGGAACCCTATTAAAAAACCCAGGATTGCACCCTGAAATGAATGTGAAGGCCAGATTCTCCCAGTGAGCCAAGTGCAGGGACCATCCTCTTCAGTTGGAAGAGGGTTGGGAGTGGAATTAGGCTAAGTCCGCTGTTGAGTGAGAGCATCTCTGTATGGATTTCAAGCACCAAGGGGACTGTTGCTCTTTGTTTCTGCCAAATTCTATTTTATTGACAGAGGTGGGAGCGAGGGAGCGAGCCCCTGGATCATCAACTACAAATTTATGGTTTCTGGAAAGAACACATCTGCAATGCGGCTGCTTCCTCCTGCTAGAAGCAGTGTCCTGAAAGTGATTCTGGCCGTACTTATAAAACCACAGACAAGAAAGACCACCACACTGCAGCATCAGAGAGAAGCCATTAACCCTAATACATTTAGGCGGGGATAAGCATCAGTCCCTTTTACATGCAAGGAAGACATGATTTATTCCCATTCAAAATTATTACCCCATTCAAAGCAACCACCTTATGTTTCCTCTGCTCACTCTTGTTTTCTTCTCTCTCTGAACTGAACTTGGTCCTCTGGAAACCTAGTGGGATAGTTCTCCCCCAGCTCCTTTCATGGTCCCCACCATGGGGATCTGAGCCCCTCACAGACACTTATGGATTTCAGGATTGCTAGACCATTCAAAACTCATGAATCAGGCTCACCCAAAGGCATGTGAGCTTTCTGACATCACAAGCTGGTCAAATATTCATGCAAAACAGTGACTTTCCAGTCAGCCACTTAGAAGAGACTTGCCTTCCCCTACATTACTTCCAGAGTAGGGGAGTTGCATCCTGATCCCTTCCATCTTCCACCCCACTCCTGGACTCCTCCTGCATCACCTCTGTTTCCTCTGGTGCCTCATGTTATCTTGTTCTTCTTAGTGTCCTTCTTTTCCCACAGCCCCTTCTTGCCCCATTTCCCTCTAACCCTTAAATATACTTCCATCTCCCCCACTTGGCCATCCCATGCACATTTGACCATGTCTCTACTACTCCTCAAAGTGCCTGTGTCTTGTCTAGCCACACCTGTAAACCATTGTACAGCTGCCATTTTGTCTGTGGCCATGGATTCAGCCTCAGGGAAAGGAATTTGCAGCCATCTTGGTTAGGAGCAGCCTCACTTCCACATGCAGAGCATCTGCAAAGGTATGTCTACACTGGTGCCTTAGGTCAACTTAAGGAAGCTTAAGTCAACCTACAGACTCTTGTAGCTACACTGTGCTTTTATTAAGTTGACTTCAATGCTTCCTTAAGTCGACTTTGTAACACCACCTCTTAAGGTTGACTTAATGCTTAAGTTGACCTTATTAAGTCAACATAAGCCAATGTAGATGGGGAAAGCCCTTAAGTCGACCTAATTGTCCTCCAGGCCCTGTCCCAGAGTTCTTTGTCACCAGTAACAGCTACTCACAATGCATCACTCCCCCTTTGACCTACCACCCGCCAGTGTTGACGCAGGCAGTCAACAGGAGTTTTCAATGTGGACTCTCTAAGTCAACTTACCAAGGTCAACTTAAAGTTGGCCTTGTTAGGTTGACTTAACAGAGCCTCCAGTGTAGACATACCCTAAGGGAATAGTGGCATCTAGCTACCTTCAGCCCCATTGATAGTAATGGGTGATGGTGGCCATTTTGTATAAGAGGAAAGAAATGACTTGACAGCCTTTTTTTCATGAGACAGTTTAAAAAAAACCAACACTCTAAATCCACTAGGCTCATGAGAGTTGCCAGCATTGGGGTTTTAGCCATACAGACCCCTCCTGTAGTTCCCAGCTTTCTCATCCCCATTTTGCAGAGGAGTAAGACTCAGGGTACATTGTGACCCAAGGTTACACTATAAAGCTATGGAGGAGCTAGAAATTGACTCCCAAGGTTACACTATAAAGCTATGGTGGAATTAGGAATTGACTCCACATCTCCTAAGTCTTAAGGGGGGGGGGGGGCCCTAACGACCATAACATCTTCCTCCCTACAGGCCTGTAATTTTCCTGGAGTCTTATTTAACTAAGAAACAGCATCAACAGGAGCTGCAAGAAAGGCAGCTCTTCACACAGTAGCTTCCCCAATACACTGAGAGCAGAGCCCATGTCCTAATATTGAGACATTAGTTCATTCTCCTAATGTGTTAAGCTTGGCCTTCTCTACTTAGTCTGCCAGCTACACTGAGGCTGTTTTTGTGCTCCCTCTTTCTGCTCCACCTCCCACACACTTACTGAAGTAGAAAAAGGCCAGCCAATGTGTATTTTAACAGCCCCACTTTCCTGCCCTCCAGGGCGCTTTGGGAAATAAGTCTGGTGACCCTCCATTAGGATGACTCAGCCAGGACCAAGACCTCCGCATTAGACCATGATAAGGGGGGAAAGAAAGCCTCAGTTACAGAAGATGATTTGCTTATTCAGAAAATATAGGGTGGGAGTTGGAGTGCACGTTGTAGTCACTTCTCCAAGATGTTTGCACAATATCTTCCTGTGGAGAACAGCCGCTAGCCCACACCATAAAAGAATGCAGCACGTGCTGTGCCCTATGGCTGGCTGATGCCTAGAGCAAATGACAGGTCTAGGAAGGCATGTCCCTGCCCTTTTGAGGGTGTTCAACACTAGCTTGGAACCTTTTTTTTCCCCCCTCAATTGATACTAGAGCAGGTATGTGAGAGACAAAGCAGAAATCTCCTTATGCCCTTTCCATCACCCCAGTGTGATGGGGTGTTAGATACAGATACTTGCAATTCAATAACTGTTTCCCCTACAGCTATTTTTAAGGCTAGGTTAATTCTCTGCCTAGAGTTGTGAAAAATGACCATGCCTGCAAAATGATCATTGTGAATTCTGAAAATCGGAACCCTCCACCCCCAAGAAAGAAAATGTTTATAAACATTTACAAACTGCATGAAATTTTGCACTGGTCCCCAGTCTCATTTGTAAAACAAATCAAACAAATATAAACTTTCTTTGCAAATTTTCCCAGCCACAGCCCTTTTTTGCACTGGTAAATATAGACATTAGGCATTTCCTAGTGGGAAGACCATTCTGAGCTTTTTTGGGGAAAAATATATATTGGAAACCACAAACAACGTCAAGAGGGCTATACCGACCAGCTGTGAAATCTGGGAAAACATTATTTGACATGAGTCTTGCCAATGCTGAGAATTATTTCACCCAGCTCAGCTAGACACTAAATTTGTCAGTAACTAAGGTACCCACAGATTATTCTAATGCCTGAAGTCCATTAAAAAAATTAGACACTTCTCATACTTTACTGGAACAGATTGTGTATCAATCAAAGTTCTTCTTGTTGTATTTGTAGAAACTGGGTTACACACTCAGTTTTCAGTTCATTCCTGTGTTAGTTTTGGAGTCATCACTCAGGAGGGACAGAATGATTAATTTCTGAGCTACATTTTTGCTTTGAAGTATCTGTATGAACTATTAATAAAACCACCTTTGTTATCTCATGCTTTAGAAACCGCAAATTAGATCTGCTTTAGGCCCAGTCCTGTGCTCCTTGCTGCCATGAGACATTTTATCTAAGCTAGGACTGGTGATCTGGGCCTTTTGGCCACGAGCCTGAAGGAAGAAGACAATTTTGAGGTGGAATCCAGTCCTCTGTTTATTATATAGGCAAAAATGCCCATAATGTAGGCAATGGGAATCTCACATGGCACAGAAGTGCAGTCTTGGGTGCAGAGTTGACGATGTAAAGGTGGGGCTTGGAGAATTAATGTGACATCAGTGGTGTACCAAAACTATCTCACACCTGGGGGGCCAAGTCACATTCACCCTCCCCCCCCACCCTGTGCAGCCCTACCTGCCCAGGGCAGGAGGGGTCCCAGTGGCTGGAACCTCTCCTGTTTTGTGTGGGGGTAATACATAGGGTGGGGAGGCACAGGGGGAGGCAAATGTGACAGCCCCCAGGCACGAGGCAGTCACTGGCAGACTACAAGAGTGTGCTGGACTGGCCCCACACCGGAGCCCGACTAGAGGGGCCCCTGGCTGCTCAGTTTTGGGGAGCCGCCCAGTGCCCCCACTCTCCCACAGCATGGACCAGACTGTTGGAGGGATGGCAATGTAGAAAGGAAACTTCTAATAAATGAGGGAAAGTAACCTGGCATTAATTTGGAAAACACTTCAAGCAAGATTCGTAAGTATAAAACCACGAGCAGAACAGTCACCCCAAAATATGTTGTCAGTGTCTTTTGCCTCAGGTTATTAAAGCCGACAGCCAAATGTTCCTCTAACAAGCCCCCCTCTTTTCCCTTCCCTGCATGCCACTCATGATTATTGTGCTTGATCAGCAAATGTTCACAGTTCGGAGGAGTCGTCGTGTGAGTTTCCCATTCATGGAGGTTGAGAAGGTACCTTGCTAGCTCTGCAAACCATTCTGCTCATTACAGCAGCTACTTCATCTTCCCATCTCATTCTGCCAAAAGCTTGGTAGCCTGTAGTACCCTCTACAACAGTGGGTTACCTACAGTAACTGTCCTTCTTCAAGATGGGCTGCTCGGAGCCATTCAGTATTAGGTGTCTCCGTGCTGGAGCGCCAGATTGGTCAGAAAAGCTTTGTCCTGGCCTGTCAGAAGAGGGGAAGCGGCCACCGCCCCTTGCGCCACCCGCAACTATATATACGGCTGCCTCCCCGCCCCCTCCTCAGTTCCTTGGAGTCACCAACTCCAGAAGTGGGGACGGAGGGAAGGGACCTGAATGGATCCGAGCAGCACATCTTGAGGAAGGACGGTTACTGTAGGCAACCCACCATTCTTGGAGCACTGCTTGGATACATTCAGTATTAGGTGACTACTAGCCATGCTGACGGATGGCGGGTGAAGTTGGTACTTCTGCCTTCAGCACAGAGACAAATTCCCAGGAGCAGACCCCCACCAGCAAGGCACTTGCCGGGAAAAACAGCGAGTGGGCTTGACGGCCCGGAAGGTGATGGCTGAGGGTCTGCTAGGGCGGGGTAGGCCTGAACCACAGTGACCGAAGAATAAGGGTCAGGCCAGGTCACCTGGGTTGGGAAAAAGGAAAAACAATCTGAAATCAGACTGCGCAGGTGCCCTGCTGAAGGGGGAACTTGTACCGTAACAGTCCGATAAGTTGGCCCATGGCGCAATTTATGAACGCGCAAGAGAACGTCAAAGGCTAGCAAGAGGACTAGCTGAGTAGGTGCATCTTGGTGGGATGCAAGAAGGCATAGAGCACCGCAAGCTTCCAGGATCCAGCTAGTCATAGACTAGTTGGTGGTTGCTAGTTGCATATGAAGTAAAGGGAGACGGGCAATGGCTGCCATGGAGAATGCAGTTATGCGTGCCGTCTGAGCCAAGGTGAAAAAAAGGGGTAAACCATGAGGTGGCTCAAGGTTGGCTGAGAAGGCCACAAAGCACGGCCTACAGTCTATGGGTTCGGGTCAAGAGGGAGGGGGCTGAGGCCTTCGGCGTGAATAAATGACTCCAAGTGCGGAAGTGCATGATTCAACTGGAATGGCCCTATAACTGGCTCTCATACGAGAGGCATGGAAAGTACTGGCTGCAACGTGGCCTAGCAATTGGTGAGGAGGCCTATAAGCTGCTAGAATACGGGGGGGGGGCACCCCCCACCCGGTGTGGACCCATCAGATTTTCCCTTCGGCTCTTACTAGAGCATGGGAAGACTGGGGAAAGGTGGAAGGAAACTTCCACTATTGTTTGAGAGTCCTTAGGTGATTAGGGATCGAGGGAGGCCAGGAGAGAACCTCCAGCCTCAAGACCTAAGGTCTTTATCTGGCGAGTATCTCTACCATCTTGTCTGCCAGGGTTGTCCAGGAGGCATCTCTAAGACACGATATGAGGGAAGGTACCCCTGAGGGCCCTTCTAGGCTTGAGAAGGGAGCCTAAGTCAAGTGGTAGCCGGTTTTGAGGGACACCCCGTTATGAGAGAACCAGATGGGATCCCCACCCAAAAGGGGGGGGGGGAACGGAGGAGAGAAGAGGCGGGAGAACTGTCGGAGCCACCATACGTCGCCTAGGAGAAGAGGGTTCTCTGCATGTTGCACCATGGGAATAGCAGTGGTGTCAACAGGGTCCTTGAGAGAAGCGAGGGGGACCGCAAGTATGTCATGCCGCTGACACGTGTGGGGAGGGAGTGGTAGCCCCAAGGGCTGAGCTGGGTATAGTGGACCATATGCAGGTGGCAGGGCGGGAAGGAGAGAGAGAGAGAGGGAATATGAGTGTTGTGCCCCGCCAGGGGAAGAATGAAGGTAACGCTATGTACGTGCCCAAGAAACAGGGAAAAACCTTCGTCTAATATAGACGGCCATCCCCAAGGCAGCGGATATCGAGTAGTATGCGTGTGGGCACTCGAAGGGTAGGCCCTGCACCATTACTTGAGGTGTGGAACCCGGCAAGGTGTTCTCCTTTTGGGGTTAGGTGTCCCCAGTCATACCTGTTGACCCTGGGCACCGTAGGTGACCCTAAGGGTGATAGATCAGAAAGGGGGATATAGGTGGGTCCCCAGTTCCCAGTAGGTATCCAGAGGTAGGCTGGGGATCCTGCAAGGTGGGAGGGGGAGAGGGAAGTGGTGGACTGTACCTACGGTTCCTACAGGGGTATACTTCCCTCTATATACACCTTCCCGACAATGACGTCCTAAACATCCGTGTTTTCATATAGGCGTGACCTGTTGACTGCGGAGGAAATTCCCGGCAGAGGGTCGCAGTCTTATTGCGGGCAGCTCTGACTAGGGCATCCCCCCTTTTCCTTCCCCCAACCCGGGTACGCGGGGTCCTACCTGGAACGCGCGTGATGACCACTGAAGTCCTACTAGGGGGAAGGTCTTCGGACGTGAGCATCTCGGAGCCCCGCCAAAGCTAGGCTACAGCGAGGAGCGTCCCCGTCCCTTGACAGGCTAGGGTGGGAAATGCGATGGCGCAATCGGGGAGGGAAACCTGTTGTATGGGGGGGGCGGTTTTCGTTAGCAGGTTCAGATCTAAGGGGAGCGCCACTGCCAAACCCCCGATGTGTAGGGCTCAGGCCCGGGTAGGGGCTCGAACTCTGGACCTTCATGTTAAGGGCCTGGTGCTCAGCAGCTAGCCAGGTAGACCCGTGAGAGTATGAAGGTGGGCCTAAGAGGGCCTGGCCAATCTGACCTTCTTATGGGAAAAACTAGATGGGTGGGCTAATGGCACCTTAAGCCAAGGGGGTAGCAGTAACTGGGTGGCTCACACACCTGAGGGTGGCTACGACCCTTTTCTATCCAAGAAACCTTCCGTCACTGGAATGAAGCTTTCAACCATGCCAGGGTTTAAACTCTGCGCTGAATGCGGCAAGGCCTTCCCCAGGGACGACCCCCACGGGAAGTGCCTGAGGTGCTTGGGCAAAGACCACATGGTCTCGACATGTTCCATATGTCTCTCCTTCAAACCCCAGACCATCAAGGAGAGGGAACAGCGACGCCACGCCCTAGCCTTGGAGGAGGCTCAGCACCCCTCACCCGAAACCTTGGGTTTGAGCCTGGCCCCGAGATCCAGTCCACAGTAGATTCTCCCGGTTGGCGAAGCTGATCTCACGGGACAGGGCGCTTGCAACAGCAAGGAGCGGATGTTCCAAATCCGATGCACAAGGCAGAAGAAATGAAACTGAGGAGGGGGCGGGGAGGCGGCTGTATATATAGTCGTGGGTGGCACGAGGGGTGGTGGCTGCCTCCCCTCTTCTGACAGGCTAGGACAAAGCTTTTCCGACCAATCTGGTGCTCCAGCACGGAGACACCTAATACTGAATGCATCCGAGCAGCGCTCAAAGAAGAATAAACATCTGCAGATCACACCATCTAGTGGCTTCTCAACTAACCCTTGACTTTGCCCTCTCCCTTTTAGCAGGGGGTTGGATTAGATGATCTCATGAGGTCCCTTCCAACCCTATGATTCTCTGATTCGAGTGAGTGCCATTCAGTTAAGGGTGAGCCTCTCAGTCTGGACATGCCAAGCACAGGCCTGCTGTCCTTTTTTCACACAACACAGATAACAGCACTTCATTTCTCCTGCCTTCGAAAACTCAGTGACTTGTGATCCAAAAGTAGCCAAAAATGATCATTTTGGCAAAGCAGTCCCCTGGTGCTGCACACCTAGGCAGAGTGGCTGTGTCTGTGGAACCAAGACAGCCTCCTGAAGTTGTTTTCCCGAGCTCATCACTAAACATCAGAAGAGAGCTCATGCAGACACTGCGTAGCCTAGCAGGTTGGATAGGTTACTTATACTATGGGACTCTTCACATCATATCACTGACACAATTTGGAATAACCCACTTTCTGTTATTAACATATGTACTACCATCCAACCACACCTTGAATAACCTCCCCAACATCTAGAAAAGTGATGTCCCTGAATATCTTAACTCTTGTACTGCAAACCCCCAGTCCTGATGCTGAAGCTCAGTGGTTTTCAAACTTAGGGTTGGTATCCAGTACTGGGTCGCAGACTCTCAGATACTGGGTTCTGGCACCTCTTGCTGCTGCGAAAAGACTGGAATGCATTGCGCAAAGATGTAATTATTGGGTCAGGGGCATAAATGATTTTTTCAATGGGGTCATGTGCAACAGAGCTTGAAAACCACTGCTGTAGGTCACATGGTGGTTGTACTTGAAATCTATGCCATAACTTGTCCCTTCGCAATGACCTGTATTTGAAAAACGGCTGCCCAGCCAATCCCTATGTTTAACCCTATGATTGCCTGTTCCTTTATGACATTTTCTTAATGAAAAATTTTAAACCTGTTCTTATGGAGACTGGATTTATTGGGGTTAAATTGAACAAGCTATAAGCCCGAGAGCTTGATGTGTTCCAACCTGGGAGGGAAGGAACTGTTAACGATACACTGAGGCAGCTCTACAAAACATATCCTCAGAGTGAAAAATCCCCATTAGAGCATAACCTGACTCCACAAACAATGAAATGAATTTTTACCCAAATCATTAACACTCCAGAAAATGATTCTCCAGGAGTCCCTGCTGTTATGACAGTAGAGATGAGGGCTGAGGCCTCTTCTTCCTGTGCGTACTCTGAGCAGCGTGACTGAATAAGCATGGAAGGTGCAATCAACAGTTCACATCAATTACTTGGAGCTATAAAACTAAGTAATTATGAACAATTATTACCATTTTTTCACAGATTAGATCCGCAGTATTTTAATTTTAAAGACCCAGATTTAATTGCACATCCCCTTGATTCTCACTAGCAAGCTCCTTCCTTCACAGCGTCCATGTTTATAAGCTCTAGTCTTGGCCCAAAGGGATCAGTCATTCCCCATTAGATTTAGCCTTAATGCACTCTCTGTGCAATAAGATAACTGATCTAGGACATTTCCCCCTCAAGATAACCAAAAACACTGTTCCAAAGTCCATTTCCCATCTGTCAGGAAGATTTATCTGTATGCCTTGGGTCAATGCACAGTTGTATCTGGACTGCATTCTGTCTCTCGACTCATGCCATATGCAATTCTTTTGATTTCAGTGGGGCTAGCCAAATAGCTCCACTTCATGCCTGGGCTAACTCCATCTTCTAATCTTGCAGCGCTCTTTGTGATGTCTTTCATTGTTAAACGGCCATCTGGCTCCTTCCTGAAGGCTTGGTTTAGGCAGTGTGCTAGCCCCCAGCAATGCATGTTCTTTCTGCTGTTGGTAACGCAGTAGAATCAGTGTTCATCTGAAGCCTTTCTTACCTCACGTGGCAGAATTATTTTTCACCGTTTCTCCTATGCCTCTTTTGGGGTTTGCATTCATAATTCCAAACACCATAAATAAAGAATGAAAGAGCACCTGGTCATAACATTTGCATGGTGATTTCCATTAATTGTTACGCGAACCATGCATGATTCCAGGAAGCTTACGCTTTAGAAATAGCAAATTTTCCATCATTCACTAGAAGCTTTTTGTGCACATGCCATTTTAATCTTGCTTGGAACAAACATTTACGGTGCATAATTGATGTGTTTGGGATAGCTACGTATGCCTTTAGCCGTTCCACTGCCAGGCTATTTTTAGTTCTGGGGATCACCAACTCCCAAGCTTTCAGCGATGACTGTAGTTTGTAACAGAGGCAGCTGGGAATTATGTGATAGCAACTGGGAGGATCAGAGCTCTTCTGAGGATGCTGTCCCAGCCCTAGCAGAAAGTAATTACCAGCCACCTTTATAGGGCATGAAACCTTTCCAGAATCTATTAGCCTAGCTTAGGCACTTCTTTTATGTCACAGAAAAACAAAACAAGATAGGGTGGGAAAACACAAAGAAATGGAAATGCCCGTAAAGCTGAAAGTTTTGTGTTTTCTACATGGGAGAAAAGCCATTGTTAATGGCACCATGAAGCAATCCTACAAAATACCTTATGTATTTAGCCTTGGCCTGTGCTGTGGAGCTGATGGAAAGCCTGTTGAACAATGTGGAAAGAATCCCAATGGCTTCGATAGGCAGGTATCCATTGCATTCAGTGGACTTTGGATCCGGCCCTGAGAGCAAGAGCAAGTGGGTATAGCCTTCGCTCTGGGAAGCCTCTGCCCAAAACAGAATTCCAAGAAGAATTTTGCCCCTGTGGGGACAAATGCCAGCATGTATTGGCTACTCCCTTGAAAAGGAGAAGCATATGTTCTCACCCCAGCTAGCACGTGCTGCAGATAGCAATGTGCACGCTAGCTGCAAGGCTGGATTAAGACAGAGGCTTTAGAGGCTGCAACCCAGGGCCCAGGAAAGGGGGGACCCGGGGGGACACATGGGTGTAGCGGGGAGCCTAGTGCCAGCTGTTGAGTGCAGGGCAGCAAAGAGCTTGCAGGGGGTGATGGGCCAGCCCTTCATAGTGTGCAGAGGACAGGGGGGCGAGGCAGCCCCATCAGAGCCAGCTCCCCTGGCTGGTAATTGTCAAAGTCCCTGCGCTGCAGCACCTCCTCCCCAGCCCAAGGTGTTGTGGCATATGGGGTGGGGATGGGGGGAACATGCCCCTGGCACAAACCTGGGGGAGAGATGCCGGCCAGCCCCTCCTCAGAGGAATCTCTTCACTCCCCTTCTCCCCTTCTCATGTCTCTGACAGCTGCACCAACCAGGCCCCTCTGCCTCCCAGCCCCTCACTGAACTCAGTGAGGGGGACAGAGGATACCAGTGGGGGAGTGCCTCCTCCAAGGGCTATGTTGGTCCCCTTTTAGCCAGTGCCCAAGGCATCAGGCTTGGCCCCCTCCCACCCTTTTGCTCAGTAAGCCACTGAATGAAACTGGGGACACTGGTGGGCGAAGGCAGTACTGCATGGCACGGAGGGTAGGGGTTAAAAAATACATGGGGACGTTACCCCACCAAACTGGGGCAAAAGAGGTAAGTGCCACATGGGTAAATGTGCAGAAAGGGTTGGGATAGAGCCAAGCCTACATTTGCAGCTACACCCATCAGCCCTCATGCCCCCTCCGACAGGTATAGAGCCCCCATTTGCAGGGCAGTTGAGGGGGTACCACCAGTTGAGGGGACCCCACAAAATCTAAGAGCCCCAAGGGAGGGCTATTCTGGCCCTGACTAGCTGGGTGAGGCATTAGCCTTTCCTCTTAACAAGCGGACCACATCCCCCTAAAGCCATGGTGTGTGGACAAGTGTTGTAGCCAGTCTCCCTTTGAGGCACCCGTGTGTTAATTAGGAATCGTACCCTTCTGCTGGGCAGAGGGGATAAAAGGAAGAGGCTCTGTAGGCACCAGCACAGGACCCCCATGGTGGAACTTCTTCCTGAGCTGACCTAGTGGGTCACTTTTCATCATTCCTCCAGCTTTGCCTAAACTCCTTTTGTACAATCAGAATTATGCACCCAGGCAGTCCAGGCTATTTGGACACATCTGCCTATTTTATGACTGACTTACATAGCCACAGACCTTAGCCCAAGGCCCTTTAAAAAGTTTGAGGCCAGCCTGGGACAGATCAAGAGTGACACAGAACGCCTCACAGATGGCAAGTGTCACACTCAACAAGCCAAGTACCTTAGGCAGCAAACCTCATGGCAGGCAGAGCACGACATTTAAAAGCAGTTTTCTTCAAGCAGACATTTATGAAACTTAAGGCTAGACTGTGCCTTAGAATACAGTGCCAAGTAGGAGGCGAGAGCTGGGATGCTCATACCCCTACGAGGCACAATTTCTCTGGCACACAATGTTCCCTTTAAGCTGCGCGGGCATGTGGCCGCGCAGCCCAACGCAGCCCCCCCGTGCAGGGAAAGCTGCTGGCCACGCAGGACAGCCAGCCAGAGTCCCGGCTCAGAGCTCCTCTGGAGCTGGGAGTTATTAAAACTCCCACCCAGAGAAGCTCTAACGGAGCATGCCCAGAATGTCTGAGCATGCTCCGTTAGTGCTTCTGTGGCCCCAGGAGGTGTGGCTGGGCTGTGCTGCTCCAGCGGCAGGGTAGGCTTGTGGGGAGGTGTTGGGCAGGCTGGAGGGTTACCAGGGGAGCAGGCCCATGCGGAGGGGGCATGGCAGGATTGGACCCGCGGGGGGCGGGGAGCCGCGGAGCAAGCAACAGGAGTTGCTCAGCTGCCTGAGGCTCTTAGAGGGAACATTGCCGGCACACCCTTCCTCCACTGGGGAAGAGTGTGTCATCAGCCTTTACTAAGCACAACAAGTTTCCCACCTACTGATTGGGGAACCAAGCCATTGCTCTGCTCCTTTACCTATCACTCTTAATTCCCTCAATGAGCAGAGCACTGGGTACAGAGCCGCTGTTCCCCCTGACCACCTTCCTCAACTATTGTGTCTAGACACAATATCCAGGTAGGCCCTATGTGTTCTTGGGTCCAGTATAAAGTCCCAGTGCCTAGTGCTGCAGAGAAAACGAGAGTCATAGAATCATAGAAACTGGACGGGACCATGGCAGGTCATCAAGTTCAGTTCCCTGCACTCACGGTTGGACCAAGTACCCCCATGAAACCATCTCTGATAGGTGTTTGTCCTGTGGCACCTTAAAGACTAACAGATCTCTTTGGGCATAAGCTTTCATGGGCTACAACCCACTATGTCTAGTGATGAGCTTGGGAAGATTCTCACACAATCATATGATTCCAGAAAGCAGGAATTTAAGAAACATCCCAAATATTGCATCTGAGAAAGTGGGTTGTAGTCCGCAAAAGCTTATGCCTGAATAAATCTGTTAGTCTTTAAGGTGCCACAGGACCCTTCTTTTTGCTGTACACAAACTAACATGGCAACCCCTCTGGAAATTTGTGCTACAGAGTAGAACAAGGATTTAAGTTAGCTTCTCATGATGTGGAAGTCTCATCTTTGGGTTTTTTTTGCTGATGCAACATCCTTCTGAATAGATACATTTCAAAATGAATGCATTTTTAAGTACTGTGTTCTGGCCAGATTGGGTCAAAAATCGGAATTGCCTCCACCTCAGAAGCATGTCTAAGATTTTGACACCTGTTTTTGTTGTGAAAGGGGACAACTATTTTAATTATCAACTTTTTAATTTTTGTGTGTGTGTGCAATAAAGCTCAAAACTATTTCAACTCAAAAATGTCAAAATGTTTCATTTTGGTTTGTCAAACTGCATTGAAAAATTTAATTTGGGTCAATTCAGACTTGAACTGCCTGAGCTGCTGTAGTGCCTCTTGGGAGTCGCAGCAGTTCAGATTCTTCGTGTCCCCATTCTCCTCTACGGCTGGGTCTTCCAGTCAGACTATGTCTCCCACAATACACCACGGCTGTGGTTCTTCTATGAAGAACCACAGCAATATGACCACAGGTGTTACTGTGAAGGATCATGGGAGATGTAGAAGATCCTGAGAGGAGAATGGCCACATGACCCAAACTACAACTGCTATGAGGCACAATGGCAGCTTATGAGGATTTGGTTCAGTGGCAAATTGATTTAAAGGACACAGTCTACAAACTGAAATGTTTTGATTTGGTTTAACTTGATGCAAGGAAATTTTCCAAGAGGAAAATCAAAATTTTAGAATCACAGAACTATAGGGTTGGAAGGGACCTCATGAGGTCTCTTTCTTTTGTTCAAAGAAACTTGAGATTATGCAGAAACTGCATTTTCTCTTTCTCAAAGTAAAATAAAATAAATTTTCCCAGTGAAAAGTTCCCAACTAGCTCTAATGCGTGCATTATGGTGTCACTCAAAGTCTGTTCAACAGTTTTAGATGCATGGCAGACATCCTAATAAGTATTAGGTTATTAAATTTTAGCGTAATCTGTAGCAACCGCATAGAGACTGTCTCAATCCATAACATTTGAATCCAGATCTGGGCTTGAATTTCAACTCTCCTCAAATTCTAGCAGTGTTTGGAGTCAGGGTTTTGCACAGATTAATAAATTCCAGGGCCAGGAGGACCATTGTAATCATTAGTCTGATCATCTGTATAACACAGGCCAGAGAACTTCCCCAAAAATAATTCCTAGTGCTGATCTTTTAGAACATTGAATCTTGATTTTAAAATTGTCAATGAGTTCCAGTGTCCAATTGCATTCTTCAGTAAAAAATTACACCTTGTTTCCAGTCTGTATTTGGCTGGCTTCGATTTCCAGCAAGTGTAACTCCTTTCTCTGCTAGAGAGATTTGGCCATTCCCTAGATCTGTGCCTGCGAACTAAGTGATATTTTACACTTCTCTAGGCTTCATAGCTGGGTGGGTAAGTTGTACAGTCTCCAAGTTCATTAGACCACTCCATCTTTTCTGCCATTTATTTCATCCTTTTCCTCTTTGTTTTGGCTGTAAAGTCTCCCATGCCATTGCTGTCGAGGCATGTTTCGGTACAGCACACTCAACTTTGATATGTGTTTCACTTGGCAGTGTTCTTTGCCAAATATTAATGGATTAGCCCCTGATCTTCACAGTGACCTAATGCAAAGTGTGATTGATGCTTTCACTTGTTTCTTTATGATATGCGACACAAGAAAAGAGGCAAAGATGCAAAAAAACAGCAGTGCAGTAAAGAAATGGCTACATTTTCCAGAGACAGCTTCCATTGATTGCTCTGTGGAACAGATATGATTTGGAGAACATTATTGTTTAGGTATGGCATAGTTTCCATCATTCACTACCAGCCTTTTCTGTGCACGGCCAATATGGCTTGTGACAAACACATGCAATGAATGATTGATGTCTAAAAGGGCAATAGACTCGTTAGCCTATTTTTGGATCCTCCGTAGGAATAAAAACCTAGGAAAAACAAAAAGCAACAGAGCCCAAAGAGCAAAGTCCGTGGACTCTTGCCCATGCGCTTTCACATCCAAAGGTGGTGGCTTTCAGCTTTTCCATGATGCTGCAAGAGTGCTGCTGATCCCTTTGTCCATGTGTATTCGTTATGCAAGCAAACCTAGTGGTTTCCAAACTGTTTGACTCGAAGGCTACAGGTGTCATATTTACAACCCTGAATGTCCACCAGCAGGCACCCCTGCAGCCAGGTGGAATAAGTTCAGCTAGGAGCCTGCCTCCTTGCTGATCTCCCCTCTCTCTGGCTATAGCAGGAAACCACACACGTCCTGTGGTCCTGCATGCTCCATGTGGGTTGCTAGGCAGTGGCTCCCTTCTGCAGCCACAGGGACAGAAAATCAGTGTTCCCTTCCCTGTGGTTCCAGCACAGACTCGAACACCTATGGATCTAGGTGGATGCTTTACCGTGTTCTCTGCTACAGACTGATCTTTTAACTCTGCCGTAACACACTTCACTTGGGTCCTTGGGCAGCAGCTCCCTTCTCCAGTTAGTGGGAGGGGAGCCATGGGTCTCTTTGAAAGCCCCCAGTGGCCATTTTTGGCCCCCAGGTCACAGGTTGGGAACCACTGTATTAATCCTACTTCATGTTGTGTCGCTGAATCTGTTTGACTGAAGTACTGCACTATTGGTTAAATGGGATGTTGGTATCTCCACCACCCTGGGTCACCCATTTGAACAGTAAAGCACAGTCCTGGGAACATGCCTCAGGGAGGACATGGCTCCTAAGCAGGTGTGAAGCAGTTCACTCACTGCTGCATCTCTTTGCAGGCATGTATGGGCATAGCAGGTTCCTCCCTTTCTCGGCGTACCCTGCTTACAACTATTCCAGCCTCCATCTTTCAGCCCTGCCTTGCCCCCATCATTTGGCTCTCCAGCCTGGTCACATATTTATGTCCATCCCTGTAGGACCACGTCAAGCACCCAACACAGGAGAGCCTTAAGGTCAGGTGAGGAGTTCCAGGACTCCCCTGAGTGGAGATCCTTGGATCTTGACTCTTCTAGCTTCAGGGCCTTCTCTTGTCCAGATTTTCTCATCTCAAGAGTTGCCTTTCCACCTTCTGAACCACACAGGGATTGTGGGGACCCCGGACCCACCCACTCTGCCATGTTCCAGTCTGGGGCCCAGGAACAGGCACCAAAGGGCTCCATGGCTGCATCCTGGATCACTTCCTACCAGTCCCCCTTTCCCAAGTGGATAGAGACATGAAACAAGCAGAACAGAAGGAAAATTCTCAGACCTAGTGAGGGTATTGAGTTCCTTCTCTGTGGGTTTCCTGAGGTCTTCACAGCTAGACGCAAGAGAGTGAAGTTGGCTCACCTTCTTTGTCTGCTGCCCTAATGAGTCAGCCTGCTCTTCTTTGAAGCTCCTCTTCCTTGAAGAACATGTGGGCTCAGAGCAGCTCCTTAACCCCTTCCTTTATGGTGCGGGGTTTGTATACCCCGTCACACCAGGATTTGCTGTACGGTGTTGGTCTCCTCTGCAGCTCAAGCTGGCCTGTATTGCACGAAGAGGGCTGACGGTTGGCCATAGCAATTGCTATGGGATGGCTGGGAAGAAGCGAGAACATCTGGACAGTCCTCCCATTGATGTGTGCACTGAGGGAAGAACGAACCTTTCTAACGTACACAGCACTGTGCCTAGCAACTTCAGTGGTAGCTCAGATATTGTCAAGCATATGTCCATGGTACATGATTAGTCTTATTCAAAGCACATATTTAGTACTGTCCATGGTGTGCTAGGAGGCTCCAGACACTGAAGAAAGGGTACTTCCAGTCTTTGAAAGCTTGCAGGTTAAGGACAGGTGGTAGAGGGAAAGGAACAACAAACAGGCAATGCACAGGTCAGCTCAATTCATTGTAAACCACTTGACAAGAGTGGCTTAGATGTCCTCGAGGATGTGCTTGGCAACATTGCATCATGCCTCAGGGACAGATGAGAGGAATCAGCTGCTGGAGGGGCTGATAAATAAGTGGCCAAGACTAGAAGGAGTCTGGGGGCTGGGCGATGGGGGATAATGGGAAACCTGAGGAGGCTGGGGAGGCAAGGAAGGGCAGAAGAGGGTAGAGTTTTGAAGGCAGTGGCAAGAAGCCTACTCTGCCATGATAGCAGAGAGAGACAGTGCAGTTCCCTTCGGGGACTTACACACTCAGAACAGGCAGGGGAGATGAGTTGAGTATCTGCATTTTGGGCAGATTGAAGGGGGATGTGTGAATTTCGAGGGCTAGAGAGAAGGACCAGTCAAAGCAGAATATAAGGAGGACTGAAGGAAACACTTGCTTATGGGGATGAGAAGAAAAGGATGTCACTTGTTGCTGAGGAGGAAGTGATGGCAGAATTTAGAATATAGCCTGAATGTATTGGTCCAAGGAGAAAAAAGAGTAAAAGAAAAAAAAACCTGTACAGGAGGGTGGTGGTTGTAGCTGGGATAGAAAGAGAAAGACATGTGGAAGGCTTGGAAAAGAAATAAGGAGTTCTGGTTTGATCATGTAGACTAGAGTGTAGGCAGAGGATAAAGACTTCCAAGAGGGGACAGGGCAGAGATAGGTGGGGAAGTGGAATTAGATGAGGCCAGCAAAGAGAGAGATCAGCAGAGATTATCATCATGAAAAGGAGGAAGATAAATTGTTCCCCATATCCACTGACAGGACAGGACAAGAGGCAGTTGGCTTAAATTGGAGCATGAGCAATTTAGACATTAGGAAAACTCTGTAACTATAATGGTAGTTCAGCATGTGAACAAAAAATCACCTAAGAAGATGGCAGGATTTCTGCAACTGGAGGTTTTTAAGAACAGCTTAACAAAAGTCAGGAATGGTCTGGACTAGTGATTCCCAACATTTTTGGCTCAAGAGCCATGCAGATACCATTTTTACAGCCCTGAAGGGCCACCAGCAGAATCCCCCTACGAAAAGACGTTTGTCTCCTTATTCGGTGATCTCCTGTCTCCCTGGCTACAGCAGAGAAACCGCATGCATCCTGTAGCCCCTTGTGCTCCACCTGAGCCATAGGCAGTGGCTCCCTTTTGCAGCCAGGGGGTGGAAGATGAGTCCTCCCCTCCCTCTGGCTCCAGCAGGGACCCCAGCATCTACGGACCCAGGTGAAGCGCTTTGCCATATTCCCTGCTACAGAAGGAGGGAGCAAAGTACTGATCTCGCATCCCCTTGGCTGCAAAAAGGAGCCTGCATCAGTCTCTTAGCCTGAAGAAACATGCTCCACCTGGATCCTTGGGCAGCAGTGGCGTTGCTAGTGGGCACTCCAGGGGCCTCAGCCCTCCTGAAACTCAGGGCCAGCCCCTGAGTAGCATGCCCCAAAGCTGCAAGGGGGTGCACTGTCACACCCCACGCAGTGAACACTGCCGGCAGCTGTGGCCTCTATCTGGCCGGAAGATACGGTCTTCCGGCTGGGAGGGAGCTACCCCAGGCTTGGCACGGTCATGCCGGGGGCCTCAGCTGCTGCCACGGCCCTGCTCTCCCCCAGCGCCCAGGTAAGGGAGCCAAGGGGGGGGAGTCCGGGAGCAGGCATGCTGGCCTGGTGAGGAAAGGGTGCAGGGGAGGGGGTCGGCTCTGGGAACCGGGGTGGGGAAGGAACAGATCAGGGTCCCCCCCCCAATATTTATGTCTAGAAACGCCCTGTTAGGCAGCCAGCAGGAGGGGAGCCATGGGCCACTATGAAAGGCCCTTCAGGCACTTTTGACCCCCAGGCCATAGGCTGGGAACCACTGGTCTAGATATTATTTAGTCCTGTCTCAATACAGGAGTTTGGACTAGATGAGCTGTTGGGATCTTCTCCTATCCTACATTTCTATCAGAGACAAGATGTACAGCAAGGAGAGTGAAGGGCGAAGGACAGAGCCCTTTTATATTACTCTGAAAAAAATACACCCCAGTTCTTACACCATCCAGAAGGACATTTCATAGACTTTAAGGCCAGATAGGCCATCATGTTCATCTAATCTGAACTACTGCCCATGGCAGGCCAATAAATCTGTTAGTCTTAAAGTGCCACATGACTCCTTGTTTTTTTTTTGCTAGACTAGACTAACACGGCTATCCCTTTGGAAATTCACAGAACCTCACCCTTCCACTCCTGCAATAGACCCCTAAACTTCGACTGAGTTACTAAAGCCCTGAAATCCTGGTTTAAAGACGGCAAGGTACAAAGAATCCACCATGTAGTTTAAAAAATCTGCAAGTGATCACGCTTCTTTCAGGGGCTTTAGATATACTGACAGCATCTATGCTAATGCTACTACAGTACGTGAAAACCATCAATAAGAACAATTGGAAGAACCCAGGCACATATCTTAATTCCTGTAAAATGCATGGGAGAAGCAATGCTTATTTCCAGAACAGGATCATGAATGGAAACATGATCATGAATTTTGGTAACCAAGTGAGGAATGTCTCCCTGTATTAAGATCATTGGTGGGGTTTTAACCTGTAGAACCAGAGCTTTTGGTAGTCCGTTTCATGTTTGATTTTCTGGTAGAAGCCTATTATATCTAACATATGGTTGTTTTACAACCTAGGGCCTCACTCCTTCCATGTGTGAGTACATATGGGCTTTTAAAATCTCAGCGTTAAAGAAAAATGCCCCCTCCAGAGTAATTAACAAGGTGGTTTTCCTCTTTGGGGACAAATGTAATTACAGACTTGGTTACAATAAAGGGCGTATCAAAGCTCTTTTGGCATATGTCTTGGCCAGAACAAGGGAAATCCCATGCTGTGATGCAAGGGTCGTCTATAATAAAAAGAGGGGAAATGAAACACCATATAAATACGACATATCTAAAAATAGCTGGACTGGAGAGGTGTGATAAAATATATTGATAGAGATACCCAGAGACGCCTCCCTATACACTTATCTGTACATTTGAATAGATATAGATTCACTATAAGCAGTGTTCCAACATCACTCGAACCATAAAACACAGGAAAAACAGCTCAAGATCTTAAGTGGATTAGGAGAAAATCATATTGAGGAGGAGATGCCTGAATGCTAAATGACAGGTATAATTCCAACAGTGAGGAAGTGGAATACTGGTTGTGATAGATCTGCAGGCTTGCATGGACTTGCTGTTTTTTGGGACTCCTAAATGGATGAAACAGAGAATTTTTATCCCATACAAAGCTGCAGCAATCAAGAGCAATAACTTCTCAAAGATCAGTGACTGATGAGCTTTGGTCATTTGTTCAAAGAAAATACTCTATAAAAAAAATAAGAAAGAAATCTAGCTTCACTTCGTTTGCATCTTCAGACCTAAAGCTTTTTCCAAGATTAGTGATTATTTGTACAGAGAGTAGCAATGCTGCCACCTACTGGTCATTAGAAGCATTGGCTGTTTTATGATTTCTAAATTGACTAGCTTGATCTATAGGACCAGATTTTCAGAAAAGCTCTGGGCAGAGAGACGGCCCAGGGAAGACAATTAAATTCCATTTCAGGACTACTTTGAGGGTTTCCAGCTTTGTTTCCATGCCACATTAGGAAGAAAACAAAACCTCGCCCGCTAGAATGATATCTGAACAGCTGTGGCTGCCTTGCAAAGTTAGGTGTCTGATAAAAAACAATAAGCAGTTGTGTGGCACTTTAAGACTAACAGATTTTTTGCATGAGCTTTCGTGGGAGAAGATCCCACTTCCTCAGATGCTTCGAAGATGGGCCACCCTGCTCTCTTTGTCAAAATGCTCAAGACATGTCTCCACTTCAATGAAATGACGTATGCTGACCAAAAAAGGTCTCAATAAACTCTAGCTGAAGGCCAGATTATCCAACTCTCTGTACCCAGAGCTGGGGCCAGATTTTCTTAAATGTTCAACTCCCAATGCTCTGCGCTCTTTTGAAGATCTGGCCTACTGTGCATCAGCCGTCTCAATTGTACCAGTCACACTGACACACTTCCCGGTGACAGGGCACTGCTCAGCACCCAACCTCCCACATTGCCAGCATCTTCCCTGGTACAGCGGTTGGCACAGACACTCAGCTGTCCTAGCTCCTTTTGTTTACAACAGGAGTCGGAAACGTTTTCGGCTCCATGCCAGTCCCACACCCCCCCGACCCTCAGCAGTTGCTGGGAGTGGGGTCAGAAATGGACAGGAGCTGCACACGTCTTTTGCCTGCTGACCCCCCCTCCCCTCAGCTGGGGAGTGGGGCCAGGAGCCGCATGCTCTTTTCCCTGCTGGGGGGTGGGGACAGCAGGCGACAGCAGACACGCGGCGGGGATGATGGAGGGAGCAGGTACAGGAGCCCCATTGGCTGCTGTGCATAGGCCCACGTGCTAGGTTTGGCATGCACGTTGGGGGTTGCCAACCCCTCATTTGGAAAGAGTGCTACAGCTCCCTAGATGAATACTCACTCTACTCCAGCACACACTGGAGGTTTGGAACCACGTAACAGAGGTGCACCCTCGTGGAGTGGCATGGTCATGTACCAGCTCTGCCTCAGTTTCCCCCCATGGTCTTCAACTCTCTTTCAGTGAAGATGTGGCCAGGTCACGTCTGAGAGTTGAAGCCCTTCCAGGGTAACCAAGTCCCTTAGTCAAAATTCAAGAGACACCCAAATGAAAGAATCTTTTTCAGCCCCCTTCCTTGGAGGCACAGCTGCCAGCTGTACTAATCTATCAACTGTTGTGACTGGGCCTCATCTACCCAACCAAATCGTAATGCTTCTCACTCTTGCATATGTTTCTACACACATACCTCCTAACTGTAGTTCCTACTTCATGCATTTGACTAAGTGGGTTGCAGCCCACGAAAGCTTATGCCTGAAGAAATCTGTTAGTCTTCAAGGTGCCACAGGACTCTCATTGTTTTGGGAAGCTGCATGAGAACTGGCCTACATACTGCACCGGCACTGAATCAAGAATACAGAAAAATAGCTGACTTGCTGGAATTCTACTGCAAGGGTATTTTTAATTTTCTTTCCCATCTTTCCTTGGTAGGTCAGGTTCAATGGGAAGAAATACTGAGGGACAAGGAGTTCAGGAGAGGGGCAGTTTCTCAAGGGAATGACAGTAAAGGCACAGTGGCAAACCATTTCTGGCAGACCATCCCTAGGGGTGTGCAAGACCCAGGGCTAGTCAGTCTGCGGGGGCCTCCTGCCACCACCGGGCCCTGTGCTCCTGCTCCTCCCCTGGGCCAGCCACTCCACCCTTGGGAACACGTTGGGCCAGCCCAGGGGCAGGGCTCGGCTCTCCTGCCCCATCTCTGGGTGGATGCACCCCACCTCTCAGCCAGCTGTTCCACCATTTGGGCTTGAAATTAGACACTTTCTAACCATCAGAGGCCAGGATCAGCACTCCCACCCCACCCCGCTGCCTTCAGCTTCCCACCAAAGGCAGCGGGTTAGGGGGTAAGGGCCAGCCTGGCATTGCTGGGGGTGCAGCAGTGTGGACACTATGCCGCCCTGCTCGAGTCACAGCAGGGCAGTGCAGGGCCCACAGAATTGCCGAATCCAGGGCGGTTGCCCCTCTCATCCCCCCACCTCCAGAGGCAGCGACAGTTGCTCGTGCTGCAGGAATGTTAACGCTGCGAGTGCTGCTGGTTTCAGGAGCTCCTGTGCGCTTGGCACAAGCAGGGAGTGCAGCTTGCTGAATCAGCCAACCTTAATGCTCTTCACAGAGACAGATCACAGGCTTGGTTCAGTGGCCAAGGCACTCGGCCAGGTTTATGGTCAGCAAAGCATGGCATCAGCAACCTATCCAATGGATCACAGAAATACTAACAGAGGTATGCCCATGAAAAGGTAAAGCCTCAGTCAACATAACAGGATGGTGTCCCCCTTGGCTGATAGAAAGATGTCTCTCCTATGACTTCTCCTTTTACACATTGATACGGACAAGTTATGTATTACACGCCAGATATTAGTTACCACCCTTATCCTGGGCCCTACTAGTTTGAACAAAACATCTTCAGCTATTATCCTGTGACCCCATCTTTCCTTTATGAGGAGTCCGTGTATTCCTGTGCAATCTCTTGGGAATTCATTTACACAGTGATTTGAGAACTCCAAGTGTTCTTGTACTATTCTCTCTGGTCAGGAATGTGCTGACTTGGTGACCCAAGGGTTTCTGTTCCGCCAAGTCCAGACCTATTTTGGTCTCCAGCCTTTGGTTCATACTGTTGGTCACGCTTAGGGCTCTACGTAGAACCTAGACAAACTAGCTCAATGTTACAGAAAACCAGTAAGAATAGTAAGAGGCCACAAGGGCTCCACCAGGCACAGGCAGCCTTAGGCAATTGGGGTCCCTAGGCGAAGAAGACCCATTGTGGGGCCCCCTAAAGGGCCCACTATTGGCCCCCACTGCTACCTTCCCTGTGGCCCCAGTTCCCCCTGCACCCTTAACTGCCCCATATCATCCCCCCAGGACTCATTGTTTGTTTTGCTGAACCAAACTAATATCATTATCCCTCTGGAACTCGTAAATTATTCTTGGGTATGGTATTTTTAAAGATCTTCCCATCATGAAGCTTGTAAGTTGATCATCTTTCACTTAACATAAATCAGCTAATGCTGAACTACAAAGTTGAAGTGAACATTTTAATTTTTTTTAAAAAGTGTGAGCATTAATTAATAAAGAAGAAGTGGTAACATTAATGATGGCTCAAAAATAACTAAAATACCACATTTAAAATGTTGGGCAGTCAAATCTTACAAATTTTTCATATAGGCTTGGGTTTGTGTGCACTAGAGATATTTAATACAAATAATTATAATAAATAAAAATAAGTGAAAAGGAGGTTTCTAGTGTAAATGAAAAACACCAAATTTCAATGAAATTCTCTGAAGTACTCAAGTTCATAAGACTCTGGCCCCCTCAAAAATATTAAATAGTTAAGTACAAAAGAAGCTAAAAAAATTACTTATCAAAAGAGAGACATGCAGCACAGAGATCACACACAGGTGTAATGATTGCCTAAGGGAAGCACTGTATTTAGATGTAGCAGCCTATATGGACCTACCTGGTAACCTGAGCTAAAAAAAGCCAAAGTAAAAATTGTCACAAAGTCAAAGGAAAAGGCAAAAGAACAGGTAAAAAAGAAAAGAAAAAGGCAGTATTTCACAAAATTAAAAAAATGGCAAAATAAATGGCCATACTGAGAAATTAAAAGCTGAGGCCACTGGAAAAGTTTCTGCTGTTGTGCTGTCTATTACCCGCTCCTGCTTTTTTACCATGTCAATGTTAAGGTGATGGGCAGAGAATGGTGAAATCTACATTTCAGATGAAGCACAGATCCTAATGATAGCTTGCTTTGATGAGCCAAGAGTGAAAAGTGCTTAGGCTTCCAGCCCTACTAGCTCTGCTAGATGGGAAAAATTTCTATATTGTTCTCTGTTTTCATTTTTGTCTACCAGACTGAAGACGGGGCCCCTTATTGCTTGGGGCCCTAAGCGGCGGCCTGCTTCGCCTACCCCAAAAGCCACCACTGCCACCAGGAGCTCTTTAATTACCTGAAAATCAAAAAGGAATCTTTCCAAAAGAAGAAATATGGATGAATTACTAAGGAGAAGTACAAAAGAATAGCATAAGCTTGTAGGAACAAAATCAGAAAGGCACAAAATGAGTTACACTTAGCAAAGGACATAAAAGGCAAAAAGAAAAGTTTCTTTAAATATATTAGGAAAAAGTGAAAGACAAAGGAAAATTTACGTTCTCTTTATGGGAAAGGGAAACTGATAACTGATGCCATTAAGAAGGCTCAGGTGTTTAATGCCTGTTTTGCTTCACTCTTCATTAAAATGTTGAACAAGGGGGAAGGAATGTAAGCCAAAATAGGGGAAAAACAGATTAAAGACTAGTTAGATAAATTAGATGAATTCAAGCTCATAGGGCTGATAAAATATATCCCAGAGTACTTAAGGACTAGCTGAAGAATCTCAGAACTACCGGTATTAGCAATTAACTTCAAGAGCACATGGAGGACAGGTGAAGTTCTAGAGGACAGGAGAAGGGCAAACTCAGTATCTATATTTAAAAAGGGGAACAAAAGGACCCAGAGAACTACAGACCAGTCGGTGTAACTTTGATACCCTGAAAGATACTGTCACAAATTATTAAACAATCACTTTGCAAGCACCTAGAGCAGTGACTCTCAACCTCTCTCGACCATTTAATCCGGCACCGCTCAGATGGTGTACCGTGTCTAGACCTAGGCGGCACATTTAGAAAAGATGGATAAATTGGAGATAGTTCAGAAGAGAGCAACAAATATGGGAAAAGGCTTGGAAAACCTTATCAATGAGGAAAAGGTTTTTAAAAAAGTGGGCATATTAAAAACTGAGCATATTAATCTTGAGAAAAGAAGACTGAGGGGAGACCTGATAACAGTCTTCACATATGTTACAATTGTTATAAAGAAGAAAGTGACCAATTTTTCTCCATGCCCATATGGATGGTATAGGCCTCCTGATCTACTGATGGTAGAACAAGTAGTAATGGACTTAATCCACAGCAAGGGAGATTTAGGCTAGATGCTAAGGAAAACTTTCTAGGAGTATGGATAGTGAAGTTCAGGAAGAGACTTCCAGGGAAAGTTGTGGAGTTGAGAAGCTTGCTGGCAGGGCTGTAACGAGGGCAGGGCAACCAGGGCAAAGCAACAGGGGTTGAATTTTAGAGGATTCTGGTTTTCAGTAAGTGATGGTGCATTGGGGAAATTCCAGAAGACTGGAACAAAAGTAACATTGTGCCAATTTTTACAAAAGGTAAATAGGATCACCTAGGTAATTATAGCTTGTTAGCCTTACATAGATCCCAGGCAAAATAATGAAGGGGCTGATATGGGACTTAATTAATAAATTAAAGGCGGATAATGTAATTAATGCAAATCAACATGGGTTTATGGAAAACAGACCCCATCAAACTAAATTACTTTTTTAAAATGAGATTACAGGTTTCGTTGACAAAGGTATTAATGTTAATGTAAAGTCTTCTGCCAGGCATGTGACTTTGTTCTATACAATGTTTCAATTAAAAGATTAAAATGATATAAAATTACTGTGGGGTATATTAAATAGCTCAAAAACTGATTACCTGATAGGCCTCAAAAGGTAACTGTAAGCAGGGAATCATCATCAAGCTGGTCTTTTTCCTCTAGGGTCCAATTGGTTGCTGGCCCTAGGCTATTTATCATCTGTATGAGTGACCTGGAAGAAAACATAAAGCCATCATTGAAGGTTGCAGATGACCCAAAAGCTGAAGGAAAGATAAAAAATGAAGAGGACAGACCACTGATTTAGAGCAATCTAGCTCACTTAGTAGATGGGCCACAAGCAAACAATATGTGTTTTAATCTGACTAAATATCAATATATACATCTGGGAAAAAATAATGTAGACACTAATTGAAATTTGGGGGCCACTATCCTTCGAGGGGGTAACACTGAAGAAATTTGAAGATTTGATTTTGGGAAGGGGGGGATTGAATATGAGCTTCCAGGGTGACAGTGGCCAAAAGAATCTAATCCCCATCCTGAGACAAATAAACAGGGGACTCTAGAGTAGGAGTAGCAAACTTATTTAAGATCTGTATTTGGACCCTGTGCAACTACTGCTGCACTAACCCAAGTGACCCTAAATGCTTCTGTTGTCAAACTATACAAAGTTGTAATAATTTTTGTACAAAATTACCTTGTGACGTTTCATTTGAGAACTAATAATTTCTTGGCCAATACTATCATGGTGACATATATGTAGAAACACTATGTGTAAAGTTACATAAGCACCTAAGAATGACCATACTGGGTCAGACCAATGGTCCATCTAGCCCAGTATCCTTCTGACGGTGGCTACTGCCAGGTGCTTCAGAGGGGATGAATGAAAGCAGTAATTGTCAAGTGATCCATCCCATTGGCCTTGTTGATGGGACTCATCCTTCATGAACTTATCTAGCTCTTTTTTGAACCCCATAATTGTTTTGGCCTTCACAACATCCTCTGGCAAGGAGTTCCACAGTTCTATGCATTGTGTGAAGAAATACTTCCTTTTTGCCCATTTTAAACTCATTGTCTGTTAATTTCATTTGGTGCCCCCACCCACACTTCTTCTGTTATCAAAAGGAGTAAATAACACTTCCCTTATTTACTTTCTTCACACCAGTCATGATTTTATAGACCTCTATCACATTGCCCCATCTCCTTTCCAAGAACTGATATACCAGTCTTATTAATCTCTCCTCATGGGGAAAATTTTCCATCCCCCTAATCATTTTTAGTGCCCTTTTCTGTATATTTTCTTATCCAATACATCTTTTTTGAGATGAACACCCAGCTCAGTACCTAATATTCAAGATGTGGAAGTACAAATGATTTATAAAGAAGCAATATGTCCACCTCTCAGGCCAGGTATAGCAGGGTGGGGCTAACTGTGTCTGCTCTTTAACTCCTCCCTGTGGGGTTTATACACTCCACCATAGACTGTTACTGGAAAACAGAGCAACAGCTGATCTTTTTCTGAGAGTCCCTCTTTCAGGGATTTTATTACCTGCCTTGTCCTCTTCACTAATGCAATTCTCTCCAGAAGGACTGAAGACTAGGTACTGCATCCTGTCCCACTAAGAGTGAGAGGCCCCAACCCAGAAAAGAAACTGAACTTTTAAGCATCTGCTTAGGACCACCAAAGGCTTTATCTCCCACCACTCAGGAAATCAGTAGAGATGACTGAAAATGGTTCGAGAAATGCCCTTTCTTAATAAAATTACCAGTTACCTCACAGATCACCTTAATTCTGGTGTTGCCTAACTTTGCCTGCATGGCTTTGCAACCTGAATGGTCTTTTAACATAGGATTTTAATGTAATAATAACAATGAAGCAATCTGTTTCTTGAACTAGTGTCAATATTTATCTGCAGGATGTAAAATAGCAAACGTCCAGCAGGGGGCAAAGAAAGAAATTATTTCACCAGCAACGTCAAATCAAGTGCATGGAAAGCAGCAGAGGACAGATCTTGCAGTGTTTACATCTGCAACACCAAGGCAATTTTAAGAGCCATGTGGAGAACTAAGAGTGGGTTTGCTATTCAAAGATAATGTTGAATAACCCTGTGTGATGCTGTCTGGGTCTAGGTGACTGTTTATGGTTATCTTTCATATTAATATTTCATATTTGCAATAATCCATGAGATATACCATGTTTGGTGTCAATAGAAAGGCTATATAATCTGCTAAGAATGATTATATGGTTTATATGTAGGTATCATGCCTGTATTAAAAATTAGAAATCTATTTGTTTTTATGTCTATTCAAGTGATTTGTTCTTAAGGCAATCCCAGACTGAGTGTCTGCAAAACTATTGTTTCTCTTAATGGCTCCCATCAGGGGGACTCCCAGCTGCAGTGGACCCAAGAAGAAATGTGTTTGACCAGGTAGCCAGACTGACCATGTGACCCAACTCCATTTGGATCTGGCAAGGACTCTGAGATAAAAGGCAGGGGACCCATCTCCATTTTGTCTTTAGTTTTCAGTCTGTCTACAACTGAACAAAGGACTGAGACCCACCTACCTGCTGCTGTTGCAGGGTGCACACCTGAGGATCTTCCAGGATTTGTTTTCTACAGACTCTAAATCATTGTATGTACGTGATTCACTTTGACCCTTTAAAATTTTTCATATTGTGTTTGTTTTCTTTTTATATTAAACCTTTAGTTGTAGTTACTAAAGGATTGGCTGGCAGCATGGTATTTTGGGCAAGATCCAAGCCTATATTGTTCTGGGTGATGTGGCTGGCCCTTTGGGGTCAGAAGAACCTATTTCTTTAAGAGACCCAGGGGCTAGGGGGGACCGTAGGAGTTGATGTGCAGTAAGGGGGCTGTTTCTGTTTTGTCATGCTTGGTGATGACCAGAGCAGGGAATCAGAAGCATGTTTTGTTACTGACTGGGAGACTGGTTTAAGTACCACCTGTCAGTGGTTTAGGGGTTTGGCTCCTGGGTTTGCAGCTTACCCTGATTTTGGCACATTCAGAAGGTTGTCCCAAGAGGCCTGGGTCACACACTGTTTTAATGAAAAGCTGCTTTCTAAATCCTTTTCTCTGCTCCATCTTTATTGGACTATGTCAACACACGGCTGGGGAGCAGATACTTTTATGGCTGTTTCAAAGGAAACAGGGCTTCATAAATATACAATTACATTTTTGATGCCCTTGTTACTATGGTGACTGGAGCTCTATGGATAACCTGAATGGCTGGAAAGATTTGGTGCCCATCAGCCTAATTGTTATTTCATGTCAGCCTTGCAAAGAAAAACAGCTTAATTGTTTGTTAAAACATGAAAGCCTCCCTTTTTGTCCTGGACCTGACCCTTGCAGGTCAGGAACCGAGGGATGTTGGAGAGGCAGGATGGGGACAGTCAGTCTTCAGCGCTGCAACATGACACTGTCAGACCCCTCTGCCTCACCCGCAGCAGGCGCTCCTGGAGATGTTTCTTCAGGGATTTAGCTCAAGTTCAACCCCCAGTGTCCAGTGCTGTGTGTGATTTAAGCCCTTTGTAGAGTAATCCAGCCCTGTGGCTGAGCCCCAGTTCTGGTATCCTGCTTCCAGAGAAAGTCCAATCCCAGTATCCCACTTGACCCGAGTGGCTGCCTCAGTTCCTTGCTGCTCACCAGTGGTGCTGGGCAGGGACCAGGGCATGCCCACTTCTCCCAGCCCTGGCCCAGGGCCCCTGTATACTTCTGACTAGGTGTCACCTAAGCCCCGGTCTACAAAAGGTCCCCAGAGCCACTTTCCCACAGTCCCCATACCTTTCGCAACCTCTGCCCCTCACAGGTTTCTTTCCAGCTTCACTTCCCAGCTCCAGAAATCTCAGCCCTGTTCCCCCTCTCAAAGCTCTCTGCTGGCCACCTTCAGAGCCGAGCTGCCCCATGTGCCGATCCCATAGCCCCTGGGCAAGCAAGACCTTCTCTCTCCAGTACCTAAAGGAGACTGCCACTCCGCTAGCTCTGCAGCCAGCTTTTCTACTCTGTCCTGTGCTGTGATTGGCCCAGCAGCCCTCCACCTGATTGGTTGCTCTCTCAGGGCACTCCTTAACCCCTTATTTGCCAGTGCAGGGCCACTGCCCCATCACAGATATCGTTCACTGAAATCCAAGAGCCACATTACAACTGGCCTCTCACGAGTGAGTCCCAGTCCCTGCATTCCCACTGCGTCTTCCAGCTATCTCGAGGAGGACTTGTAATTCCAAAGGACCAGAAGCAAGGCCAGAGGGCTGCTCGCCTACTCCACATCAGCCCACAAAGTTTCCATATACTCCAGGAAAAGTGTGCCTCGCGGAGACATAGCCCCTACATAGCATTGAGGGCAGCATGGGGCAGCAGCAAGCTCACTCAGCAACATGCCTTAAATACTCAGATAGACTCAAGACAGGCACTGGTCATGATTTCATCAGATTGGGTGGTTTTCCTGGAGCCCCAGGCCAGGGCTCCTGTCGTGATGGGAGAGGCTCAGCTTTCTTTTTAAACAACTACAGCCCTAATTATTGTGTTTGCAGAGAAAAGCTTGGGGCGATGTGAACCAAAGACACCCTGAATGCTCAGAAACCAGGAAACCACCAGAAAGAGTCCACAACATTTTTTTTAATCAGCTGTTTTTAAGCCACTCTCTGGATTTGTCAAACTTAACGCATGGTTTTTTGAACTGGAGGGTTGGCTGTGCTTCAGCCTATGTCTGGCGCATTGATGCTGGGATTTACAAAGGACTGGGATTGAAGTTCAGCTCCCAGATACCTTTGACAGGCCCAGCCTAAACTTTCATTTGTAGACTGGACACATCGCCATTACAATACAACATTTAACAGCTTGAGGCCCAGCTGGGCACCCTCTGGGGTCCTCCAGGTATCAGCATGTGCAAAACAGCCATATAGGACTGTGCACTGCAAACATAACTACCTGTAAATGGATAGATCGCCCAGAAATGCACCCATTGTACGCGCCCAGTGGTGACAATTGTAACCAAGGTGTCCAGGATCAATTGCACCCACCTGCTCAGAACAGCAAGGAGCCTCTTCTGTGCCCACTGGGGGAAACTTGCCTCAGTTTCTGATGCAGGCCTGGCTTGACTCTAGTAACTGGACATGGGTAAAGCCTCATTTCTTGGGAGACGAGAGTAGGGATAAGCAGGCTGGGAACAGAACATCTGGACTAGCTAAAATAAAGGTTCCAAAGGGGTAGCCGTCTTCTGGTAAGTTCAGCAAAACAAATGAGTCCTGTGGTGCTTTTAAAGAGTAACAAAATTAGTCATGGCATGAGCTTTTGTGGGAGACTTCAAAGCATCTGATGAAGTAAGATTTTTTTCTCATGAAAGCTCATGTGATAAATAAATTTGCTAGTCTTTAAAAGTGCCACAGGACTCCTTGTTTATTTTGCTAAAATAAAGGGAATCATTTATAATGAATAAGATAAGATAAGCTTGGGAACATATAAGATGAGATAAAGAGTAAATGGTGCATGGACAGCGTGTGCTGCACAGGGATTGGTTCCTATAAAGTGACCAAGTCAATCACAAAATCCTATGATGCAGTGTATAGTAAGTGCAGTGGGACATATAAATGTGTATAAAGGTAGCCGGCAACATCAGTGCTTCCTCCCAGGCTTCGTGAACCCTGCCCGTTCTCCCTGCAAGCCAGTAATTAGCCCACCCGCCTTCGCATGAGTGCCCAGTCGCTGATTGCCTGACCCACAGGTGCCAACTCCACAGGTGCTGAGGCACCCATGGAAAAAACAGTGGGTGCTCAATACCATCCACTCATGTCTTCAGGCCTGGCTATCTGCTGTTGATTGTGCCCATTGACTGTTAGTTGCTTTAATGTGTTTTGTGGGAGCTTCCCTGCTCTGCCGGGGACGAGTCGTTAAATCATTCCTGGGGCCGCTGCTCCAGTCAGGGACACCGAGGGGGTGCCAATGCCCAAATCATGACCCATTCCTCCCAGCACTGTGTAACAGAAAACGAAGGCTTAGGGCAGGGTTGGCAACCCAGTAGAGAAGAGCCATTTTCTCCCGACTCCCCCATATGCTGCTGTGCCCCACGCCTCCCCCCAAACCCTACTGTTGCACCCTCCAGCATAGCTGAATCCCCCCCTCATCCCCTGCCCCAGAGGGAACCTACCGACCTACCTCTTCCAAACTACAATCAGTGTTAAGGTCTCTCACTGAGACCCTTCCCCACTGCCTGCTGGCTCCTGGAGTCCCCAGCCCCCAGGCGCCTTCCCCACCTGCTAGGTCCCTGAGCCCCCTTCCCTGCCCCCCCAATCCCTGGGCTCTTCCCCACCAGCTCCCTGATCCTCGCCAGGACCCATCCCCACTGTCCACTGGCTCCCTGACCCCACCCCCCACCTTCCCCACTGCCCACCAGCCTCCTGACCCTGCCCACCGACTCCCCACCCCGATCCCTCACCCCCTTCCCTGACCCCCAGGCTCCTTCCCTTTACCTGGCCAGGCTGCTCCTGACCCTGAAGCATCCTGCTCAGCAGAGTTTAGGCCGCTTCACCCCCAGATCCCCAGCACTGAATGGCCCAGCTTCAGGGCCTGGGGGCGAGGCAGCCTCTGCTCTGTGCTGGGGCGTACAGGGACAAAGTGGCCTGAACCCCACTAAAAGCCCACTCCAGGGCCCTGCTGCCAAAAGAAGCAGCCCTGCACCTGGGGAGGGGTGGCCTGGGGAGGGGTGGCCGGCGAGGGCAGCCAGGAACGCTGCTCTGCATAGGCAGCAGAGAGGAGGGAGGAAGGGCGGCTTCTGGTCCCAGCCTCCCATCTCCCCCCCACAGCACCAGGGGCTGCAGCACAGCTGCCTCTGGCCCACGTGGTAGGAAGGAGGGGGTGGCGCTGGCGGCTGCAGCCAAGCTGGGGGCGGTTTCAAATCTCCTGCCCTGAGTAGGCGGGAGATTTTAAAACTCCTCCTTCCTGGCCTCAGCTGCCAGTGCCGCCCCCATCTCCCCACCACATGGGCCAGAGGTGGCCAGGCAGCTGTGGTGCAGCCCTGGGGCTGTAGGGGGGCACAGGCAGCTGGGACCAGAAGCTGCCCTCCGCTCTGCTGCCCCCACCAGCTGCTCCTCTCCAGGGGGCAGAGAGCAGCCGTGCTGAGCTGACCGGAGGAGGCAGGGCAGCCGGGGATGGAGGCCTCACTGACCTCCCTCTGCACTGCTCTGCTCTTAACACAGAGTGGTGCCCCCAACTGCCCCTCCCCAGGGGGGGGAAAGCAGTTGCATCAAGTCGCTGCTTTTGGCTCTGGGGTCTGCAGGCCCTGCTCAGCATTATTCAACTGCTTTGCTCATGCTCCCCCAGCCTGAATGGGCCCAATCCCGGGCCAGGGGCAAGGAGGCCGAACAACACTGAGCGAGGCCGGTGGACTCTGGCACCAAAAGAAGTGGCTCGGTGTGGTCGGTCTCCACCCCTGGGGAGGGGCAGCCAGGGTCGCCACTCTGTGTTAAGAGCAGAGAGGCACAGAGGGAGGGCAGAGCGGCCTCTGTCCCTGGCCGGCTGCCCCCCCAGTGCCAGAGGCCACATTGCAGCTGGTCAGCTGGCCGGCCAGGTGCCCCCCACTGACCTGCATCTCCAGAGCTGCAAGGTGGCTCTTAAAGAGCTGCATATGGCTCCAGAGCCGCTGGTTGCTGACCCCCGACATCGGGACTGGGTTAGGTTAGGTGCGATCATTCTAGGGCATCCATGTGCAGGACCAGCCAGCACTGGGCCACTCTGTGTCTCTCTCCACCCACCTCCCCTCATACCAGCATGAAAGTGCCTTGTGGGCAGACAGCATGTGTGGCTGCAGCCTGCAGCACCCTTCCCAGCAATCTCCCAGGCTCCAGGTCACACTCCAGGCAAGCAGTAAGTCCCAGTGGAGGGAACCCAAATACCACTCAAAGGCTAGGAGGTTGAGTGTGCAGTGGTGGCCAGTGTGTGGCCACTTAAAAACTGGGCACCAGCTGACATCTGCTGCAGCAAACATCCAGGGATGGGTGTGGGGAACTAAGCCCCAGCCCCTAAAGATCCCCAGCGGAAGCTGGGACGGTGAAGGAAAAAAATCCACACTGGTTGCCACTGACTGACATAGCCACTGGGAAGCTGGACCCAACCCCCAAGCCTTGGCCTCCAAAAGAAGCCAGGGGGAGAAGGACCTGTGGGAAAGCCGTGCAGCAGTGGGGAGATCCAGATCTGACATCAGAAGCTGGGAAGGGGACAATTAAACCCTGGCCCCACGTAGAAGCAGGGCACATGGGGGAAAAGCACTGTGGTGAAGCTACATGGGCAGGAAGTCAGACTAATGTGGACCCCAAAACAAATAGATACAAACTGTCCATCAGAAAATTTGGGCTTGAAATTAGACACTTTCTAACCATCAGAGGACTAAAGATCTAGAATAGCCTTCTAAGAGGAAGTATGGGGGCAAAAAACATAACTGCCTTCAAAACTGAGCTTGATAGATTTATGAAGGGGATGGTATGATGAGATGGTCTAGTTGGCAATCGACTGATCTTCGACTAATGGTGGTGGATATGCCAGTGTCCTAAGAGGGGAAGGTAGATGTTGTGACCCGGGCCTTCTGGGATAACCTCCTGAATGTGCCAAAATCAGGGCAAGCTGCAAAACCGGGGGCCAAACCCCCAAACAATGACAAGGTACTTAAACCAGTCTCCCAGTCAGTAACAAAACATGCTTCTGACTGCCCCCATTGGTCATCACAAAGCATAACAAAATAGAAACAGCCCCCTTTATTGTACATCAACTCCTCTGGTCCCCACCTGGCCACTGGGTCCCTTAAAGAAATAGGTTCTCCTGAGCCCAAAGGGCCAGCCACATCACCCAGAACAATATAGGTTTGGATCTTGCCCAAAATATCACACTGCCGGCCAATCCTTTACTAATTACGACTAAAGAAAACAAACAAACAAAATATGAGAGATGTTAAAGGGTCAAAGTGAATCACATACATACAAATGATTTAGAGTCCACAGAAAGCAAATCTTTGAAGATTCTGTAGTGTGTAGATTAGTCCCACTCCTCTGGTGTACACCCAGCACAAGCAACAGTTCAGTTCCAGGGCAATAGTTTCAGAGGAGGATGTCTGTTGCCGACAGGCTGAAGACTGAAGGCTAAAGACAAAATGGAGATGGGTCCCCTGCCTTTTATCTCACAGTCCCTGGGAGTTGAGCCACATGGTCAGTCTGGGTAACTGGTCAAACACATTTCTTCTTGGGCCCACTGCAGCTGGGAGCCCCCCTGATGGGGGCCATTAAGAGGAACAATAGTTTTGCAAACACCCAATCTGGGATTTCCTTAAGACCAAATCACTTGGAATACACATAAAAACAAATAGATTTCTAATTTCTGATAAGGCGATGAAAGGTACATACAAACCATACAATCATTCTCAGCAGATTATAGCCTTTCTATCTACACCAAACATGGCATATCACATATGGATTATTGCAAATATGAAATATTAATATGAAAAATAATCATAAACAGACCTAGACCCAGACAGCATCACACAAGGCACTTAGACATGTCTACAGTAAAACCAAAATGAAATTTATATAAAAGAACTTGAGGGAAAAGTTCGTGTAAAAGTATTTGAAAACACAAGACTACAGGTAAAAGAAAAAAGTAACATGAAATCTATGGCCTCCATGTATTAACAAGTAACATATGTTGCCGGTAAAGTATTTCTCACCTAGTGCTCAGACCTCTCAGTGCTTCTGCTGTCCAGTCTGGGCCTGAGGGATAGAGGGGGGTCTTCCAGTTAAAGGCTTTTCTTGTGATTCTTTTGTCTTTGTAAATGCTCATGCCTGAGACTGGAAACACAGGGCTTTGCTGGGGCAATGGATATTGATTCTCTCAATGCTGATTGAGTCAGCTCTGAGACCCACTGACTTCAGGAAACATATTTCACCACATTTTCAATAGTTTTGAAACCAAGGATTTCCATGTTTCATAGCCCTGAGGAGGTTCGCTAACCCGCATTGTGCAGGAGGTTAGAGTAGATGATCACCTTGGCCCTTTCGTACCTTAGAGTCTATGAATCTAAAAGTCGTCTGCCTACTACCAACTTGCAATAACCATGACAAGCAGCTAGTTCTGAGCTCTCAGCAGAGCCCACACACAACTCCCTTCAGTGAAATGTGGAGAAGATGGTCAGATGCACATGCTTAAGCGTGTTGATATCATGCCATTATCTCTCAGTTATCAGACTAGTCCATGGCTTCTTTTGGCAGTTTATAGAGTACATACCTAGGTAGCTCTCCTGGACAAGTATAAATAGCAGTGTAGCTGGTGAGACACAGCACGGGCAAGTAAAGACATGCATAATGGTTGTGAGTATGTACCTAAGTACATATCCAATGGAGCTCTCTACTTGCCTAAGTTGCGCCTCCCTGTCTCTGTTGCTCCAGTTAGCAGATTAGAGTCAGGACCCAACCCCAGCTAAATCATTCGAGCCAGGGCCTTGTCAAGATGGGCCTTGAAAAACCCTAAGGATGGAGATTCCACCATCTCCCTACGTAACCCATCCAGTGCTCACCACCCTCCTAGGGAAAAATATTTTCCTAATATCCAACCCAGACCTCCCCCACTGCAACTTGAGACCATTGCTCCTAGGGTATGTCTACACTGGAGGCTCAGTTAAGTTGACTTAAAGTTGGCCTTGTTAAGTTGATTTAGAGCGTCCACATTCCAAAGTCCTGTAGATTGCCCATGCCCACACTGGTAGCTGCTAAGTTGACTTAACACTTAAGTCAACCTTATTACGTCACCTTAAGCCAGTGTAGACAGGGCATAGCCCTCAAGCTGACTTAATGAGGCCAATTTAACGCTTAAGTTGACCTTCTGAAGTGGCATTATTAAGTTGACTTAAGGAAGCGCTTCAGCTGATTTAATAAATTCCAGATGTGGATACAGCTTTCCTTAGGTCAACTTAAGGAAGGTTAAGTCAACCTAAGGCTCCAGTGTAGACATACTGCTAGTGCTGTCATCTGCTACCACTGAAGCTATTTAGCAACACTTCCTCATTGTCTTATGTCATGCTGGAATCAGCCCCTTCGTGGGTATTTTTGTGTCTGCAGACAATGGTGCAGATCAGAAACTCATACCCGCTAGTCATTTGAAGAGTTTTAAAAGGGACTAGCAAGGCATAAGAAAAATGAGCTTTCTTCCCCTTCTTGTTTCTTCGTGGTGGCTAAAGAAGACTGAAAGTTGGCTGACTGGAATTTTTTGTTTGTTTGTTTTTAGTTCTGGCTTGTTATATTACATGAGAAATCAGGCTCTAGGCTGGAGGATGCAGGTCTTCAGCTGGTGTAACTAGGAACTGGAGCTATGACTGAGAATCTGCCCGAGTGAAGACTGGTGAGCTAGTGAAGTGATGACATCACAAGAGCAAAATCTGAGCGAGAGAAGGGTTTGCTTAGCAATTTAGAACAGTTTTGGCTAAATTGTGCCTTTGCTATGCTACGTACCATGCATGGAGCAGAGTGGGAAGATATTCAAGACTCAGAAAATCACAGTCTGTCACTTGCCCCCAACTCCTCTGCATGCCAGGGGCAGTACCCTGTACCAGTCCTATAATTGGTGTGGGGTACATTAGTCAGTGCACTGGCCCAGCTGTGCAGGGCAGACTGCTGCTACTGGTAGGGGCTCGGGGGGAGCCCTAACCTCTGCACACTCCTCATCTACTTTCATGAAAAGCTTTAGGCCTCTTCACTCCTCAGATCTGGCCCTTAGTTTTCACTTTGCCCTTACTAAACTCTAAGGCCTAATTCATATTTTGGATAAAGGAAGTCTGTGTTCATGATTTATCATCTGTGCATCTTCACATAAGGTGTTATTGCTACTGGCAAACATTATTGAGGCCTCCCTAGATAAACCACAGAAGACTCAATTTGGCATCCTTGATACTAAGCTGCCAATGCACAGAGGGACCACTGCTGATCATGCTGACCAGTGTCTCATTGTTTCTTTGTAGTCCTCTGTTAGTCTGTCTGCATCCATCTGCTGGGTCTTGTCTTGCACTTTCCTTGGAAGCCCATCAGAGGCAGAGATTGCCTTTTTGCTCTGTGTTTGTGCAGTGCCTAGCACAATGGTTTGGAAGGTTTTTAGGGCCCAACTTGCCAAAGCCATGCCTGGGTGAATTTATTGAAGTTAGGCCTACTTTGAGCAGGAGATTGGACTAGATGACCTCCTGAGGTTCCTTCTAAACCTAATCTTCCATTATTCTAATTGGGGTCCTGGTCTATGATTAGGGCCTTTTAGGCATGGCAGTAATAATAATTCTAAGGCAAAAACTCAGAGGAAAAGTTCTTAAAACCAACAAAACCTCAGGCATTCTTTATGCACTCTACAGATGAAAAAAGTCAACATGACATATGTTTTCTCTAATTCCTCACAGATCACCTTTTAAAAACCTTCAGAGAAAGCCATCATATTCACAGTTTTCCTGTTTTTGTTTTATTTTGGGAGTTTTGGATTTTTTTTCCCCTTGGAACATCAAGAGTCAGCTATAGGTTTCTGTGTGAAAGGACAGCTGCACTTGACGTCTGTCACTTCTTGTTTATCCCACTTAACTGGAAGCGAGCCCAGAGTTTCTACATCTTGCATTTTCCAACTCTCTGTCTGAAAAGGCTGGGCCTTGGAGAGCAGAGCTAAATGGCACATCAGTGGCTGACTTTTTTTTTCTGATTTTAAGATTAAAACAGAATGGCCGCCTAGCAACCAAAGGGCTTGTACACACATTAAGCAATTGAGGTTTTAAATCTAAAGCTGGAAATGTAAAGAAAGATGCACATGACACAGAGATTGGGTTAGCTTGGCCAAATTCTCTCCTGTCTTATATGTTCCTGCTTTCCAAGGACAATCAATGCCTGCCATCAAGGAGTCTTGTGATACTTTTAAGGACTAATAAATTTATTTATCGCACAAGCCTTTGTGGAAGAAAATCTCATTTCATCAGACACTTGAAGCTGCAGCTTCTGGTGAAGTGGGATTTTCTGCCTCAAATCTCATGTGATAAATAAATTTCTTAGTCTTTAAAAGCACCACAGGGCTCCTTGTTTGTTTTGCTGAACTAGACTAACACACCTACCCCTTTGGAACTTGCCATCATGGACTTCCCTTTGCAATCAGCAATTCTCCCATACAGCAGAACTCCCAATGACTTTGATGGGAACAAGATCTGACTCTCCGGACACGATTCCATGTTCTTTACTTAGGTTGTGAGCAATAAACTCACGTGAATGGTCTCTCTGAAGTCAGTGACAGCTAATTGCCTTAAGTGCAGGCTCTCCAATGGAAGCACAGGTTACCCATTCAGGCCCTTAGCATTTCTCCAAGGGAATCTAGATGTTTCTTCTGTAAGAGTGCTAAAGGGCAGACTGATCACACTAGTGACTTAAGAGGTGATGGGCAGGTGAGCAGAGGGCGAGCACATCAGTGACCTCACAGAGAGCTGGGGGCAGCTAAGCAGCCCCACCAAATACAGGGGGTGACCTCACAGTGGCCAAGGGGCAGCTAAGGGAAGGAGGCAATAGTCCTGGTATCAGACACAAGGGCTGGAGCAGCGACAGGGACCTGGGCAAGCAGGCAGCTCTGGATACAGGAAGAGGAATGGTGAGTGTGTGCCATGCAGAAAAGCCAATTCCACCCTTGCTTTACAACAGAGAGGCCATCCCATGGAGTGCAGGGGGAGCTGAAGCAATGACACCACTGCCAGACCCATAGAGAGGGCCTGTTAATTCAGCATATGCCATGCAGCCAGTGAGAAAAGCATAAACAGGCTCTCCATAGCTCTCAGAGGTTGGGCTTTACAGAACCCCCTTCCCCCAGCATGTTCCTGGGAGAAGCAAATCCTCATGCATTTGGCTTTGGGCATATTGTCTGTGAGATCATTGCTTATGAATCAATTATGCACCACATGTATATTGCTTTGGCAAACACTAACAGCATTATCAACTTACTTTGTCCTTCAGCTAATAATATGTCATCTTCAGGAAACATTCCTCCTCTCCTGGTGTCAAAAAAGAAATAAATAAAATGAAGAGACTAAAATGCATTGAGAAAATAATGGGCATCCAGCAAACTGGGGGGGTGTACTTCCAAACCCTTAGAAATGGCGGCTACGATACTGCGGTTTAGATCTACCGAGAGACAGGAATTCCTGCTGAAATCAATGGGAATTTTCCTGCACGGTGTCTGGAACAGGACCCATAGACTCTGAATGAACAAGAACTTGAACACAAACTGAATACAAAGAGGGTCCCTAAACTGTAGGACAGGTGCGGAAAAACTTTTGGCAAAGCATGCAGTGGAGCTGGGTCAGCCCCCATCTGGGGCAAGGGAGTGAGCACCACCCAGACCCACTTTGTCGCTCTGTTCCAGTACCGGTCCTGCCCACAGCCCGGGTCCAGTCCCAGCCTCCCATCCCAGCTCGCAGCCTCGCTTTCTGTCTGCCTCAACTGTGCCCCATTCCTAGACATGGCCCTGCTCCAGCCCACAGTCCCCGGCTCCTGGCCCTGGCAGTGTCCCCAGCTGCAGCTCTGGCCTTGGCTCCCATGCGGACCACAGCCTGCTCCTAGTCCCAGCTTCAGTCTCTCCTCCAACTCTGGCCCCAGAGAGGTGTGGACTTGGTAAATGGGAGCCATGATGGGAAGCATTTGGGGACCACTGTTCCACGGGATAAAACAAAAATGAGGCACTGCGCCCTAGCTAGGCTAGAAGGGTTCGGACAGACATAATGCAAGACCTTATATGTGAACAAGACCCCAAAAGCAGCAGGGGCAGCTGTGGGGTTCAAGGAAGCCCACTGCTCTGGGGAAAAGGGCTACTGCCTCTTTTCCCGGGGTGTTTGCTGGGGCTGTTCACCTGCCCCTAGGCCTCTGTGAGGTCACTGATGTGATCACCCATGGCTGGCAGGGCTGCATAGTTAGGAAAGTGCTGGGGACTGTATTTGTGGGCATCCCTTCTGAGGTGGCCCCACTCAGCAAGCAGAACGGAGACTCTGTCCCTTGCTGGTTCTCCTAGGAAATAAACAGGTAGGTGCACTGGACTGTGTGAGCAAAAGACGGTCCTGATGTTGGGTCATGTCTCGCTCCAGCTACTGACCCATGGACAACAGCAGCCTGTTACTGCTCCCAGCTAGAGAACAGCTGTTATAGTACAAGTAGCCGAAGGCCGTGCTTTTGAGGATGAAGGCCCGACCTTTAATTCCCCACTGGGAGCCCATGGTGGTGGGACCATTATGAAGTGACTGCCTGGCTGGGGATTTGAGTCCTGACTGTAGGTGGTCATGAGGCACTTTTCCTGACAGCTGGTTTTTATATCACCTCCCACATCTGGGCTTCCAAGGAGCCCTTCAGCTACAGGGTCTGAGGTTGTGGAAACTCAGGTGTGTGCTGTGGTGTTTTGATCAACAGCTCACCAGAGCCTGTGAATTGGAAACGTGGATGTCTCCATTAGGCACAGAGACAATTACCGTGAGGTACACACCATTGATCTGCTACTGTGGGTACTGTTTTTGCCTGGTCCCTTTTCTCGCCAGCACCATTTCAGCAGAAGCAGGTGGCAGCTAGCCAGCCTGCTCCCCATGCTCTGACCTTCCTTCCTGAGAACTGAACAAGGCAAAGTTTCACAGAGTGCAGAACAGCAATCCACCAAGGCAGCTGCAGAGTTTATCTTCCTATAAATGGTGTCCACAGCTTGCTGTCTGTGTTAGCATGTGGTCCCTGTGGACACCCCAGCTGCTGGGCGGTGTCCTTACTCCCTGGCTCTGATGCACAGAAATTTCACATTAAAGAGTTATTTGCAAATAGACACTGTTCCCTAGTGTCCCTCATATTTGTCTGCAGCATACCATGTGCAGTGGGAAAGTCCAAACTGGTTTGCTGGCGGTCAGCTACTTAACATACCTTCTCTTGGGTGCGACTGTATTCCGGGCTCTGGAGAAAAATGCTGAGAGAGACCAGAAACTGGCAGTCATCCAAATGAAGGAGGCTTTTCTGCAGAATTTCACCAATCTCACCGTGGCTGATGTTGAGCAGTTTGTGAAGGTAAGAGATTCTGCTGCAGTGTGGAACGGAGGCAGCTGTAGCGTTCCCATATGACCCAGTCTGGTTTTCATTTCCATTGGGTCTTCTGTGCTGTGTGCAGGTGACTATCACAGGGTCTTCATGCATCCATCTGAATGATATAATTTACACAAAGATGGGTGGGTCCTGAGAGCAATGTCCAGTCTGAGCAGACAGAGCAGGCACTGGCCAGCTGAGCAGGGCAGAAGCTTCTCCTGTCCCCAGAAAGACAGGGGCCTCTGCAGAGTAGTGGCCCCTCCGACCTCATTCTTCCATGGACCTGCTCCCACTCACCCCCATGCCTACTGCCATGCAGAAAAACCTGGGTTTGGAGGCCCAGCATGAACCCCTAAATTCTGCTGTTGCTCCCCGCAAAGCCTTTCATGGAGGCACCACATGGCACCACTACATGTACTTAGCTTTCAGTGCCAACTCTCATGCTTTTTTTCATGAGTCTGTTGCTGTCTGGTGCTTTTCTTAAAGCCTCAGCTCCTAGAGTCATGTGATTACATGAGACCTTTAGCTTTCATTTAAAATAATAAAGTATGTTTCTAGCCCTTCGGGCTTGGGAGAAAAGCGGGAAATGTGACCCCTAAAGATTCAAAAACCAAGGTGACAACTAAAAACCACCCAACATTAATTATTGGTATAAAAGTCATAAGTTTTTAACAATCTAATCATTTTTGGGCACCTGACTCCTTGGTTTGGAATGCTGGGGGTTGATGATGATGTTGGCTCCACAGCCAGGCTTCCTTAGGCAGGTGTAGGGCAGGATTTACCACTTCAGAAACAGAATTTGCTTATCTAGTAGAACCCCTATTTTAAAACTAACAGGGGAATGAGTTCATAAAATGAGAAAGGTTATAAAACTGAACATCTCAAATGTCAGGAGGTACAGGGCACACAGTGCAATTGCTTTCCTCTAGTCCTGGAAACCACTGCAAAATGATTTCTAGTGCACTGAAGGCATGGGAATGTGAAGGAAGTTCAATTTTCTTCATTAATATCACTTTTGTTGTGTGATTGCCCCCTTCCTTCCCAGTCCCCACCCTGCCAGGAAAAATGGTTCTAGTAAGTGGTTGGTTGTACAATTAGTGTTTGTAAAATGAAAGATCTGCTGTAACAGGAGCCTGCTGAATTAAACAAAAGTCTTCTAGCATGAATTATAAGAGTTTTACCACATGCTGTGATCACTGTTAGGCAGAGCCATAACGCTCTGTACCAGTGCCTCTTGCAATTAGCGGCACTTGGGGCTGGCAGCATGAGAAAAGCCCTCTAATAAAGCGGCTCCACTGACGCTCCAGGGTGCCCAGGGCAAAGGCACATGCGCCCCGCCATAGTTACAGCCCTGCTGTTAGGGAAAGAACATAAGTATGGCAGCTATTATTGAGCAAACCAACAGCCCACCATAGTCCTGACTCCCCAGCATTTCCTGGGTTAATTGCCTACAGGCTGCACCTTCTAGCATAATTTGTTGGTTTTTAGCAGCACCAACTACAGGTGCTCATCTTTCAGGGATCCTGCTGAGAAGTGATCTTTGGCTTTGCATTCTCCTGGGCCTAGGGAATTCCAAAGAAACAACTGGCTATCCTGGTAATTTCATTCAGTTACAAAGGTGAATGAAAAGGGTGTAAGGACGAGATGCATATTTTGTATTTTACATTTTATATATCATAGGAAAGTATGTGTAACACACCTATATTACACACAGTACATCTTTGGATATGTGCTGCGTATGGGATGTTAAACAAAGTAGTAAAACAAATAAGGAGTCTTGTGGCACTTAAAGACTAACACATTTTTTTTCTATCACATGAGCTTTTGTGGGAGAAAATCCTACTTCGTCAGATGCTTTGAAGATGTCTGATGAAGTGGGACTTTATCCCATAAAAGCTCACGCGATGAATAGACAAAGAAGTAGTCCTGTGGCTCTTCTCCGCTTGTACAGATACAGCTAACATACTACATTTTCCTTTTTATGCATTTGATGAAGTGGGATCATGTCAGCTAAAGCTTATACAATAAATACGTGTGTTAGACTTTGAAAATCCCACAGGACTCCTTTTTAATCCGTATGAGGCAGTTTGTGTTAAAAATAGTCCTGCTATAAACATTACTGTATGGAATCTGAGGGAGCTTTTAATGGCTTGTTGAAAGGGTAAAAAAGGACACCTATGATAAAGAAACCATTGACCCAAGTAATACTTCACTCATGTCTTCGTCTCCTTTATCCTTCTATCTGGGAAGGGGGGAAAATACTTACTCAAAAGAAAGAAAAGAAATCTTTGTATTAGCAGTGCAGAGTGATTTCTGCCATTTGGACATCTGCAATACAGGGAGAGAAATCATGGCATGAGGTCATTGGGGTGCAGTTTATTCCATCTTGTGTCTAGCCTCTCACCTCTGGAATTTATCTAGGCAGGGTCTGTGTCAAATCAGTCTCAGTGCAAGTGGTCCATGCCTGTTTCTTCAGGTTGCTAAGGGCAAGCATCGCTGGATACAGCTTTATTTAATGCTGCATGCTAAAATACACACCTCTCTCAGAAATAGGACTGCAAAAACCTGAAGGGGTCTGAAAACTTAACTTTGAAAATATCCTATGTGTGTTGGGGGGTGAGGGGATATTCACAGAATCATGTATGGCTGAAAGGGACCTCAGGGGGCCATCAGTTCCAGCCCACTGAGGAAGGACCAACTAAACCTCGACCATCCTTGATCAGGGTTTGTCCAGCTTATTCTTAAAAAAACCTCCAGTGACGGGTTTTCCACAGCCTCCTTTGCAAGCTTCTGCCATACTTATCTATCAGATTATAGTTAGAAAGATTTTTCCTAACATCTAGCCTAAAACTTTCTTGCAGCAAATCAAGTCCATTAGTTCTTGTTCTATCTTCAGCAGACCTGGGCTATGTCTGCACTAGAAAATGTTAGGTCAAATTTATTAATTCGAACTAGTAAGTTCAAGTTTAATTCAAACTCAACTTAATCTTATTAAATCGAGTTAACAAAGTGGACTAAGTCAACTTAAATTGAATTAGTCCACTTTGTTAATTCAACCTAACTGCCCTTAATTCAACCTTAATAAATTCAAATTAAGGTCCACAGCATCCTTTGTTTGAACTAAGGAGTCAAATTAAGGCTTAGTTCGAACCAATAGGTGATACTTAATTCAAATTAAGCCTTCATTAAGTAGAGTTAAGGAATTTCTTAATTTGGCTTAATGAAAGTCTAGTGTGGACAGGGACTAACTTAGTTTGAATTATGCCCTCCTTAATTAGACCTAAATTGTCAGTGTAGACATAGCCATGGAGAACAATTAATCATGGGACAGCAAGACACATTTTGGGCTGATGCCACTGGTCTCTGATTGTGATGCCACCACTGTACATGCAGAGAAGAATCACCTAAATCAGTGGTGTTCCTCTGGATTTATAACGTGGTAAAAATCAGCATCTTTCCCTTTGCCTCAAGATCATTTATCTTCTAAATTGGTATCATACTGAGCCAAATGTACCTCAGGCGTGACTAAAGTCAACATTGATATGCCAAATTAATAAAACTGGAGGAGAGTATCCATACCATAGTCCAGCTTCTTGCATCCCCATTGCTAGATGTTACTTTGACTTTAGAAGTGTTACATTGCGGCTAGGTGTGCCGCTTGCCTGTTCCCCAAACCCCCACCTGGGGTCCATGTTGCTGGCCAGTTCCCCCAACCCCTGCCCTGGCTCCATGCCACTGGCTGGTTCCCCGAACGCCTGACGAGTCTGCACCGCTGGCCAGTTCCCCGATCCCTCACCATGGCTCCACTCTGCTGGCTGGGTTCTCCAACCCCTGTCCTGACTCCACACCACTGGCCAATTGCTCCACCCTCCGCCCTAGCTCCATGCCACTGGCTGACTCCCCCAATCCCAGCCGAGCCTGGGAATTCTGGGATTGATCCCAGAGGCCGTTAACATCTCATTGCACTGCTCTTTGTACACATTGAAGTTAAAGCACATTATTAAAATTGCACTAAACGCTACGCCTCCTGTGGGGGTGGAGTTACAGTGATGACCTGCAGCAGGAACTAATTTGACTTTGCAGCCATGTGAGTATGTATGCAGGCTACAGCAGGTCAACATATGCGATGTTATGTCAACCTAAGCCCTCAGCGTAGACCAGCCCTGGGTCAGTGGGACTGCATGGTTAAAACAGTGGACAGAATTTAGCAGAGTGACCTTATAGGAAAAACTTTCTTACTAGGAGGGTGGTAAAGCATTCGAATGGGCTACCTACGGAGGTGCTGGAATCTCCGTCTTTGGAGATGTTTAAAGCCTGGCTGGATAAAACTAGCTGGAATAATTTAGTGGGAGTGGTCCTGCTTTTTTTTGGCAGGGGGTTGGACTAGATGTCCTCATGAAGTCCCTTCCGATTCTATGATACATTTTCCTGACAATGCAATGACTTTGTTCCATTCTGATGGCACACAGCAGCCATAAAACTGGATTAGTCCCCTTCAGATTCTCCTTGTGTAAGGGGAATCTTTAAATGATACAGGCCCAGAATAACAACAAGCCGGGCCTGGAAAGGTGCACTTCCTAGAACAGAATTGTGGCTGGATGAGAGGAGCAAGGGCAGAGCATTAGCTTGATCTGGCAGTTCTGGATTGCGAGAACTATACTTTCGAGCCATTGGCAGCTATGCATAACTTAAAGCAATTTTGAGGCTGCTTTAAGTTTCACCAGGGACTGAACTGGCCACAGGCTGGTCAGGTATCCACAAAGGTACCATAAAGCTACCTTTATTTCTGGTCCCGCACCAGGTGCCGGTCAGTTGACCAAGGACATCTGAGTCAGTATGTTTTTTATCTACCTGGTTGTTTTATATTGGCCCAGGATATTTTACAACCCCCCAGTGAGGATTTTTCATTACTCGGTGTTTCGTATTAAAGGATCAGGCTTGGTGCTCAAAAACTGAAAGGAGTCACAGTGCTCAAATTTAGCTTCACAAAATAGAGTGTGTTTGCAGGTAGGTTATTTATAAGTAATAAGTGCAATGTAAAGCTGGGAAATCACATGAAAAAACCCTACATTCAGGAGAAAAGCTCCATGTGATAAATTCCCTCCCTTTATTTTTCTAGTGTAAGAGTTAACAGGTTTCCAAAATACTGGTGAGCCTTGAATCACAACTGTCATCACTGTATGGTTCTGCTAAATGCTAGCCCAGTCTCTTTTGGCAAAATGGCTATCCCTTTTAAAAGTAGCTCTAGCCACTAATGAGTACTGAACTATTAGACTCAAGTACAGAGTTAAAATACACAGTAGAGCATCGATTTGGTTGCTTTAGTTTTTAGTCCCCTAAATTAAAGCTAAAGAATACGGTGGAATGGTTCAGGTGTTTGGGAGTGTTCCTTACAATAGCACCATGGAACAGTGGTTTTCAAACATTTTTTCTTGGGAACTTGTTGAAAACAATCATTTATGCCCGCAACCCAACAATTACATCTAGGAGCAATGCATTCCAGTCTTCTGGCGGCAGCATGAGGGATGCCACGGCCCAGCACTTGAGGATCTGCAACATAGTACTAGGTCCCGACCCATGGTTTGAAAACCACTGCCATGGAGAACTGTACCTGGACACAAGCAAGAAGAACCATCCAAAGGATGGAAAACAATGAAGCAGTAATAGTAAAATGTAGCAGGATGAATTGCTTTAACATATGCAAACTTTTTACCTGGTTCTGCATTTCTGATGCAAATAATTTAGGATAAAACACTGCAGTGCTAGGTCAGTGAAGGTAAACTTGATCTTAAAAAACCTAAGTAATCTCTCACATAGCCCACCCCAGCTCCCCTGTAAATGATCAGGTAAGCACATGGCAGTATCTGAAATGCTGACTGGTTGCTGATGAGCTAGTGGCTGTCTTGGAGGCATTGTTTCAGGGATTGCCGATACCATTGCATACAGATGCATATAGTCTAGATACTCACCTGCATACTAACAGTTGTGGCTGGCTGATTCTCCCATGTTATCACTTTGAATGGTATGAACACTTTCCTGTTCTCAGACTTTGCTTTTGCTTGCAGAACCTGACTGAAGCTGTTCAGAGAGGAGTATATCCAGTAGGAAATGAATCACAGGGTGAACTCAGCAACTGGGATTTCAGTAACTCCTTCTTCTTTGTGGGTGCAGTGGTATCCACAATAGGTAGGTTTGGTGCTTCTTCCCTCTGCCAAGTAGAGTTATTATAGCCTAAAATGACTGTGCCTGAGACACATTCACACTGTAAATAAGGAATAAATTATTTAACAGTGAGAATAATTAACCTCTGGAACAATTTACCAAAGGTAGTGCTCAATTCTCCATTGGTGAAAGGGTGTAGCCACAGGTGGTCTGGAGCCCATCCACTTGGAGATGAGACCTGCCCACCACAGTGCCTGGAGCAGCACAAATGTCATCACTGCAGCCTCAGAGGCGTAGTTTGTGCAGTCGTCAGGCGCTGTGGTGGGCAGGCCTCATTGTGCTGCCTCTTCCCTGCCCTCCTCTCACAGAGCTCCTCTTTTTACCTAGCATCTCAGGCAGCTTCTGCCACAAGACTGGATGCTGCCCTGGCTGGGCCCAGGCCCACCCTTCATGCTCAGGGCCTGGCCAGAAAACAAGGGCTGGCTATACCCCTGTTGTCGACAACTTTATAACAAGACTGGGTGTTTTTCTAAATGACCTGCTCCAGCAATTTTTTGGGGGAAGTTCTATGGCCTGTGTTAAAGAACAGTGGCTCTCAGCTGGGGCTACATATACTCCTGTGTGTACACAGAGGTCTTCCAAGGAGTATATCAACTCCTCTAGACATTTGTCTAATGTTACAAAAGACCACATAAAAACATTAGCAAAATCAGTACAAACTAAAATTTCATACAGACAAAATGAGAAAGTAATATTATTCATTATTCAGTAATAGTGTGGTGTGATACTTTTGCATTTTTATGTCTGATTTTATAAGCAAGTAGTTTTTAAATACGGTAAAACTTAGGCGAGATAAGACAAATCGGACTTCTGAAAGGGGTACAGTCGTCTGGAAAGGTTGAGAGCCACTGTTATAAAAGAGATCAGACTAGACGATCATGGCCTTGGAATCCATGGCCTCCTAACCTTCAAATGGCTGAATCTATGAATTACTGCTTTTCATGGACAACTCACAGCTGCACAATTAATTGTTCACAGTATTATTTTAGTTTGTAACATAACAACGGCCTTTTACATCTCAACCTCCCATTCCATCTCTGTCCATTCTTTTCTAGCCATAGAATCATGTTAGAATCTTGGCTGAACCATCAGTGGTGGGTGGAAGATAGACTTGACTTTTCCTGGTTTTCATTTCTAGGTCAAACAAACTGTAAATCATTTCCAAGGCAGCTGCAAGGCAACAAAGAATGACAGGAAACAACTGAACTCAGCTGGTCTGCAGCAGGCCATTACAACAGCACACATTATGCATTAGACTAGCATACCCACAATTTTCATGTCAACCAGGAGAAAAGATGGGGATGGGATAAGTTGAGTAACCTCACTTCTGCAGTCCCAATTCAAAGTACAGCACTGTCCTTGAAACTAACAGAAATCGAGGCCAGACACAGAGGCAAAAACCAAACCCACTAGGGCCTCGGACTTACGTACACCTCAGGAATGGAGTTATCTATAACTCTGAAATATTTGTTGGTCTCAGCAAAACAGTATATGATTGTCCTTTCAAAAGTTTACAACTGAACTTTGACTTAATACAGCTTTGAAGCTTTGCAATGCAGAAGAAAAATAATCTGCTTTCAACTATCTCGATTTAAATGAAAGAAGCACAGAAGTTTTCTTACCTTGGCAAATCTTTTTTTAAAGTTCTCCTTAATTTTTTTTAGCAGTTCACACTTAATGCAGCATTGTCCTATAGCCCCTTTATTTCAGAGCAGGGAGGAGGGGTCCTCTACTGCTGCCTGACTGCACGTCAGGTTACAAACAAGAAGTGTGGTTGACCAGTCGGCTAATAAGTCTGATGTTTTTAACTAGGAGGTTCTGCTGTACGTGTCCAAAACAGTATGTGGCCTAGAGGTCTCCATCAACCTTGTAAAACCATCTCTGCAGAGAGGCCTGTTTGATGCTTAACTAGGAAGGCATTTGAGCTGGATGAGAGAAGCCCAAAGCATGGTGAAATGAAGACAAAAAACCCTGTAGCATCTACAGGGAGAATGTAACCACCTTCTTATAATGAAGGCAGAAGATAGTGTGAACTCCTATGACCTAAAGCAGGGCCAGATTAATGCAAAGGCTTTAGGGGCTGCAACCTTGGGCCCTGGCCTGAAGGGGGCCCTGTAGAGTTGGGGCACTGGCACTAGGGGTTGGGGCCCAGGGGCCAGAGCCCCCAAGTGGAGGGGGGATACGCTGAGGATCTGGGGGCCCCACAAAAGTGAGCAGGCCAAGGCCCTGAAGCCATTTAATCCAGCCCTGGCCTAATACCCAGAAAATTAGGACACTGTCTTATTTTCTTTTCTCCCAAAATAGGACCATTGTATTATCACATTCAGCTGCACCTAAAGATTGACTTGTGCTGGAATAACATCACTTTTCCCGGGCACTGAAGCACTAAGGGCACAGATGAAGCCTGGCGCTATCCTTACATGAAACATATTTTATAGCAGCTGAATGTCTGTGGGGGAAGGGACAGGGACAGACGACCATAACTTCTTAAGAGTTAGACAACCATTGGGGCCTTTTTCAGGTATTGTTCCACTTTATGACTCTCAGTGGTAAATTCAACCTGGTGCAAATAAATCCTTTATCTTCAAGGCCTGGCCCACACACCAATTTCATACCATAATAACTGTGTAAAGAAAGTGTGCAGAATTTCTTTTTTTTAACTACGGCAGTTGTAATCCCTAGTGTGGACACACTTATATTGATATAATGGTATCTTTTCACCTGCATGGCTTATTTCCCTTTCCATATGGTAATAAAGAAGCTCTACTGCTGAAAGCACTTTCAAGCCTGGTGTATGCCTACGACTTAGGTTGATATCGCTTAGGGTGCTTAAAAATTCACCCCTCAAGAGATGTAGTTAATCCATCCTGTGCCCTGGTGTAGACATAACTAGGTTGACAAGGAATTTTTACATTGACCTTGCTCTCGCCACCCAAAAAGGTGGATTTACAACAGTCGTGGAAGAACCCCATTTTTGCTCTAGTGAGTGTCCCTACTACAGAGCTACAGTTGAACCAGAACCGCTGAAGCATTTCTAGTGTAGACAAAGCCTTATATGGAGAGCATTGTGTCCACAGTAGAGGAATTGCACCACTTTATCTAAACCAGTAGAGTTAAAGTGGTGCAACTTTTTGGAGTCGCTCAGGCCTTAGTTCATTGCACCAAGTTAGCTGGGTTTTAAGCGTGGCTTGCGTGACATCAGAGGAACAACGGGGACACATTTGATCCCAGGTGTTGCTGGGTTGTTTCTAGCGAACTACTGTGTGCTTATAATTCCCAGCAGCCCATTCCACTCTAGGCTACGGTACCATCAGAACTGACAAATTAAACAAGAGCAGATTTTAGAGTACTTAGGTGACAGACAGGCACTCCCCTGCACCCTCAAGGAAAACCCACTATGCAACCAAATGCGATGTTGTACATTCAGTAGATGGCACACTTTCCTCTGGCATTTGGGCCAATATTTTAATATGGTGCTGGGAGATGAGGGGGTGATGTGGGAAAACACCATCTTCCTAATGAAACTTAAGGGTAAATTCCTGAACATTTGTAACCACAAAAGATCCAGTGGTATCTTTAGATGAGGAATATTAGCTCAGGCATGCTGGCCAAATTCCCCTTTCCACCCAAATAAATGCTTCCTACATTTTCAATTAGATAAAAGAAGTGGCTGCATTTCAGTAGTGGGTAAAGTGACACTTATACATGGCAAGTTTACAATCCTATGGGATGAAGGGTATGGTTATAAGGTAATATTATATTAGGAACTACTGCGTTTGGATACCCAGAGCCCTCAAAAAGAAGGGAGACGTTATGGAATTGTAAAGTTTAGACTGAAGAGAAGGATTAGGAGTGGGAAGACTTTTTCCATAAGTGATGCCAAATCCCATGTTCAGAAGCTTTCTGTTGTTTATTTAGGACAGTGTGGCACCCTGATCCCTGAGGAAAGGAGTGATAAGGAATTAGATGTGAGTTAAGATTCAGGAATGAGACTTATCTGATCCTTGAGTGGCAAAGAGTCCCAAACTCCAGTCTTGACATCTTGCAGATCCTCCGGCTTCTGCTTTCTTTCTTTCTGTGCTGTATTTACTTGCATACTTGTAGTAGTGGATAGTGTGTTTTTATAAATTGCTTTCAGATTATCATGTAGTTCAAACACAGGCCAGGCTGGAACCAAACACAGCATTCTCTGAGCCCGAAAGATCTGCAGAATGTGTCATTTAATAAGCCTTTCTGCTTTGATTGGAAAGAGTGTGCAAGCATGGCTAAGGAGCACTACGAATTCCTTCAACATGCTAAAGCTGTGCTAGCATAAGAAACAAGGAGTCCTGTGACAGTTAAAGACTAACAAATTTTTTTATTGCATGAGCTTTTGTGGAAGAAAATCCCAAAGTGTCTGAGAAAGCGTGATTTTCTCCCACAAATGCTCATGCAATAAATAAATTTGTTAGTTTTTAAGTGCAACAGGACTCCCTGTTTGTTTTACTGAACTAGGCTGCCCCTTTGGAACTGTGCTAGCATGAAAGCAAGAACTGGGACGTGTTAATATGCACACAAGTGCAGGCTGTTTAGCAGGCTCTGGTCTAAGAGGAAAGCTCACTGGAATTCTCTCTATCTCCCTTTTGTCTTTCAATAGGCTATGGCACTCTTTGTCCTAAAACAGTTGCTGGCCAGATCTTCTGTGTCTTTTTTGCTTTATTTGGAATCCCTTTGAATATTGTTGTCCTGCACCAGGTCGGTAAGATGCTTTCTCTGCTGTGTGAAGGGCTTGGGAAATGCCTGTATGAGAAAGGAATGAAAAAGGTAATCAATTTCACTCATTCCAGATTTGTTTGTATGCTGGCTACTGGATTTTCTTTCAAATACATTCCAGTTACTTTATAAGTTACTTACACACTCACACTATGCTAGGTGCTGTACAAACACCTATAAAAAGAAAGTCCCTGACTGAAGACTTTAAATTAAACAGATGAAACAAGGGTTGGGGGAGGAGTTTGGGAGAAAAAAAGACGTAAAAATAAAATATCTTCTATACCTAAGAAAATAAAAAAAATTTAGAAAAATATCTGTGGTGATGCAAGGTGCATGGCTTGTTAGTTCAAGATATAAGCTACCCTGCCCCTCTCCTCATGTGTCCAAATGGCCTAAATTGCCTGATGCCCCCATTCAACACTGAGCTAGCCTCCAATTCCAGTGGCATAGCTATGGGTGTGCTTGGGTGGGCCAGGGCCCACTCACTTTGAAAGCAGGCCCACTCAGTCAGATTTTAAGCAATTCATCCCATGCTTTTATCAGTCTTTGTTTCACTTGTGACACAAGGCTTCTGTCTGCCTGTGTCAACCACAGGCTCTGCCAAAAAAATCAGTTCTGGTTACATCTCTGTCCCGCTCTAGAATGCTCCATAGGGTAAGAGACAAAGAGTGGCCAGTCACCAGAAGATGGCCATTTAATCCAATGTGTTGAAATCTGGGATTGGGTCTCTTGTGCTGGAGGCAAGGACTCTCAAGGCCGATCATGTATCCGCAGGATATGTCTGCATTGTGGCTGGGATCGAGCTTTCCACCACAGGTAGACAGATTTGTGCCGGGAGGGCTCATGCTAAAAATAGCTGCATGCATGCTGTAGAGGCAGCAGGGACTCAGAGTAGCCACTGGTGCTCAAGGCCACCCTACGTCCTGACTCTGAGCTCAGGTGACTGGCAAAATCCACACAGCTACTTAAGCACACTATTGCAAGCTCCACTACCACAACTAGGATGAAAGGCTCAGTCCCAGCTGTGGTGTAGCTTAGCACGTGTGCCACCTCTCTAGTGGGACTACCATAGTTGTCCAGTTTAATTTGCTTTTACCTAATCTCTATTTGTAAAGTTCATGCCTACAAAAATAAGGGAAAATTTAGCACGTGCCAAATCCGTGCCCAGCTGGGCCCCCGTCCTTCGCTGCAAGAAGACGGGATGGTACAGATGCTGCTGCACTGGCTCACTCCCACCAGAAGTTCCCTTGGCATTGGGGCTCCTGTGCAGCCCCTTGTGCAATGCAAAGCCAGTGCTACGCAGTTCTAATAGCGCCATAATAGGTAGCCTCTCCTCGCCCAGGGTGAGGCTATGGTGCATAATGGGAAATGTAGTCTTTTTATGTGACTGAGTTAGAACCTTTAACTCCTGAAGACCAGGGAGGAGTTCCTATCTAGCTACTCATCCAGAATATTCACAGTGTGTAGGGTTTTCTCGTGCATCCAAGTGGGTTGTAATGTGCGTTGACTTATTTTTCAGAAGAAGATCAAGTTTCTGACTCTTCTCTTCTTCCTGGTGATGGGGATTCTAGTGTTCCTGTGTTTGCCGCCATTTATGTTCCAGGTAGTGGAGGGCTGGTCCTACAGTGAAGGAGTTTATTTTGCATTTATCACCTTGAGCACCATTGGCTTTGGAGATTACGTAGTAGGTAAGGAGAACAGGACTTCTCTCCGAATTAAAGGGGGCAAAATTACTATTGTAGTAACTACACTGAGATGGGACAACCCACAAGTGAACACACACTGAGAAACAATGCTGCATTAACTGGTCTTTCCCATCTCTAGCTTTTGTAATTCTATGAGGAATTGCCAATAGCCAAGGGAATCTCAGTGAATCCAAATACCTAGACACTATGATACGTTGTGATGTACACTTAGAAGAAACAGACACAGTGATTTAGGGGGATAGGAAGTCTGCAAAGTTGGGGAGCAAGAGAGAAAAACCAGAGGTGTCACACCTACAAAATCTTATGTGCATATCTGACTCTTGTGTCTTAGAACATACAGTGAAGAAATAATAGGGGCTTGTTTTAAGACACTTAATTTTAAAGCAATGTCCTTCACAGCTTTAGTCTTTGATGAAGAGTGGCAATGTACAACTTATTTTGGAGGAGGAAACCTGTTCCTCCACCAACATGACTCACCAGTGGAAATTATCTCTTACAGTCTCCTATGCACCATTACACTCTCCTGGATTTCAGAAATGTAGGAGTTCAAGAGTCCTCCTGTCGTTAAACCCTAAAAAATCCACAGCCTACCTAGTCAAAGTCATGCTACAGACATCTTCAGGTATTTCTCACCCAAACATTCACTCTTCCTTTGCTTTTGGTATGGAGCCTACAGAGACCCCTCAAGTGACCTCCAGGGTCCAAACCACTGTCAACAGAAATGAGCTAATATTTGAATTTTGTCAAGATTAATGGATTCCTCCATGGTGCCATGGTAACACTATGACAACCACAATTGCCTCTCCACACCAAAATGCACAAATGACGAGGGAACAGCATTTGCATGGAAGATCAGCATCTTTAAGCGCAGTGAATTTGTATATCTCACTCCAGTTTGCGGTGGGCAAGCCGTTCACAGCACAAAAAGGTGACCTCTGCTGGCACGCTTAAATTCAGCAGCGTGGCCAAGAACTGAAGGGTTTGGAGACCGACTGAGTTTCCTTTTCACCTGTTCCAAAAACTCCTCCATGAAGTGTGGTGGCCAAACATTATGGGGAAGCTTGCACTGACATTGCCTGCATGCTACCTCTTTTGTGAGTAAATAGAAACTCCCTTCTCAGTGGCTGACAATCTGCTTCATATCGTGGATCTTTGCTGGTTATATCGTTGGCCCTCTCTGGACTGATCTTCTGTTTCATCCATTGACAACACTACTGGAAAAAACTTTAAAATGATAGAAATTGTGACCTGAATATGAAGAACAAAACCCGAATCACATTTTCCTGCTTTGTTGCCATGTTACTTTGTAAACATAGTTAAAGAACAATATTTGTGCTGAATTCATGGCCCTGGATTTTCATTGTCACAGGCTGGCCTACCAGGCTGCTGTCGAAATATTTTCTCCCTAATATGTGTTTACATTGGCGCTAGGTAAAAGTAGCAAATCTGTAGTTAGTCTAGAGCAATGTTTCCCAACCTGTGTGCCACGGTACACAGGTGTGCTGTCAGGTCTGAGCAGGTGTGCCACAAAATTTTTTGAAAAACCAGTCAAAGAGCTCAGGATTGGTTCCTTGGCTCATGAATATTCATGAGTTCATTTGGAAACTATGTGGTGGTGTGCCTCAAGCTAATTAAAGGTAGCAAGGTGTGCCATGGCAGAGAAAATGTTGGGAACCACTGGTTTAGAGCCGGGGTCTCAACCGCATGCGGCCCCTAAAGCTATTTCCTGTGGCCCGTAGCGACACTATTGTTACCAGTATTTGCAACACTGTTGTATGAAAAGGTTTCAGTGGTGTGGCCCTCAGGCTAACATACTAGTCCTCATGCGGCCCTTGTGGTGATTTCAGTTTGAGAGCCCTGGTCTAGAGTATCTCGTATGTTCTTTACATTACAACGCTTATTCCCAGTGAAACAAGATCAGGGTTGTCCTGCTTATAGAGTGCTTGGCATCATTTCCAGATGAGGAGTGGATCTGCATGACTGTACATGGCCAGATGTGAAACAGCCAATTGGAAAATAATTTGCCTGAGCTTATTTGCATGCAGCAATCTTATTGGATAAAAAGGATCCTGTAGCTGTTGTATCACTGCCATAGGATGGCCTTTTCTGTGATGGGAAATAACCTACAAGTAAGTTGTAATGGGGCTAAAACGTATTTGTTTCTTTTAAATCTGTATTCAGGCGATATTTCCAGAGTAAAATTCCCCCTACTCGGGGGACTATAATTAGGACAATGCACGATCCTAAGCCATAAACTGAACAATTCAGTGGTGCATAGGTCTTATGCCGCCTCACTGCTTAGTGGGCAGTTCACATCTCTAGAGCAATGTTCCCTCTAACTACTCGCAGACTGTGTGCGCAAACAATTTCTTTCTGTGCGCAAAAACGTTCCTTTGTGAGCACCAATATTAGCACTATTTAATTTTTTTGTGCACGCTTTATTTTGTTGTGTGCGCAGGTTTCATGACCCGTGTGCATGCGCACACGCGCACAGCTTAGAGGGAACAGTGCTCTAGAGTGAGGCACCTCCTTTGGAGTAGTCGTTCTAATTCGTTTTGTTAAAACAGCCCAGATCCTGCCCCAGCTCACAACATGAGTAACTAGGCCCAGGAGTTCCATAGGGGATAGTCAGGAAAGTGAGGCCCCCTGCTCCCACAGCTGCTCTTGCAGCTCCTATGCCACCTTTCCACCTAAAAAGCAAGGAAAGAGGTCATTGGATTGGGAACCTCATAGATGCCCAAAGCTGGTCAATTCCTGGCACCTCTGCAAAAACCCTACATGCTGAGGCACAAGAAAGCCCCCAGAGCTCTGTGGTTGGCAGTGGGTACAAACAGAGTGCCCAGGTTTCCCTCATCCTGCCCCACCCAGTTTCATATGGTTAGGGATCCTCCGCACGGAGGCAGGCCTCCATTCCACCCATATGCTATTATCCATGGAAAATGATGCTCAGCACAAATCCCAATCCTCAGAGCAATACTTCCTTTCTAAACAACATTTTCAGGCAGACATCAGGGTTGTAACTCAAGAGCTACTTAGGAGACGGGACAAGAACAGAAAAGCAGACTTCTGCACAGTTTCTCCAGTTTTCTTTGTCAAATGTTCACAGGGCAAGAAAAAAGGTAGATGGAGACCCAACACCCTCCCACCGCACCAAATCTACTCCCTCTAATCTTCCTACAAAAAAAAAAAAAGTAGCAAATCAGCTGAGTTTTGAGAGCCAAGGCAGGCCAGTCTTTGGCTGCCTGCATAGTTTTTGCATTTGTGCACTGTAAAGAGTGCAGTTCCTCTTCCAGAGTCAGACCCGTTATTCTGGAGACTCCATGCTGATGTTTCGACCTTATACATTAGCCAAGTCGATGAGTTGTCTTGGCTGTGTTGTACCATTATGGTTACGTGTGACTAAAACAGACTGGGAACTCACTGGAGGATTGCTTGCATCTGAATAACCAAACTAAATGACCTGTGGAGAACAGCAGGTGGTGAGCTCCCCGTGATGTTAACAGATTTGAACTGCGTGAAATACACATCATCAATCCAGTGGTTTCAAATCCAGAAAGTCATGCCTTCGGTATGTGGAAGTGAGTTTTCATCAACTGCTTTCATCGCACTTCTTCCCTTTTACATGGAGTAGGCCCTACAGCCTGTAGGAAGTAATGTATGAATTGTAGGTTTCTCCTGTGCAGCCGAGAATGTCTGCTATTTGAAACAGGTTATTTATTAGGTCACGGTCACACTTTCTAGGTAAGTGTATGGAGATGATATAATTTGAAAGCCATCATACATTTCAGCTACACTCCTCCCTTGCACGCAGCCCTTGTGCTTGCTATTAAAATAATAAAATAATGTTGCAAAGTGGAATACCAAAAAAAAGGCTTACCTGTCTTAGTTCCCATGCCCCAATCTAATAAGGCCTTTTTGCGTGGAAAATGCAGCATAGTTGCACTCCTTTTGGAAAGATGAAACACCACATAACATTTTAGTGACTTTTGCTCTTAACCAAGGAAAACTGTCTTAGCTGATTCTCTGTTGCTTTTTCTCCTTGTATTCAGGTAAACAGACTGACAGGAACTATTCTTTGTATTACCGCCCTTTGGTGGCCATTTGGATTATCTTTGGCCTGGCCTGGATTGCTCTTCTATTTAATTTATTGACAACATTACTGGAAGACACTGAAAAAAAACTTGCCCAGGATCTTCATAAAATGGGAAAGGCAGTTAAAGGCAATGAGGAAAACCAAAAAAGATACTGGCCTATTAAATTTGTTTTTACAAAAGACCCATCATCTTTGGGTTCTGGAGGAGATGCACAGAAGACAGTGTCTCTAGCAGCAGATCTTGGAGATGCAAAACAAGAAAAAACTATTTTTTCCTTATAGCAAAACATTGTATCAACCCATGGAGGTCAGAATTGTTTGTTGATGATTACACTGGTTTGGTCTAATACTGAGTACACTGAAAGTAGAAAGTCCCGTGGGAATATTTCTCCCACTTCCCACACCAAGATGAGGTTTTCCTACACTTTAGTTCAAAAGTGATACAAACCAGGGCAACAGTGGTGATAAAATTGGTGTCCCAATATGATGCAGCACAGGATGGAGGTTGCTTCTTTTCTGCTCCTCACTGTTTGCAAAATTCTGTTTAAGGGGATGTCTACAATGGAAACATAAGTCAACCTATGTTAGGTCAACTAAACTCTCTTATCAAGGTCTGTGGTAGATCGTCCATTTCTGGCAACTTTAAATTCAAGACTGGATTTTTCTTTTTTGAAAAAATAAGCTCTCATTCAAATAGTAATTAATTCATGGAAATCCCACTATCCATATTGTACTGGTCAGATTAGGTGATCGCAAGGTCTCTTTTGGCTTTATAATTTATGAACTTCATTATTTTTACCCCAAATCCTCATTATGTCAACATTAACTATTTAATTGCTGTGCATTTTTGCAAATGAAAAGGGGAAAAGTGTAGGAGTTAAGCTACTGGAAGGTGGATGGGTAGGAATAGCTGAAAGAAAAACTGCACAGAGAGGAAAGGAGCTGTGAGGCAGACAGGAAGGAGAGAGAAACGAGGATGTGGAGGAGAGAGAAAGAAAGAGCAGAAATGGCAAAGATATTAGAACTAGAAGTGATGCTGAATGAGAGTGAAATACTGAGAGTTTACAGAGGGGTAGCCATGTTATTCTGTGTACAGCAAAAACAACGAGAGTCCTGTGGCACCTTAAAGACTAACAGATTTCTTCAGTCACAAGCTTTCATGGGCTCCAACCCACTTCATCAGATGCATGAAGTGGAAACTACAGTAGAGAGGTATATATACACGCATGCCAGGACAGAGGAGGGCAAGTGTTAGCGAAGTCAATTCAGTTAGGGCAGATAGGGCCAATTCACACCAGTTGATTGAAAGGTGAGAATGTGTTAACGGGGACCATTACTTTTTGTAATGTGCTAACCATTCCAAGGCCCAGTTCAGACCCAATCTGCTGCTGCGTGTCCAGGGAGATTGAAGTGTTCTCCTACTGATTTATGGATGTTGCCATTTTTGATGTCCGATTTGCATCCATTTATCCTTTTGTGTAAAGACAGTCCAGTCTGGCCAATGCACATGGCAGAGGGGCACTGCTAGCACATGGTGGCAGATACCACATTAGTGGATGTGCAGGTGAATGAGCCCCTGACGGTGCGGCTGATGTGGTTGGGACCTGTGATGGTATCAGTGGAGTTGATGTGTAAAAACAGAGTTGGCAACAGGGTTTGTTGCAGGGATAGGTTCCTGGGTTAGTGTTCTTGTTGTGTGGTGTTTGGTTGCTGGTGAGTATTTGCTTCAGGTTGGGGGGCTGTCTGTAAGCAAGGATTGGCCTGCCTCCCAAGGCTTGATGGAGTATGGGATCATCTTCTAGGATAGGCTGTAGATCTTTGATGGAGAGATTTTAGCTGGGGGCTCTAGGTGACGGCCAGTGGTGTTCTGTTGTTTTCTTTGTCGGATTTGTTCTGTAGTAGGTGGCTTCTGGCTACCCATCTGGCTCTGTTGATCTGTTTTTTTCACTTCCCTGGTTAGCACATTACAAAAAAGTAATTGTCCCTGTTCACACATTCTCTCTTTAATCAAGTGGTGTGAATAGGCCCCATCTGACCAGATTGAATTGACTTTGCTACCAATTGCCCTCTGCTGTCCTGGCGTATGCATATATACCTCTACTGTAGTTTCCACTTCATGTGTCTGACAAACCGTGTTGGAGTCCACAAAAGCTTATGCCCGAAGAAATCTGTTAGTCTTTAAGGTGCCACAGGACTCTCATTGTTTTTACTGAGAGTTTACTTACTATACAAAGGCTTCTTTTTACCCTTGTTCTTTGCGCACGCAGCTCCATGGCCTCATGGGAGTTCCACTGGGGCTGGAGAGGAACGTGCCGTTCTACTCGCACAGCTCAGCCCACGGCCCTTCACTAGCAGTTCGATCCGCTCTGTGGAATCAATGCGACTCTGCTGGTTTAAAACAAGATAAAAAAAACCCCTCAGAATCACATACACAGAGCCCAAAGAGCAGGAAAGCCCATTTCAGGGAATTTCACAACTCCTTGAACTTTGTGGCTTCAAAGCAGTGTTCAACAGAAGCAAAACTTTAATTGGTGTTTGTTCACTGAAACAACACATCCCCTCTCTGGATATATGCGCTAGGCAGGGCCATAGGAACTTCAAGCTTTGGGAACCCTTGAATTGGGTTTTTGTCTTCTGTAAGGCCTGGCCCACACTTAAAACTTAGGTCAACATAGCTCCATTGGTCAGGGGCATACAAAACAAACCAACAAACCATTAAAACCCCACACCTCTGCCTGACCTAACCCCAGGTGTAGCCACAGCTATGGAATGGAAGAATGCTTCCATTCATCTTCTTCCCATCCATTTGGAGTGACCTATACTGACTGAAAACCCCCTTCTGGTGTTGTAAGCTGCATCTGCACTATGGGGTTATGCCGATATGATTAAAGTGACACAGCTGTGCTGGCATAGTCTCCCTAGTGAAGATGTACCCTAAGAATGGCCATGTCTACACACATCAGTTGTACCTCTTTAACAATACCAGTCAAGTTAAAGCAGTACAACCCCCTCAACCCCAGTGTGGATGCTGTTGTATGGGTATACAGGTCATTTACATTGCTATATCAGAAAGTAAAGCAAAAAAGGAGTCCTGGGGCACTTTTAAAGATGAACAAATGTATTTATCAGATAAGCTTTTATGGGAACAATCTCACTTCATCAGATGCATGAAATGGAAAATGCAGCATGTTAGCTGAAGTGTTACAATCTGTACCTGGACTAGGTACCTTTACACTGGTAGTATCACGTCCACACTAGGATTGTACAGTATAATTTTTTCAGTTTGAAAAATCCCAAAGAACCACACCAATAGCCTAAGTAGCGATTCTGAGTCAAAACTCATGGGTAGACTAGGCCACAAATGGAGTTTGTCTCTCCCACCTAAAGCCCTCCCCAATAATTAAATTCCTCTTTGGTCCCCCAGCTGTGACTGAAGTTTTTTTTTTTTTTTAATTTTGTATTTCTAACAGGGGGTCTGTCCTTTGTATTAGAGTAAGAATTACTCTCAGAATAATTTTGGAGGGCATGAAAAAGTACCTTAGATAGGATATATTTACTAAGAATATACGTATCTATAGATATAGATATTTTCCCATTAGAATTTTTTTCTTCCATATCTCTTTGCTCCTTTTTTCCCTTCCTTCTTATGGAGAGCATTGCCAGTGTGACAGGGTTAATCATGCTGTATTTATTATATTTTACTAACATTGCTACACTAGCAATCATGCTGTTAGCCCTGAACCACAGAGAGATTAAGTGACTTGCCTTAAGTCACTCAGGAAGCCAAAGCAGGGTAGACAACTGAATCTCCTAAATCCAAGTGAGTGCTTTAGCCAACAGACCATCCTCCTGCCCTCTGGTAGCATTTATTTATGTGATACAGCTGAATGTTTACTACTTTCTGCTTATAGTCTAAGTCCCTAAACCCTGGCCTGCTCAGGACGCTGTGTGACAGTCATGGCCATGAGCAATTCTCAAAGGAAATTACAAAAAACTCTCCGAAAAACTGTAGTTCTCATAAGCCACCCTAGGGCTGTACTGTAGCTTCTTTGAGCTACCCCCCTTGTGCCCTCTTGTGGCTGGATGCTGCTAGTCGCACAGTACCTTTATGAAATGGCGCCTCCTCCCAGTTTTTAACCTGGTAAGTTATACTGCCCTTATCTCCTTACAATCATTAATGGATTTTATCTTCAGATCACGTCTGGGACTGGGCTGTGGTGGGGTGCGGTTATCCTCTCTGTTACAGTTCGTAACTGAGAATGATCCTTCCTACCACTCAAGAATCAAGTGGAACACAATAAATAACCTTTGATTTTTTGCAGTATTTCCTTCTGACTGCAAATCTTTTTCAAAATCAAAACTAGAACAAAGGCTTCATCTCAAGGCCACGAGCTTTTTTAAAAAAAAACAGCCCTGAAATATTAAATCCAAACAAGTGCACTCCAGACTCTACTCTTAATATACCTTCTACTGAAGGGACCTACCTGCCTGCGACCCATAGAACAGGGATCAAATCTACCCTGGAAACCCATCCTGCGAGGCAGCAGGAGTCTGCACGTGACCAGTAAGAGTGGTTTCTCCACTGAGGGATCTCTGCCAGCTGGACTGGTGGCAAAGAGCAGTTCAAAAGTCGCCTTACCAGCCTGATGCCACAGCATGGCAAATAGAAACTCAGTGTTCATGCATGGACTCCTGGGCAAGTCCCAGTTTTCTCACAGCTGTTCAGTTTCAAAGGCAGGCCAGGCACTTTCACATCCATGGAATCAGTTTCAGAAATACCCTCGGAAAATGCTCATGAACAGTATTATCACAGCAACAACACGTGAGGCTATCCTTCCGGTATAACTCTCTTCTTCCCACCAAGTCTTTGCTGTGGGTTAATGCAACACACTCTATATTAAGAACACTTGAAAATGAATGAACAGTCCGGGCTGAGTAATACTGTTTCCTACACTTTTTGGAGGCCTCCACCATGTTGTGTTTAATAAACCTTCCTCCCGAGCAACCCAGATATGCACATCAATCAATTTTAATTATTACGTGGCAGATAAACGTGTGTTTGGGAATCTCTATAAAGTGTCATTCAATTAATACCTTGTTCATTTCTGAGTGTTTACTTTCACATGGAATGGAGGGATTATTTAAAGCAGTGACATAGCTGAGATGTGGTGTTTGTTATCGCAACATCACACTCCAAATAGCCAGGGGTATCATTTTTTAATGTCAGGCCTTTCAGTCAACTTGGGCCACACACCCTGTGTTTTCCACTCTCTCACACTCAGAGCTTCGCATCCTCTGCCCAACTCTTGTTAGAAAACAATGGAATTCAGAGGGGAAAATCTTTTTTACTCTGGTTTTAAAAACTAATCTTATATAAAATGAGGAGCCATGATACCTGCTCTTCATGCCTTAAAGTTGCATTCAAAGACTTTGAAGGGCCAGATCCTTGTCCCATGTTAAATCCTCTTTGCACTGCTCCAACAGGGCTTACAGCTGTCCCAAAAATTCCCCTGTTGGCCTACTCCAGTTTGCACCAGACGGGACTGATCCCTCTGGAGCCAAGTTTATCTGCCATCTTCTGTCAGAGAGTTTGCAAGAGCAATGTCATAAAAAATGATTGTTCTATCCACAGTCTTAAAGCCTGCATGCACCTGATTTTGTGCATTCAGCAGAGCTATTTGTTTCCCACTCTCAGACATGCTGAGTAGAGTAGGGTTATCCTTTTGCCCTGGTCTTAGTCAGTGCTGAGCACAGATCCCACTGAAGTCAATACAAGATGAGGGCTATATCTAAGAACCATCGTACTCCTATAGTTGGAGGTCTACTTTCCATCTTGAATGGATGGTCCTGCTCTAGCTTTGACTGAGTCAGAAGGCTGAAAAGAGCAGTGAAACCGTGGTGGTATGGGCTAGTATGTACTCAAGAATCTGGATAGGATCATACTCAGGTGCAGTAATTTGATCAAAGCTACTTCAGGTATCTTTATCTGATCTAGAAATTACATTTCCAGCTGCAGTGTAGATAGATGTACCTTCAGGGATGGTCAGCAGCAACCTGCAGGCTTGGGCTCTTTGTACTGTGTTTGGCTTAGAAGAAAGATTGACATGAGTGCTTTGAGTAGACCATAAGGAGCACATGGCTGCTGGGCCACAATTCACTCTGGTTTTACTTTTCAACAAACTTCTCAATTTAAAAAAATACACTTAAGAAAAAACAACATATACTGGAACATTAGAAAGGTCAAGCAGAGTCATGGTCATCAGCAAATGATGCTCTTTTAACAAATAAAACTAGACACAGTCACCTGCACCCTGGTAAGCTTCAGAGATGGGTGTAAACTGCCCTGAGCCTCTTTGCAAGAGAAGTGTCTTCTTCAGGATTAAGGCCCCATTATCCCATCTTACATATCTATCAGAAGGCTACTGTACGGATTCCAAATAAGTACTGTTATAATTATGATGTCCCATGGCACCACATGCACTATCTGATAGATGGCTGTTAAATATCAGCCAATATGTTTTCAATAATCATTTTGGGAACAGTCTCACCTGCAGGTTATTCCCCTTGAAGGGGCTAGAAAACCCAGGAGTTGGAACTTGTAACGGTTCCATGTGAGAGAGACAAATGCAGGTGAGAAGACGAAGAACTGACTTAAAGAAGAACTATATGGCGTTCAAAAGCTTGTCTCTTTTGCTGACAGAAGTTGATCCAGTAGAAGATATTACTGCATCCACCATGTCCCTCTGATGTGCTGGGACGAACATGGTTACAACAACTCTGCAAAATAGTGATTATACTCAGTTGTTCCATTAAAAGACTGCACTAGGCACTGGGCCATGGGGCATCTATAGAAGATGGTGCTCCACACATTTCCTCAACCACCTGTCTGTCCACTGCCGAGTAGTACGATTCCAGCAAGAGTCAGTTTAACAATACCTCCCTGTGAGGCACTAAGAGTTTTCACTTTGTGTGGCTGGGGATTTGCTCTGCAACAAGGGAACCTTTTAAGTTAGTACTGGCAAGTGTAACTAGTAACTTATGTTTGGATCCCCTGAAGGATTTGGGTAGTAGAGATGTCATCTTAGAGATCCTCTGTCCTTTTGGGCAAGGACAAGGGCCACTTACACAGCCCTGTCTATGGAGAGACAGGTTAATTCAGTCTAGCAACTTTGGCATGTATAGGGTTTTAAGATGATAAATGGTTCTAGCTTCTGAAATTTATTCTTGACAGAACCCAATCCCACTAGGTAAGTGTACCTTTAACTTGGAATACGAACAAGAAGAACTTCAAACAGATTTAGAAATCTTGAAGGTTTTCTTTTCAGGAGGGTTCAGAAAAGCACTGTATGAATTCTCTACCAAAACCTTCAGAATCATGTGACTGAGTTAAATCACAACAATTACTGCATTTATTTAATTTCCAGTTCGACATCATTTTGGAGACAGATTTCCGCGGGTGGGGGAGTACCCCAAAACACCCTGATTTCTCTTCCAGTTTCTCTCACAAATGTGGTTGGAAGACATGGAAGTTGTTTTGCAGAGCAATGAGATAACACGCTCCCCTAAAGAGAGTTAATACGTCAAGTAGAATGATAAGGAGTAAACATCATGTGGCATTGAAAACTGATAGGAGGCATGACCCATGATTTAAATAATATCTTACAGAAGGATAAGACTGAAAAGATGCCAATATTGCACACATGAGAACAAATGTTGCTTAAGATGAATCTTGAGTCCTAGAGGAAATAAGAGTTGGTCGTTTGTCAAAGCAGAACGTTAGAAAAACTATGGCTTTGCTACATCAAAAAAAGCAACCCAGCATTTTACCTGAAAACCCCTCAAACGTCAGACCACATATCCCACTAAAATACTGAGGATAGGGTTTATTTAAAAAGGTACTAAAAATAGGAAATTCATACAAACAAGAGACCTCCGTATTAGCTACCAATCTGTCTTAGGGTTTTATACCACAGCACATCACTATAGTATCTGATCGCCTTCCATGTAAAATGTTGGGACTGGGAGTCAAAACTCTGGTGTTTGGGGAGTTGGAGTGGGTGCATGTGTTAGGGCTTTGAAAGTAGAAGAGATTGATTGAATTGGGAGTGTCACATATTGTGGAAAGACTTTCTCAAAAAGGGATGGTTTAGCAAGAATTCCTAGAAATGAACAAAACTCTGGCTTCTTGAGGCCTCCAGAAGCCTGTTCCGCAGCAGGGTCCCCTTGACAGACAATGTTGTGTTTCCAGCTCCCCCACACTACATCCCGAGCTTTGAGATCCCCACAGTTCCAGAGAATGCAGGAGTCATTGGGGCTGACAGATCAAAAACTGGACTTTGACATAGCAGAGGTTTGAGCTATTGATTGGTTTGGACATTAGGATCAACGTCTTAAATAGGCATCAGAAGCTGACTGGGAGCCAACAAAGGGACATGAAGAGTCTGTCTGGCAATCTAAGCCATGAAAAAGGTGGGCTGTTACATTCTGCGCCAGCTGGAGCTTGTGTATCCTCTTTACATGCAGCTTCGGCAAACACTACCATCTCAATCACCAATCCAGTAACCTGGGCAAAACAAAATACCTTCCACTGGGCACCCTTATCAGGTGATAGTTCCTTGCTCACAAATGCTACGTATGCCTATAAAACAAAGGAAGTCTGTAGGTGGACAAGAAGAATCAGAATTTATTAAGACCAGAAAGCAGAACAACTAGCCAGAAGAAACACCCTAGCCTAGAATGGCGACAGAGCTCTATTCATTTCAGGACGTTTCTGAACCAAGACTGAAAAGTAAGAGGTTCAGGCATGGTGCATGCCTGAGAAGTTATTCAAGGACAGATCTTTGAGGTGGAGGAAAGCATGCAACATTAGTCTCCAATATACCAGATGAGTTGGGTCACTTGTACAGAGAGAGGACTCTGTCCAACACCCATTAACATCAATAGGAGTCATTCCACTGATTTCAGTGGGAATTGGATCCTTACCTCTGGTTAGTTGTTTTAGCATTTGAGCTTAGAAATCGGGCTTGTGAAGGTGCAATTTCTGTCATAATTAAACACCACACTAGGAATCCATACTTTGTGGAGCAAGCAAGCTTGTGTATAAACATTTGATCAGAGTGTTAACTACACAGTGCACAGGCGGTGTAAACAAAGCTCTTGCTATCCAGAATATTTTTATGCATACTTGTCTGATACTTGGAAGATTCCATCCTAGCGCTTCTCCTTCAGCTAGAGTTGCTTCCGTAGCTAATACTGAGGATGGATGAAAGTCATTGCAATGACTTCACACTTTGAAATGGTCACCACAGGGAGAAACCCCCAGGCTGCAAGTCGAAAGACTTTGTCCCATACAGTCACCAAATCATCCATCATTCAGAGTGACGAAAGGGCGAGCAACTGTTGCGTGGAACTGCAATCTTCATGAAGTGAACACTGATATCAGTACATGGCACTCCTTGGGGCTTTCATGGTAAGAAACATCCACAATGCAGTGAACTGACTGTCAGAGGTGAATGCTGGTGTCTCCTCCAAATTTCCATAAGGCCATAGTAAGCTGGGTCGAGGAGCAGTGAGGTCAGGCGGATTGGAGAGCGTTAGCAGGGGAAAATAAGGAACAGAAGGATAAAGAAACTAGAAGAGCTCAGGGAGAACTGGAGATAGCCAGCTGACATACCAAAGATGACCAGAATAGAAACCTTTCATCACTATTCATCCCAGAGGTTTTAGTGTTTCAGACACATTTCAGTCCCCATTCTGTGCATCATTCTGCCTCCTTTACCCCACTCCTTGTTCCTCCATTTTAGGGCTCATTCTACTTTCTGGTTTTTTTTGGTCCTCTTACAAGCTTAGGTCTCTTTCCCTCCCCCATCCTTTCCTCTCCCCCATCACGTCTGCTTTTTCTGTTCCTCACTGAAAGGTTCACCTCTAGTTCCCCCATTTATGATTTCTTTCTTGAATAAATAGGAAGGAGGAAGAGCCAGGCATTTAAATAATTGAAGTTCCCTCCCCCCTCAGTAGCAATGAAATCCATTTTCCATTGTATTAGGGCCCGTTTCTGCTTCTGTTGACATTGAAAGGAATTTTGCCATTGACTTCAATGAGCTCCAGGCTTGTCAGAGTGTGGAGATTCTGTACTCAGTTCCAGCTATATATGGTTTGATATCCTAATTGCTTCTAGGACTGTACTTCTTGACAAGAGAGAGGAAATTAGCAGCTGAGAGACGTGGGATAACGAAGCTATTGAATCACTAACAGCTCACAGCGGTTCCCTAGGAAAAATATCCTGATTACCGTGTTTGCCTCACAGCTGAGTGATAAACAGAAATATTAGATTGAGTTTAAGGTGCTGTGTCAAAAAGTGACATCACCAGATCAGTCCCTGCACAAAGAAGTGTCTGTTCCACGCCCTCACTTGCAGACCAGCTGCGATTCGGTTGTGCAATGCCACGTCTTTGCCTCCAGATGCCAGTATGGACAAGCAATTGAGAAGAAATGTTCTGAAATGTGCGACTTTTCTTCTTGAAATTATCCATTAAAATTATTGCTACCTGATTTTGCAATGACTAAATAGATGGCTTCCGCCTGACCCAGAAAAATGTTCATTTCAGACAAAACCATATGGGATACACACATGCACAGCACACTGCGGTCTGACTTTTCAGCATAGAAAAACAAAGATATTTTCCAATCTCCTTGCATAAAAATGTTTCTAGGTTTTTATATTGTAAAGCACCCATTCTAACAGTGAGTCTCATGCTCTCTCCCCTGTTGTGGCATTTCAGAGATGGCAACTGAGCCAAAGGGATTAAGAATTCTAAAACACAAAGAAAAATATTCTTGGCTGGATCCTCAGTAGTTGTATGACAACATAACGACACTGAGTACCGTGTAATAATGCCTATTTACTGCAGTTCTGGAACTGGAAGGGCCGTCCTTAAGGGGGGGCAGCTAGGGAGACAGCCCCAGGCATTGCACTTTGCTGGGCCCCGTGGGGACAACTGGCGCATGGTGCAGCTTCTGATGCGAAGTACAGCCTTCCAGAGCCAAGGGCCCCAGAAGGCCATGCCAGAGGCTGTACAGCACACCAGTCAGCCCCAGCCCATCCGCCCCCAGCAAGGACCATCGGCCTGAAGGTGGGGCAGGAACATGGAGTCCAGCCTCTGGAACAGCCTCCCCTGCCCCAACACCAGGGGCTACAGCTCTTTCTGTTGCATAAGGAGATTTGATTGCTCCTTTCTTCTGAGCCTGAAGGAAAGTGCTTGGAATTGACTGGATCCCAAACCAGAAGTTCTGTGGCACTCAAAGCCTAACAGATTTATCTATCCCATTAGCTTTTGTGGGAGAAAATCCCACTTCGTCAGATGCTGTGAAGATAGGGGAACTTACAGAATGGGAGGAAAATAAATGCAGGGAAGTATAAGTCATGGACCTAATCAAACCAGCTACTCCATCAAAGGCTCATTCATCTGCTCATCCACCAATGTGATTTAAGCCATCGTGTTCCAGAAATGCCCCCATCTTACATATTGCACAAACAGGACAGTCTCCATGCAAAAGAATCAATGGGCACAAATCTGATATCACAAACCACAACATCGAAAAACAAGTGGGTCAGCATTTCAGTCTTCCTGTTCACTCCCTTGACGATTTACTAATTGTGATGCTCAGACAGATGAAGACCAGATCAAGGCTTCAAAGAGAAGCTTTGGAGATCAAATTTATTTGCAAAGTTGATTGCATTGCTTCAGGGCTTAACAGGAACTTTGGATTTTTCTCTCATTACAACCGGTGATTTGACTTCATCTTCCTCTATATGGTGTTCCCCAGTGTTTGAACCTTGACAACGGCTTTGATTTGCTATGACAGTGTGACCTGTTCCCATGACATACACTCTCCTGCATTTATTTCCTCCCCTTCTGTAAGCTTCCCCATCTTCAAAGAGTCTGACGAAGTGGGATTTTTCTCCCATGAAAGCTCATGCAATAAATAAATGTGTTAGTTTTTAAGTGCCACAGGACTCCTTGTTTGTCTTACTAAACTAGACTAAGACGGCTGCCCTTTTGAGAGTTGGGTTTAATGTGATCTGTGATTAGCCTTAGGGTTTAAGATACGTCTGCTGTCTGCCATTAGAAATGAACTACATTACACACAGGGTCGTCCCATGGGGGAGCGGGGCCTAGGGCAAATTGACCTCGGTAGGGCTCCTGCCTCCATGCTAGAAGGGAGCTTGGTGGGCCACCCAGCTCTGCCCGCTGTCCCCAGAAATCCCGGGTGCCATATGTGGACTGGGGCCTGGCAGGGATTCCCAGCCAGGAACAGAGGCCGCCCACCAGGTGGGAGCTGGCCCCAGCTGTGGCTGCTAGCTGGCCTGGCTGAGGCTGCCACGGACCGGACCCCAAGCTGCCACCACTGGTACCCCAGCCAGGGACCCAAGGCTGCCACTGGAAGCCGGCCCCCCAGTCCCTGTATGGCGCCCACGATTCTTGTGGGGGGAAGCTGCACGGCCCACCACGCTCCCCTCCAGAGCAGCCGCATGGCCCCATGCACCTGCCCCACCCTCGGCCTGCCTGCTCCACGCTGGGGGCGGAGAGGGCCAGCGAAGCGCTCCCCTCCCACGCACCTCCACTGCCTTTGGTTTGTCACCAAAGGCAGCGCAGCGGGGAGCAGGGCAAAGCACGGTAGTGGGGGAGAGCTGCGGTGTGGGCCCTGCGCTACCCCCCATGGAGAGGGAAAGTGCGGGGCCTGGGGTGATTGCCAATGTTCCCTCTAATTTTTCATAGGTTGTGTGCGCAAAAAATTTCTTTTTGTGCAAATTTTCAGGACCAGTGTCCAAATTTGTGCACACTCCAGTAAGTATGGTCAAACTTGTGAGCGCAAAGCAGCAAGTGTATGATACAAATAATATCTAAGTTTTATTTTTGATATGGTGATGTAACCGATTTTATAAATTACAAAACCTTATTTGAAACTGCCTTCTTAAAGTAGTATAAAAATATTAGGACAGTTGAATTCTTTTGGGCACACTTTATTTTGTTGTGTGTGCAGGTTTCACAGCCTGTGTGCGTGTGCACACGTGCATAGCTTAGAGGGAACATAGGTGATCACCCTGTTCGCCTCCCTCTCCTCCCCCAAGGACAGTCCTAATTACACATTACACATTTGTACTGATTTACTGCAATGCCAGTCCAGACACCTAAAAGAAATAAGTTTAAGCAAGGCTCAGGCTTTCTGATGGGCTTGGGAGTGTTAGATGCACATAGCATAAAAGATGATTGACCCATTTCACTCCTCAGTTTTCTTTGAAGTTAAGCACAAGTGGGGTGCTGTCCTAAAAGCACAATGAGCACCAGAATGGAGCTGTTTTTAAGTCTTCTGGGTAAAAGGCATAGTCTTTATATGCCAGTGTTTCATATCTTCGAGATTCCCTTGAGACAAGAGGAAAAGTGGAAATAAAGAGAAAGGAAATCCCTTATTTCATAATGGTGCAAACAGACGTGTCAGGAACATTACATCAACACGCAGGGTATGTGAAATTTAATACCGTGCCTAATGCATTTAAAGGAGGCAAAATGCAGAGTCTATACGGCCTCTGGGACTAATACTGGTAGGAAGCTTTCACCACCGAAAATCAAGGACTTTTTGCTTACTACAGAATTCGAGCATTTGTTCTCAGAGCCTCCTGAGAGAGCCTCTAGAAATTTACTTCTTAAAAGGTTTGCCATTGTACACAGATTTATTTTTTCAGAATGATAGGGCCAATTCTCTTCACTAAAACTGTAAGTCAGGAGCAAGTTGACTGAAATCAATGGAGTATGAAATTCATGGATGTTAAACTGGGCTCAGTAAGAGAAGAATCAGATCCTGTGTGTCTTAAAAGCCCAGGATATATAAACAAATAGGTGCAGGTTTCTTCCTTAACCCATTGCCAACAGCATCAGTGGAGCTGCTCCGAGTCACCCCAGCTGAGGACTGGCCCTGTAAATCTCTCAGAGATCTGTAAAGCATGGAGGTTTGCAAACAGGAAGCCTGATAAAGTCTGGCATTTTGTCTGTCAGGCCAAAGACAGAGAGTCAGTGAAGCTGACTGCAATTTAGGATTTAGCTCAGCCGTGGCTCGAATTCAGATGATGAGACTTAAAGTGCCGACTGTTTTCCATGTTGCAAATGATACATGTATTATGCATAGAGATATCACCAGGCACAGATGGGCTGGGAGTAGAAGGTGTTAGCTGGCAATGACGTCAGCCAAGCTCTGCTGGAAAGGACTCAGTGACTCGTTTGCATATTTGACGGAACCTGATATGCATTAGAGAAGACAGGCCATCACTGAAAGAGGACCCAACTTGCTTGGCTGTTACTAAAATCGCTATATGCAGCCAAGTAACATGGCTGTTCAAGTTTATAAAAACTGTAGGCTGGGAATATAAAAAAAAAAAAAATTATATACATACACATGTACCTACATACATACAAACACATATATATATTCCAGCCTACAGAATATACATATATTTGATTGCTCAGGAGTGTTACTAGCTAGGGTCAGGGACCCCCCACCCCGCGGACCCGCTGTTGCTCTGGGGCCTGATCTGGCCCCAGCTGCTGCTGCTTGCTGGATCCAGCTGCACGCAGGAGGCTCGAAGGTGGAGTCAGTTCCTGCTGCTTCCACAAGTGGCTGGAGCTCTCTCTGAGCCTCCAGCCACTTGTGGGAAGTGGCAGGAACCAGCTACGGCTTCAAGCCGCTTGCATGAGGCTCGAAGGAGGCTTGGTTCCTGCCTCTTCCTACAAGTGGCTGGAGCTCTCTCCGAGCCTCCAGGTACTTGTGGGAAGTGGCAGGGAATCGACTTTGGCGTCAAGCTACTTGCAGGAGGCTCGAAGGAGGCTTGGTTCCTGCTGCTTCCCACAAGTGGCTGGAGCTCTCTCTGAGCCTCCTGCTGCTTGCCGGAAGCAGCCCGGAGCTGGATCAGGCCCCTTCCTCTGCGCTGCTGGCCAGGAGATGCTGGGCCTGTGCCCTGCTGGTCCCAGTGCAGCAACACCCCTCTGACAGGGATAGTTTAAGGGGTATGTGGTCCTGCCATGAGTGCAGGAGACTGGACTTTATGACCTCTCTGGTCCCTTCCAGTTTCTATGATGCTCTGTTTCCATCATTCTATAGCTGTGAAAAGCTTTGAAAAGATCTGTGACACCAGTCAGCAGCTTTTCATTGACTTTAATGGGCTCTGAATCAGGCTCTTGAACTCTAATACTCTGGGTATGATTCCACATTCACATGCTGGGAAGGGTATAAACCCACCAAACGGAATTGGTCCTGATTTACACCGTTACAAACAAGAGGTGAACTGGGCCTGCCTGATTCAAGAAGTAACATGTGGCATGGGCTGGAGAAAGATCAGGGTGTCATGTGCAGCACTGTGATAACAAAGAAGCATTAGCAGGTATGCCATCTGGGCAGGACACAGATTCATTTGGAATGGTAGCATTGAAAAGAGCATAAATCCCACTCACTGAGACTCAGTAGCCTTCGCAGCTCCCTGGGTGATCATTACAGGAGCAGACATGCACTGTAAAAAAAAAAAATTTCAATTTGCAACCAAGACACTAAGGGGAATTTTATGTTTCTCACAATGCACGAGTGAAGAAGGACGCAACTCAGAGGACATGCTGACAGTGTTTCTTGCACAGAATCTCACATCAGTCTTTGCCAAATCTGACCAGAGCTGTCTGCTAAGTTCCAGTACAGTGCGAGAGCCTTCCCTGTCCCAGCAGGACCATTTATGTAGAACCAAATTGAATTAGTCTGGATAGTCAAGATCCCATCACACAGCAATGAGAAAAGACAGAATCAGCTCAGTACAATTTGTAATGCTGCTGGCAGGCCAAGTGCTGTGAGAGAGAAATATCCTCAAATAAAGCCCTTTGCATAAAGGCTGTTGTGGCCTCTGTGAACAGTAGCATGCCATTCCTGTCACTGGTGATGTAGTGGTCACAGGAAGTCAGTATCCAGGGAAGCCAAATGGAGATTTTAAAGACACAACTAATCTTCCAGTGGTGTGGTGAGAGGTGAGAAGCTGGGTGGAGCAAGTTAGGTAAAGATGTAGCTGGAGCCATATGAAACACAGACTGTTCAGACCCTCAATGCAAAAGAAAAGGCCAGCCCAGGTTCACTTGAAATTGGGCTTTGGTTCACTCATAAGAAGGAGCTTGTCTGTCAGCACGGTTCAACCTAAGGTTGAAACAATATCGCAAACCACGTGTGGCTTTCATGAGACTCAGCCCTGTGAAAAGGGCCTAATGGAAGCTCAGGTGAGCAAACGCCGCTCATGGGTGTTTGAGTGCTTCCACCCTCTGCTCCTGTAGTCTCATGTATTCATTCATTCGTCCGTCGGTAACGACGAAGACCATCTAGTCATCCAGGGGTTGGGGTGGGGGTCCATGGGTTGGCAAATGACTGATCAGACCAATCCGTGCCTGGAAAGTTCTCTGACAATGCGGACAGGGAATGGTGGCGGCTGATGGAAGTTTGCTGGCATTATCTTTCCTGGCTCGTCTGCGTTGCTCAGCTGCATCAATCCAGTTGGCTTCGCATGTTTCCATGCCCCAACGGACAGCTGAATGCCACTCTCCTCTGTCCTGGGCTATCAGTTCCCATGTAAAGTAGCTGATACTGAAGGCCTTTAGTGACGCTTTTAAAGTATCCTTGAAGCGCTTTTTCTGGCCCCCTTGGGAGCATTTGCTGTGTTGGACTTCACCATGTAACGGTTTCTTTGGTAGCCGATGATCTGGCATGCGAGCCACATGACCTGCCCAGCGAAGTTGTACTTGCATCAAGATGGTGTAGATGCTAGGCAGGCCGACACGAACAAGGATCTCAGTATCTGGGATCCTGTCTTGCCACTTAATGCCAAGAATTTTTCTAAGGCAGGTGATATGGAAATGGTTTAGTTTTCTTGCATGACGTTGGTAGACTGTCCACGTCTCACAGCCCTAGAGCAATGTGGAAAGAACTATGGCACAGTACACTTTGATCTTTGTCTCTGGGGTGATGCCTCTCCTATTCCACACATTCTTGTGGAGTCTGCCAAAAGCAGCACTAGCTTTGGCGAGTCTGGCATTCACCTCGTCATCGATGACAACGTTTCTGGATAGTGTGCTTCCAACGTAGGTGAACTTGTCCACCGCGTTCAGACGCTGTCCATTGATAGTAATGTTGGGTTCAATGTAATGCTTTCCTAGGGCGGGCTGATACATTACTTCGGTCTTTTTTGTATTGATAGTAAAGCCAAAGTTTGTGCAGGCCGCAGAAAACTTGTCAGCGACGAACTGCATGTCAGCTTTGGAGGCAGTGTTAAGGGCACAGTCGTCGGCAAATAAGAAGTCAATAACTGTGTCTGTCATGATCTTAGTTTTAGCTTGAAGCCTCCTGAGGGTGAAGAGTGAGCCATCAGTAAAATAACTGATGCCGATGCCTATTTTCACATCTCTGAAGGCATCTGTCAAGACAGCGGAAAACATAAGACTGAATAGAGTGGGGGCAAGAACACAGCCCTGCTTCACTCCGTTAGAGACAGAGAATGGTTCGGATGTCTCTCCGTTGTCATATACTCTGGCCAACATGCCATTGCGTAGCTGTCGTACAATGGCAATAAATTTTCTAGGACATCCGTATTTCACCATGATCCTCCATAGGCCATCCCTGCTGACTGTGTCAAACGCCTTGGTCAAATCGACATAGATAGAGTATAGGTCAACATTTTGTTCCTGACACTTCTCTTGAAGCTGTCTGGCAGCAAACGCCATGTCGACACCCTGTGGACATCGCTTGGGCTGAACATGAAGCTTAAGCCTGGAGACAATAAGGCGGTGGTCAGTCCAGCACTCGGCACCACACATGGCCTTTGTGATTTGTACATCCTGCCTGTCCCTCCTCCTGACGATGATGAAGTCAATGAGGTGCCAATGCTTAGAGTGAGGGTGCATCCATGATGTCCTATTATGAGTGGGAAGATGGAAGACAGTATTTGTAATCAAAAGACCATGTTCTGCACAGGTCTGAAGGAGCAGCAGACCATTACTGTTGCAGTTACCAATACCGTGCTTTCCAATCACTCCTTCCCAAAAGGTGCTGTCACAACCAACTCTTGCATTAAAATCACCAAGAATGATGAGTTTATCGGCATTGGGAACAGCGGTGATGACATCATTCAAGTCTTCATAAAACTTGTTTTTAACCACATCCGAATTGGTCATGATGGGAGCATAGGCGCTAACAATGGAGGCAAACTTCTGCCCTCCTAAGAGGGGGAGTCTCAACGTCATTAGGTGATCATTCATACCTCTAGGGGGGCCAACCAACCTGCCAATAAGTGTTTTCTTTATTACAAAGCCGACTCCAGCTTCTCGTTTCTCTGCAGGTCCTCGTCCACTCCAGAAGAAGGTGTAACCTGCACTTTCTTCACAAAGTTCACCCACTCCCGCCAGCCTGGTCTCACTTAAGGCAGCGATATCAATATTGTATCTGGCAAGCTCACTTGCAATAAGTGCTGTACGTCTCTGAGGTCTATCTGAACCATCTCTGTCAAGAAGCATGCGAACGTTCCATGTAGCAAGGTTCAGAATTGTAGTCCTTGCTTTTTTCCTTGATGATTTGTTTCAACCACATATGTAGGGTTCCCACTGGCCACGATAAACCGGCTAGGATAATATGGAGCAAGCAATTTTTAGGGCACCTTTTCTAGCCCCTTCCTCAATACCAAGGAGGTGAGCAGTGCGGTCCTAAACAGGGCTGCTCGGTCGCTCAGACGGCTGCCGAACTCCACTGTTGCTCCATTCAGTGGAGAATGACCCTATAGTCTGAGCCGCCTGCATGCAGGTTTGCGGCTACAACTACCAGTGTACCCACACCTGTCGCTACGTCACGCACCCATCGCCACAGGACTTGGGGACAATGGAATGGGTAAAGGATGACTGATGACTTGCACGAAACTATGATTAAAGTGAGGAAGAGTTGCGCAGCGTCGACCTCACTAACTCATCCGAGACCATCAATTTCCAGTGGCAAGAACAAATCGAGATGACTGGAGATGGGGACGGATGCAGTGGATGACCAAGATAACCTACGTGCCTCATCTTGCTCTCTGCACTCCACAGTGCACTGCTGTATCTGCCTTTCTCTCCATTGAACCTGATAGAGGTTACATCCGCAGAGTCAGCCGAAGTCCAGTCTTCGCATGCAAGGTAGGCAAGCCCGAAAATACCGAGGGTATAAGACCCGTCAGCTACCCTCACCTGGTTTAGCCCACCAGTCGAAGCGGTTTACTGGGGTGTGGCTGCTGTTGCATGCAAACAGCTACTTGGAGCCACAGATGAGAGTTGGGTGCCAGGTGGGGACCAAGGCGGACGAACCACCCCGAAGGGTGTGACTAGACCATCCGACAGAGGTACTACCCCCGACACTGGCACCCCATACACATCTCATGTATTGATCTTCTATTCACACTCTTATACAGCACTTTTCACCACAGTAACTCCTCAGACTAAGTTCTGCCATGGATCTTTTCCCACTAGCAGGAAGATAACTTCTGCCTATCCCCTCATTGGTTGCCCATGCTTGGAGGGAGCCAAACATTGGGGAATTAGTTTGCCCTGTCCACATTTGATTTCTTCACAGACTCAAGCAACGATTTCACATATACATACATACATTACACAGACACGCACCTGCTTTGAGTGGGGTTTAGTCTGGAGTACAGCAGGACAGAGCTCAGATAAAGAGGGTGACAAAAAGGTGGCTCTAAGTTCTTTTTCTATCTTCTTCGATCCCGAGGCCATGTAGGGGACAGACCAACCACCCAGCCAAAGTTAGAACAACTTAAGTGTTGCATACTTTCCTATAGCTTGTAAGGCCCGCTTATAAGGTCATCTGACTAGTTGATTGGGCTGCACTGGTACGAACATTGCCAGTAGACTGAGGGATGTGATTATTCCCCTCTATTCAGTGCTGGTGAGGCCACATGTGGAATATTGTGTCCAGTTTAGGCTCCCCACTATAGAAAGGATGTGGACAAATTAGAAAGAGCCCAGAGGGCAACAAAAATGATTAGGGGGCTGGGGCACATGACTTACAAGGAGAGACTGAAGGAACTAGGCTTATTTAGTCTGCAGAAGAGAAGACTGAGGGGGGATTTGATAGCTACTTGAGGGGTGCTCCAAAGAGGAGGGAGCTAGGCTATTCTCAGTGATGACAGAGGACAGAACAAGGAGCAATGGTTTCAAGCTGCAACTGGGGAGGTCTAGCTTGCTTCACCACCCACCTAGTGAGACAGTTTTTCCTAACATCCAACCTAGACCTCCCCTATCTAAGCCAATCTAACACTGGTCTCTGACATGTGTCCTCCCAGCCCTATCACAGGGAAGACTAGCAGGAACCTGTGTAAAACTGACTATGCTGACTTTTACTTTAACTCCTCTCCCCAGTAGCCTCCTTTGCTGATCATTTAAAGCAGCTTTAAAGTCATTTTGCGCTGTGCCAGTGACATGGTGTGACCTTAGCATAGGCCAGAATCCAGCAAAAGTTGGACTAAATGTGAGCATTTACAGTGCATTCAATTACTCTAGTTGCCTGGTGCATTTTAAGGATGCTCAACATGTCCTATTTTGTAGGTTGCAGCTAACCAGCAATACCAGATGCATTTTCCCATATTGATTTCATGGAATTATTACCTTTACCAGGAAGCAACAGTAGACTATACTCCAGTTCCAGGCCAGAACATCTCTACCAAGGATTCTTTATGCTTATTTAATCTACTGTATCTCTGGTACTTGTATGTCCACCACTTCCACAGCATGTAGGTATCTCACCATTTTTAATAAGTTTATCCTCACAACACCCTTGTGAGGTATATTCTTTATCTCAAGTACAAAGCTGGCTGACAGCATAAAATTTCAAGGGCATTAAACATTGCTTTTATTTGAAGAGAACGTGGATTTGAGGCCAACACACCAGAATGAATTACACAAAGGCAAGCTCCCCTCACAAAGCCAGGCATAATCATAGAATCATAGAACCATAGGGTTGGAAGGGACCTCATAGGTCATCTAGTCCAACCCCCTGCCAGAGGCAGGACCACTCCCACTTAAACCATCCCAGTCAGGGTTTTGTCCAGCCGGGCCTTAAACACCTCCAAAAATGGAGACTCCACCACCTCCCTCGGCAGCTCATTCCAAGACTTCACCACTCTCCTGGTAAAAAAGTTTTTTCTAATATCCAGCCTAGACCTCCCTAACCGCAACTTGAGACCATTGCTCCTCATTCTGTCCTCCGTTACTACCAAGAACAGTTGAGCTCCATCTTCCTTAGAGCATCCCTTCAAGTAGTTGAAGGTTGCTATCAAATCCCCCCTCAATCTTCTCTTCTGCAGACTAAATAAGTCTAATGCTTCCAGTCTTTCCTCATAGGGCTTGTGCTCCAGCCCTTTAATCATTTTGGTTGCCCTCCTCTGAACTCTCTCGAGCATGTCCCTGTCCTTTTTGTAGCGGGGAGCCCAAAACTAAACACAGTATTCTAGATGTGGCCTCACCAGTGCAGAATAGAGGGGAATGATCACATCCCTTGATCTGCTGGTAATACTTCTTTTGATGCAGCCCAGTATGCCATTGGCCTTTTTGGCAGCAAGAGCACACTGCTGACTCATGTCTAGCTTCCCATCCACCATGACCCCCAGGTCCTTTTCTACACTGCTGCTACTTAGCTGAATGTTTCCCAGCCTGTAGCAGTGCATGGGGTTTTTTTGTCCCAAATGCAGGATTTTACACTTATCCTTATTGAATCTCATAAGATTTCTATTGGCCCACTGTTCCAATTTATCTAGGTCTCCCTGAATCCTGCCCTTGCCCTCCAACGTGTCTACTGGTCCCCCCAGCTTGGTGTCATCCGCAAACTTACTGAGAGTGCAGTCTATTCCATCATCCAGATCATTGATGAAAATGTTGAACAGAACCGGCCCCAGGACCGACCCCTGGGGCACACCACTCGTGACCGGTTGCCAGCTAGACATGGAACCATTGATTCCTACACGCTGAAACCGTTAATCTAGCCAGTTCTCTATCCACTTTATAGTCCACCTATCCAACCCATACTTCCTTAATTTGCCAGTGAGAATGCTGTGGGAAACTGTATCAAAAGCCTTGCTAAAATCAAGGTATATGACATCAACGGTGCTTCCTGCATCCAGAAAACCAGTCATCTGATCATAGAAGGAATAATGTCACACTAAACATAGAAACAGCTTCTGTTTAGCCCTGTACCTGCTCGGTTAGCTATATATACAGTCACTATAACACATAAAGCTGTTTGCTAGCAGGCTAAGTAATGGGATTATAATCAATCTATTTTAGGTATGTAGCCCTTTTATTGTAGTGTCCAAGTCCCTTGCAATGTATTTATCCTCATTTCTGGTGAGGTGAGGGAATTCTGTCACCTCCATTTTATGTGTGGGAAACAGAGTCATGAAAGGCTAAGGAAGCAACAGCAGAGTACACACCTGAACCCATATGATCTTCATTGGTAACCTAACTATTGGACCCCCCCCCCCCATGCCACTACAGTGCTTTCTGCTACTTATTCACCACCTTGGTCATTTCAACTAAAGACGGAACAAACAAAGACAATTTTCTGTGACTTCTCCCAATCCCCAGAAACTGGGAGGAAAACAGAAGCAGGATCCAAATCATCTCTCACTTTATAAACCAAGAGCCTGATCTCCTAGATTTTGGTAACCAAAACGCAGCCTCCTCAGCCCATTTCTATGGCAAACATTTTCTCCCGGAGAGAACACATTTATTTCCTGCAGCACTGAACTGAGTTGCCTTTGCCTCCCTGTTGTTGCAGCTGTGGGATGCAGCGGCCCACACAACCTAGCCAGTATGTTTATAGTCCAAGCCTAGTAATCGAATGGTGATATTTTATGAATGCTGCCTAGAGTAACATTGACACTAGGGGTTGACTGTGACGTTGAGATGAAATGGATCAGAAAAAAGCAGATGGTAAAATGATTAGGGTTCCATTTCAGCAGGGAAAGAAAAAGACACACACACAGACACAAACACACACGTGTTCCTCTGTTCATTTGCACAGCTATGGCAGGCAAAAAGCCCCTTCTCCAGCTAACAGCTTAGGAAGAGGAAACAAAGCTGTTTTGCTATGAAGCTGGGCTGCAGCAAGCTGTGAGCTGGCTCTGCAGAGCAAGGACCTGGCCAGGGCCATCCTTGGGTGGGGCTGGGGCAAGTGGGGCGATTATCCTGGGCCCCACAGTTTGGTGGGCCCCATGCTGCCAGCGGGGTAACATGGGTCCTGCCCCACTGCCCCCCACTAGTGTGCTGACCCTTCCCTCCTTGCTGCCTTCAGTGGCAAACCACTGGGTGGGTGGAAATGTGGAGCCCAATCTCTGGGACGGTGCGCCCTGCTCCACCGCTATGGGGCGGGGTGGGGGCCCCAACAGGCCAATTGGCCCTGGGCCTCACCCATCCCTTGGGACAGCCCTGGGCCTGCCTCCCAGAAACATTGCTGGAAAGAGTCAGACTATCAGTAATAGATTGGAGCTGGCTACCAGCCTCCTTAATGCCAGTGCTGAGCAAAATCAGATGCAGAAAAGGACTAGGAGGATGATCCAAAGAATGGAAAACTTGCCTTATGAGAGGGAACTCAAAGGGCTTGGTTTGTTTAGCATAACCAAACGAAGGTTATGGGAAGACAGAATTGCTCTCTATAAATATGTCAGAGGGACCAGAGAGGAAGAAGAATTATTTGAGTTCAGCCCCAACGTGGACACAACAACTAATGGATATAAACTGGCCATCAGGAAGTTTAGACTTGAAATTAGATGTACGTTTCTAGCCATCAGAGGTCAGAAGCTCTGGAACAGCCTTCCAAAGGGAGCAGTGGGGGTTAAAAACCTAGCTGGTTTCAAAACTGAGCTTGACAAATTTATGGAGGCGATGGTATGAGGGGAGAACCTAGTTTGACAATTGATTGATCATTGACTCCTGGCCGTATATATGATGATGGGGCATTAGGATTCTCAGTTTTTACAGACAGGGCTGGACCAAGAGTTTTTGGTGCCCTAGGAGAACTACAACTTTAGCACCCCTTCCTCTCATGTTATAAGAGATAATGTATTGTTTTAAATACAGAAAAAAATTCACTTCCACCTACTTTGGTGCCCCCAGTGACCACCTAGTTCAGCTGTATGGTTGCGTCAGCCTGCTTACCAAGAATCCTTTCTTGGGCGTCTGACAGATGAGTCTTGCCCACATACTTAGAGTTTAATTGATTGCCATAATGGAGTTAGGAAGGAATTTTCCCCCAGGGTAGATTGGCAAATGCTCTGAGGTTTTTTGCCTTCCTCTGTAGCATGGGGCATAACTCACCTGCTGGTGGATTCTCTGTATCTTAAAGTCATTCAATCGTGATGTGAGGACTTTAATAACTCAGTCACAGGATAGAGTTTTATTGAAGGAGTGGGGCGGTGAGGTTCCGTGTCCTGCCTTGTGCAGAAGTCAGATTACATGATCATATTGATCCCTTCTGATCTTAAAGTCACCTCACAGACTGACTAGAAATGCATGTAGGATAAACCAATGCAAGAAGCAGGAGCCAATTAGCTGGGAGAGACCAAACTGTAAAGGGCCTTTCACATCCCTCCTGAGTTTGCAAACTGCGGCTCCATTGGGTGTGCATGAGAGCCAAGCTGTGCTATAAGGACAAGCAGGCTCTATCTCTGTAGGTAGTCTGGGTGAGGAGGTTGCCCTGGGACTCCCAACCATTGAGACATCAAGGTGTCCCCTAGAACTATGAGTCCTGAATTCCCCACTTCCCTACAGACAATTGTGGTCATAACTTTGGACATTGTGATGTGATGGAGAGAATAGCGCTACGTCGGAAATCACTTGAGACATATCTCTACGCCCACAGGTGGCTGGGGGCCATGCTGTTGGTGCAGACAGGCAGGGCTAGATTAAGGCTCCCGTGGGCCCAGGGCTCTGTGGTTTTGTGGGGCCCCCTCCCCGCTATGGTGGTGGTGGTAGCAGCAGCTAGCCTGGTGGTGGGATGGGCTAGCGCTTGGCACTGCAGAGGGATGGCGCTGGGGCCCAGCAGACTGGCCAGCTGTGGGAACAGAGCAGGGCTGGGGTGGGCCAGCACTGAGGCACAGCAGACCAGTTAGCCATGGCCCTTGGCACTTGGGAGGGCCAGCGCTAGTGGGGCCCAGCAGATCGGCCACTCATGGAAGTGGGGCGACAACTGGTGATATAGAGCAGGCTGTGGTGCTTGGGCTGGCTGCTGGGCATGCTCTGGGCTGGCCAATCAGGGCTGGATTAAATTTTGCAGGGTGGCATGCATTCCCTATCCCACCCCACCCCAGCCCAGCATCCAAGGCTGCAGCCTCTAAAGCCTCTTTATTAATCTAGCCCTGCAGACAGTGAATCCCAGATCAGCGGAGGGGAAAGTAATCAGAAGGAGAGGGTGGGGGCAACTCCAAGAGAGGAACCAGAGAGCATGGAGGGAGGGATAGGGGAAATCCCTAGGACCTGGGAGAGGATATATGCATTAACTTATTTGCACATAATCAATTATGCACATTATACATTCCATCATTTGCACAAATGTGTGTGATTTTTGGCCCTCCAGTCATGCCCAGGGTGATATCTTGCTTCTGGATCCTAAATGCTCCTCACTCTGGGCCAGCTTAGAGCAGCACAGCCCTTACAAGTACCAGAGACAAGCCAGACTTGCCCACAGGCTCTGTGGCTTAATTGCAGCCCCTCCACTCAGGCCCCAGGTTCTCTAAACATTCACGTACCAGAACTGATTACTGGCTGCTGGAGGGTTCCAGTGTCACCTAAGGAAAGTGCAAAGTGTGATGCAGCCAAATAATCTGACAGCTATGTCTGTAAACTCCCACGGGCATGCAAGCTATTCAAGTCCATAGAAGTGATGCAAATACTCTATTGGGAGAGGAGAACCATCTCCGGTCAGCATAGAGCATCTACATCATGTGCGTGCCAGTGGCCTAGCTGTTCTACTGGTACAAATGTAGAAATAGCTTTAATCTCACATAGAAGGGGCACTAAACTCAAGACCAGCCTAGCAAAGCTGTCCAGTAGGAAAAGAACTCCAAACGGTCCCTGAATCAGGCGGCTTATCACACAATCACAGAATAATAGGGTTGGGAGGACCTCATGAAGTCATCTAGTCCAACCCCCTGCTAAAAGCAGTCCCACACCGACTAAATCAGCCCAGCCCAGGCAGGGCTTTGTCCGACTGGGCTTCTCAAATGATAGCTAGGAAACGAGGGTGGACTCAGTCAAAATGCAAAAACAGTGTTCTTGGAAAGGGAAGGACTCACGCCATGGGTCGCTGGGAGCAGAGGCAGTGGTCCAGGAAAGGGTCTAAACTCTCTCTGAATAAATAATTCAAAAAGGAGAAGGCAACATGAATAGTAGCTACCCAAACTGATGAAAGTGGATCTGCCTCTGAGGCCCAAGTGGAAAATTAAAACAAGCCTTACAGTCTACTGTCCCACCATGCAAGGTCTCCTGTAACAGGATCTTTACTTGCATCTGACGAGCCTGGCTACTGAAAGGCAAGGCTCAATCAAAATGGGATATTCTGCCAAGATTACACATTCTAGTGGAATACCACAGGCCTTTCACCATTTCAGTCTATAAATGGATACGGATAAGATTCTCATATCGGTGTTAGGACAAAGAGCAACCCCAGATAGCCAAGCATCCCAGCTCTACAATTTCTTAAAAGTTGTTCTAGACTTTGGTCCAAGACCTCCACTCTCACGGGTTTCTGCTCCATGAAGCATCATCAAAGCAGGTTATCCAAATCTCTGGCAGATCATAATGCAATACCTCTAGGTTCCTTAGGCAGTGCAACCGACAGTGCAGGATTGATTTTGCATGTTCGACCGAGCATCAGTAAAGACATGCTCAGTCAAACCTGGAAGTCACCAGAAGTCGATCTGTTCAGACCACTCTGGCACGTATCGAGGCACTGTGTCGATGGGAGGACATTTCCCATCAGTGCTGTGCAGTGGGGGTGCAACAATAAGTAGAACAAGCAAGGAGCCTAATGGCACTTTTAAAGACTAATAAATTTATCTATCAGATAAGCAATAAGTAGGTATTAGGAAGTTGATGGGCAGTATACAAATTACTGTACATAGCCTGCATATCTCCTGTTGACTGCTGCTGAAATCTGTGGCCAGTATAGACAAGACCTTAGTGTAATACATCCAACCACTTCCTAGTCACTGGTAGTTTGATTAAAAAAAAACAAAAACAAAAGAAAACTACGGTGCAGAACAAAAAAATATGCCAAAGCTATGTACCATTTGTATACCATGATGATCATTTTACTTTTGAAATCATTCCTGAATGTTAATTTCCCCATGTCGACCATGACTAATTATGCATTATGGTTCCTTTATTATTGCTCTGCTGTCAACACACTGCTGTACTGGTTTTCAAGTGAACTCAGATCCAGCAGCAGACAAGCCTACAGCATAGTAGGCCATGGCTTTTGATCATAACTGACGAGCAAGTTTTTTTATCATCAACCATTGGTTGCAGAGATCACAAACAGCTTTCAAATCCCTGTTTAAGCTGATTAAGGCAATGTGTTAGCACAGAGATCAGCTGACTGATTTGGTGTGTTCTCATTATCTAACTGTAAAACCCATAATGGCTTTAAATATTGGGGAATGTGAACAGAGAGGACATTGGGGATTTTGAGAGGACATGCATGGGATGCTTACTGTCTTTCTGGAAGAGTGAGTTCAGAAAGTTTCCCTACCTAAACAATCTGATGTTAGATCTTATCTCCCCATTACAAACAGCTCAGCAGAAGCAGTCTCTTTCCTTTCCAAAGAGCTAGAGGAGTAAGAAAGCCCATTTGTCTACATCATTGCACACTTATTTTTAGCTTCACGTATTTGGTTAGCGAGGTCAGTGGAGAACAGGCTTAAACATGTTTCAAGCAAATGTTACCCAGATCTGCCAGCGATTTAAGTTGCCTTTGGCTATGGACAGGCTGAAGTAGCATAGCTAATGGCAGGGGAGAATATTATGTTAGCATTTTATGTAAGAGTTCAAACAATGATGTACCCTAATTTATTGCAATACATTTTTTGGGTACAAAGAATGTAAAAACAACAATTTCCAGACAGTTGAACCAAAAACATTCTATGAAGCTATTTGCAGGCTGAGGCAGCCCATTGCATTCTCCATTAATTCCACAGTCAGGATTTTGTTTTCCAAATTCAGGGATTAAAACAAACCAAACAAACTTATTTTTTAGTTCCAAAGAAAGATACTGCATTTCAAAGCATTTATCTGAAACGCTGACTCATCGAGTGGCTGATTTTTGGAGTACCAAACACTATTAGCTCTCAGACAAGGAGTCTTATGGCACTTTTAAAGACTAACGAATTTATTTATCACATGAGCTTTAATGAGAGACAATCCCACTTTGTCAAGTGTCATAAGGCTCCTTGTCTGTTTTGGTGAACTAAACTAACACGCCTGCCCCTTTGGAACTTGCCAGCTTTCACTAATTTTGGCCTCTCGTACACTGGAACAGTCACCCCAGCAAATCTTTCTAATGTAGATGCACGTTATGCAGGCAAAAAAGAGGTTTTGCTGGTATTGTTTATATCAGTTCCCTGAGTGAAATAAGCAACTGTGCCTTTATGCCATTTAAACCAGACATAAACTGTTTAAAAACAATCACATTCTTAACCAGCATCCCTATATCAGCAACGTTTCTAGTGTAGATCTGATTCAAATGTAGTTAAGGATGTTCAGCAAATCTGAAAATCACAAGCTACTCAGGGGCATAAGTCAAACGGGTTAAACACTGGAAAAAACGACATTCTGGAACTTTCATTTAAATTCTGAACGGTTCTTTGGTTCAGTCACTGTTTGCACCCTCCCTCTTTACTATTTGCTAATATTTATTCATATAAATGGAATTTTATGTGGTATCAGTGCTTGGAGAATGGCTGTCCATGGTACGAGGATATTAATTTTGCATGCAAATAGGACATTCATAGGTGATCAATGGCACTTGCTACTAACATTAGAAAGTTATGATTAGTCATATATTATTCTTCTTTTAAAAGTTTCAGCCATCAGTCAGAAATCAGAACCTGTGCCACATGAATTAGATGATGAGTCTGCACACCATAAATAGTGAATACTCAGAGATAGACCCAGATAGAGAGGAAAAAACAAAACAAAACAACCCTGTTCTTCTCTTCTCTTTAGCAAATACAGACTTGCAGAAATCAGGATTAGTCTGAAGGGGATGGACACAGAAAAAGAAAACTTGACATAATTTGACCAGCTCTAATCACACCAAATCCCTGTGTCTGTGGAAACGTAAAATAAATATAAAGTCTTCGAGGTCACAGCTTCCTAAGCTATTAAAACTACATTACTGACAGCAGGAGGGCAGAGTCTAGGCAACCCACACCAACCTTCACTTTGAAATATCTTTAAACAGGGATCATTCAGACCTAATGGAAATGTGACAGGCAATCAGGATCTAAAAAGACTTTTGATAGAGAGAGAAAGAAAATAGAACAAACATGGAAAGATCGAAGTGATATAGGATCCAATTTTCAAACATGGGCACTTTAAGAAGAGATTTGAAACCCCATATTCGGTCACTCAGGTTGGCGGTTGGGTACCTAAAGAAGAGCTCTGCATGAATTCCTAAACTTGTCTCTCTCACCAACAGAAGTTGGTCTAATGAGAGCAGGGCTGGATTAACACAAGGGCTTTAGGAGCAGCAGCTCCAGGCCCCAGGATAAAGGGGGCTCCCACTGCCCTGCATAATCTAGCTCCAGCCTGAGGCACAGAGCGGTCCTGTGCTGGTCACATCCCTGCAGCTCAAGCTCGCCTGTCCAGTCTGCCAGGACCCGGAGTCATGGCCCTACAGTGCTCTCTGCCCTGGCGCACCACAGTTGGCACATACCCCCTACCCCTGGTAATCTGGCCGGCCAGCCCCACTGGCAGACAAATAGCCCAGGGTTGGGGTGGGACCACCCTGGGCTGCAGCCTCTGGTGCAAGCAGGTGATCCGTGCCAGGCACCAGCACCAAGAACTGGCCCATCCCGTCCCTGCAACTGAGCCTTGGGCATCCCTAATGCCGGCTGGGCTCCAAAACCAAGTGCTGACCTGTCCCATGTGGCTGGCAGGTTTTCTGAATCCCAGGGTTGGCATGCCTGAGCATCACCCCACCCTGGGCAGAAGTGGCTTTTGGGGTGGGCGAAGCAGGCACACGCCTGGGGCCCCAAGCAGAAAGGGCCCCGTTGCCTGCTTCACCTAAAGCTGCATCTGCCTCAGTCACACGCCTGGGGCCGAGGCGGGCAGTGGGGAGCTGGGGCTAGCACTCGTGGTGGAGGAAACAAGAGTACAGGAGGGGGGCACCGTGGGCCTGGGGCCCTCAATGGGCCTTTGCCTAGGGCCCCCAATAGCTAAAGGCTGCCTCTGACCCTGGGCACCTTAATCTGACTCTGAATAAGAGATATTACCTCACCTACCTTATCTCTGTAATATACTGGGGCAAAACATTTCCAACAGCCCTGGATACAAGAAATAGGCATCTATATACTTAGACAAGATTTCCCAAAGCAATTACAAACAAGGAATCCTATGGCATTTAAAGACTAACAAATTTTATTTATCACATGAGCTTTCGTGGGAGAAAATCCCACTTCGTCAGATGCTTAGAAGATGGGGCAACTTACAGAATGGGAGGCAAAAAAGTGCATGGGGTCAGGTAACAGCAAATCAGTGTGATCTGATCCCATGACTTACACTTCACTGCACTTAATTTCTTCCCATTCTGTAGGTTCCCCCATCTTCTAAGCATCTGACGAAGTGGGATTTTCTCCCACGAAAGCTCATAAATAAATTTGTTAGTTTTTTTAAGTGCCACAGGACTCCTTGTTTGTTTTGCTGAATTAGGCAAACACAGTTATGCCATTCAGAACCAAAGTAATTAGCCCTTCTGAATGTCCAATCTTTTCAGAAAGTGTTGAACACTCTTGCTTAGAAAATTCCTTTGGCATGTCCCAAGTGGGTAGCCCAAAACTGAGGCCCATGTGACCTTCTGGATATTTCCAACTCTCAAAATTTTATAGCTAGTCATACAATATGATGTTCGTCTTTAAGCCCCAGCCCCTGGAGTTAAGTGATTTTGTGAAAATCTTAGCTGGCATTGAAAATCTATATAAAAAAAATTTCTAGCTCTTTTGCTTGTGAAGAAAAGGTTAAAACCATGACCCAAGTGCACCCTGCAAGCTCAAAACCCAGAAGTCAAAGAAAAAGAACCGACATGTATTATGCCTTAAAAATCTCATGGTTCTTGCATGTTAGGGACTGGTGGTACTGCAGTTGTCCTTTTAGTGCTGTATGAACTTCTCAGTCTTTGAGGCTGGACCTTCATGCCTTCAGCTGCTATCATCATGTTACAACCAGGAATCAAAAGCAACCTGTGCTGTGTTGAGTTGTGTGATCTACATATTTAGCTGCCGTGGAGTTTTGTTGTTACATCTTAAATGACAGCTCTGGCTATTTTTGTAGACAAACTAGAAAATTCCCTTTGTCATTCTGCATTTCTTCCTGTATGAGAAATATATATGTAACAGTATTACAAATGCCTCTATTCCATCACAATCACCAGGAGGCCTCCTTCTGGCAGACTCACTGTTAAAGGCACAGACTAAATGACTGGCTCAAAACTGCTGCCACCCTCATTAGACTGGGTGATCATTTATTTTATTTCATGTATCTACAATTCAACCTTAATTGAGTCCCTTTGTCCCAAGTCTTATTTACTGCATATCATCCAAACACTTGACTGAACTTTTCTCTGCATTCTCAGTGTCTAAGTGCTTTACAGATGTTCATAAATTTAAGACCCCTGGGATGCAAGCTGACATTATTCATATTTTAGATGATGCTCCAGTCCACTAGTTTAATAATTTTTTGTTAAAGGCAAGCATCTTTGTAGCATCCATAGTGTCTGAACCCAAAAGTGTCAGTTAGGCGGAGCAATGATTTTTAGTTGGAACCCCCCCCACCCACCTATCTCCCCTTTACACCATAAATACCACTCTTATGCACCTAATAAGAAAATAAGAAATACATTTACACAGTTCTTGGGTGACCAGAAAAGAGCAAGGACTTCATTTCACACTTAGATCATCATTCATATCTACTTAATTAGCAAGTAGTTGAAATATTGTTCTTTCATGGAAATATTATCATAGAGGCCGTTACACATGTCTCCAGAGAAATCATAGCAAGAGACACAGCGGTTACCACCTTCGAGCAGGAAATAGCTAACTTCCTAATGCTTCCTAATTGCTTCACATAAAATTGGTTTGATTTCTTGGCACTGAAACAGTATCTTAAACCTGAATAATTGCTAAAAACTTTCCTTTCTCCTACCAAAAAGACCAAGTCATTCAAGATTTGCACCAACGGGTCTCCTGGTTTACTTGGGAAACTGTTCACAAGTTCTTTTATAAGTCATAAAAGATTTTTGCTCCTGGATAAAAGTTACCATCTTGCTATGAAGCACCAAAAGCTCTGGAATTATTTTATTAATATTTAGATTGTATGTACAGAAGTGTGCAAAACATAGATCAGATTGTGAAATTCGGTCCCAGTTGCCCTCTCCTGCTGGGTGGTGATATGCTTGCATCTTGCTTACAACTATCTATTCCACTTATTGGTGTCTGGATCAGGTAGGAAACAATTTTTTTTTTTAACTTGACAATGTTTTCAAAAGAAATGGAGTCTAGAGTTCCACTGATATTCAGGTAAATGACATTTCAATTCCAATTACGGTGGGATGAACACTAACTTAACTGATATACCCCCAGCTGATATTAAAATGGTGAGCTCATTCTTTATGAAAGCTCATAGTTTTATGGACCTAGACACAGATCATTCTTATTAAAACTGACTTGTCCACATCAGTCTTTATAACAGGAAAGAAATCTTTACTTCATAGGAAATAATTCAAGAAATCTTTCACAGCTATAATATGACAAAGATTGTTTAAATTATAGCCTTTAAAATGAAACTTGAGTCCAAATATATCATAATCAATAACCATGTATTTGCTTCACATTTTGCTTATTCAGCTACTTCTAAGTGATTCTATAGCCAAGTCGCTCCTAAAACTTCTTTTTCTGTATTTTTCTGACCTTTTTCTGAAATACTTTCCCTCAAACCATAGAACACAAGAGTTTTGATAAGTAATGTTTCATAACGAACAATGCCTTCTGAGCAGTGGTTAAAGTATAATTTGGCGGGTCCTGGAACCCTCCTAAATTTCCAGGCCCCCTTTATGCGTGTCTGGGTCCCCTTCACCCACCCCAGCTACTGCCCCCCAAATGCCTGCCTCCCCACTCCAGCTACTGCCCCCAAAACCTGCCCCCAGCTACTGCACCTAAATGCCTACCCCCACCCCAGCTACTGCCCTCAAATGCCTGCTCCACACCCCAGCTACTGCCTCCAAAATGCCTGCGCCATCAGACCCTTCCCTCCCTGTGTCCTCCTCAGCCCCATGCCCATTCCCTATGCTCCCTGCCCCCAAGTCCCCACTCCAGCCCTCCTAACCCCCATCTTCACGCCACCACTTTAGCCCTCCAACTCCCTCTACACCCTCCCAGCCCCACCATCCCTAGCCCCCACTCGCCAGCCCTCCACCCAGTCCCCACTCCAGCTCCTAGTCCCCTCCCCACACCTCCTTCGACAGACAGACAGACAGACAGACTCAGTCCCTGGCCAGACAGACTCACCTGCCCCGTCCGCGGCTAGAGGCCAATTTGCTGCCTTCCTGGAACTGAGCCCCCCAGGCTCCACCATAGCTGCTGGGCATGGGCAGGAGGAAAGTGGCGCTTTGTGATGATGTCATCACTATGTGTCCGCCCCTTCCGGGAGAGTTTGCGGGCTGGGTGGGGAAGTTGGAGTAAGGGGCAGGGAGGGTGCATGACCGGGGCAGGCAGGCAGGGGAACACACCAGAAAGCTGTTTTCTGGCTGCTGTCTCTAGTTGTAGGGGCCCCGGAACGCTGGCCTCTAACAATAGTGGGCCCCGGAATGGCGTTCCGGTGCGTTGCCCCTTACCTTAATCCTTGCTTCTGAGGATTATGTACCAATATAGTCCAAGACCCCAAAGTTCCCTCTCGGCATTAGACCCACATCCGGGAACAAAGGCCTGTGGTCAAGACAGTAGATTGGGAATTTGACAGACTACTCACAAGTGAAGTTACACAAGAGCATAAGTGTGAGATCAGCAAAAATGCTCACTATTGGCAAAACAGTGATTCTCAGAGAATCCAAAAGGGAATTCTCTTTACCAAATCTCTTCCTGGACTCACTAAGTAGCTGAGATTTTTCCAACATTGCACATGACAGATTTGGTGAAGCAAAACAGTTGGGGTTTCCTTCCTTGACATACAAGAGCCAAGAGTGTGAACACTGTCCTATAATTTGATTCTTGAGGAATATTAGCAGATAAGGTCATTGAGGCAGTGGCCTCTCCTTAGAAAATAGCTGAAATTTCAAAATATGAAACAAATATGTGGATATATAACACACTTCCATTTTATTCTATCCAATTGCTTCCTAGAAATCAACCATAATTTCTGGGATGCACTGATTGCTTGTTTTTTTTTTCATTTTAGCCACATCATCCTTCATATTAAAAAAACAAATTCCAACGTTTACATCTGAAAAAGTAGACAGCTATGCTCATGTAATTTATTAGAAAAGAAATGGCCTTTCCATGTTCAGAGTCTGACAGAGTGATGCATAACTATATATTCATTAAAGCTTTATGGTGACGCATGGATAAATAGCTTGTGTGTATTTGTGAACCATGTACAAGCATACACATACTAAAATGTTCACAAACACCCTTCTGTTCTCCCCTTATTGTGAGAGTGTTTAGTAATAAAATAGAAAACAATTCCAGAACAGTAATAGGATTAAAGAAACATATTCAGAATCCTCTGACTCAGACTTCATTTCACTTATAAATGCAGGAAATCACAATCAAAGACATGATGGGGTACAGCCAGGGGAGAACCACAGATTTCTCCATGTTAAGATAAATTTTCAAAGTATTATGCAGGCAATGCAGAGACAGAAAATGCCAGTCTTTGGAGGAACTGGATTCTGTTTTGGAAACTGTCCCTTGTGAGAAATTGCCTGCTCTGGTGTGGTAGGTCCTGTGTGCTTTGCTCTCATGCGGTGTGTCTGGGCATCACCTGTTGCCCCTGCATCTGGGCAGTTGGTGCCTCTGCAGTATACAGTGAAGGGCAGAGGGGAAAGGCAGCTGAGGCCACCCTCTACTCCTGGGTCTGTGAAGACCCACTCAGTCGCTCAGGAAGTTGATTCCTGAAGACCACAATGGCAACAGGCGTAATGCTGAGTTGAAGGGAGAGCATTTCCTTTCGACTCAGTGAACTGAAAGCACTGCAATAAGAAGGTGGTAGTCAGTCAAAGGGATATGAAGTCAAAGAACCTAATCAAGCCAGCTGCTCCATCAAGGGCTCATTCACCTGCTCATCCACCAATGTGATTTATGCCATTGTATGCCAGAAATGCCCCCACACCTTATACGTTGAACAAACAGGACAGGCTCTACCCAAAAGAATAAATGGGCACAAAACTGACATCAGAAATTGCCACATTAAAAAACCAGTAGCTGAGCACCTCAATCTTCTTCATTGCTCTGTTGATGATTTGTTAACAGCTATGGTCAAGCAAATGGGTAACACATCAAGACTTTAAACAGAAACTGAAGAATTGGAATTGATATGCAAATTTGACTGCATGAAAGCAGGATTAAATTATGACTATGGATTCTTTTCCCATTACAACAGGTGATTTGACCTCACCCTCCTCTACATGCTGTTTCACAGTGTTTGAATCTCAACAACTATTTTGACTTGCTGTTACAGTGTGACATGATCCAATGACTTGCATCTCCCTGCATTTATTTTCCTCCCATTCTGCAAGTTCCCCAATCTTCAAAGTGTCTGACAAAATGAGTTTTTCCTCCCAGAGAAGCTCATGTGATAAAAAAAACTTGTTAGTCTTTAAGTGCCACAGGACTCCTTGCTTGTTTTAATTAACCTGTAGTAATTACTGTTCAGTCTGCAGGGAATAAGCCTGGATCATTCTGAGGTGTATATATCTCCCTTCTAAGACCCTCCTGCTGCCATCTGGCCCTGTTGTCTCACACCCTGTATTATATATCTAAAGAAACGAAAACATAAATAAGAGCCAGCTCTTCAGCTGGCATACCCTAGTGAATCTCCACTGAAGTCAGTGGAGCTATATAGATCTACATCAGTTGAGGATCTGAACATTTCTTTCTAAAGAAAGTGAAATTTGAGCAAGAGAATTATCATAAAATCAACTCAGATTTATGGCCTGTACAAAACCAAAGAAATTCCTCTATGACAAGACAGTCCTTCATTTAGCCATGGGCCTGGCAAACACATGCCACAATAAAGTGAGAGCACTAAAGTAGTCACCATTATAAAGTCAAATTCCCTCACTCCTATTATATATTTGAATTGAGAAGCTTCCATTCATGGTTAAATGAGTCTCCTGACCAGATCTCAAGGCTGGTTCATGTTGTGTTTCAAATAAAGCAGGTTTTATGCATTGTAGAGTGTTATAGACCCTCACAGATGAGGATTTGTTAAGAAAATGCTGACTTTGAAGTCATTGTGGGCTTTGTCTTTAAGATAAGTGTTAAAATGGAATTGCCTGTTCTTTTAAATGATATTCCCTTTTTATTAGTAGAATTAAGAATCCCCCTAATCTTGCTTCCTTTGAATTAGTGTTCAGATGACATTAATTGAATACAGTTCTGGAATCCAACCCAGGGAGTAGAGATGATATGGAAGTAGAAGGAGGGAGACAGAAAAAAATCATGAAAAAACATTGGTAAGTTTTGGTAAAACAGAAATTAGCTGCAGAAATTATTCTTTCTAAGTATATGGAGCCCAAGTAGCAAAGTCTGGATCTAAGTCTGCATCTACAATGAAAAGACCCCTAAGTTGCGAAAATGTTCAAATTTTGACCCTTAGCTCCAATGGAAATTGACCAAATAATCCTTGCAAGTTGGGAACAGCATTTTTCGCACTATTTTGCACTATTTCCAGTTAAGAGGCTGAAAAGTGAAAAACAGTAAAAACATACAAACACTAACTTTCTCAATGCTAACACATAAAAATCTTATTTTGACACCTAGTGTAACCGTAAGTGATGCAGGATTTACATAAGATGAATCATTAGCTTGCTATGTATATATAAGAAAAAAAATCAACCCCATCTCTCCACAATAAACATTTGTCTCTTTCTGATCTTTTTTCATCTTCACCCCACTTCCTTAACCCTTACCAGGCTTCTAAATCCTTGATGAAAGACATGCACGGTTCGTGGCAGGAACGGAAACTTCAAGTTTGGCTTTCAAGCTTCAGATATTCCCCAAACATCTCATATTCCTCTCCAGGAAATCCTTTTAAAAACAATCTCTAGTGGGTAATAAAGGAGTCAAAACATCACACATCCCATCTCAAATTTCTGCTAGTAGTTAATGAGTGGCTCAAATATCTGAGAGAAGAGTAACTTTTATCATCTCTATATAGATGTTAAAACATTCCTAGTCTAGCACTACAATAATAAAAATATAAAATAGACTGCATTTTAACACTCTGCTTTTCATTTCTTCTTTAGCTCATTCCAAATAGTGTTAATATATTCTTTCATGACAATTCCTGCACTATAACTAGAGTTGAGGTTGCCTTGAACAAAAGTTACTAACCTTCTGTAACTGTTGTTCTTTGAGAGGTGTTCCTCATGACCATTCCAGGTAGGTGAATGCACGCTGAATATATAGCTCACCAGAAAGTTTTCCCTTAGTAGTACCCATAGGGTTGGCTTTAGTGCCTCCTGGAATCACACCTCCAAGGAGCTCTATATAGGCCCCTGATACCCTACCTCTTCAGTTCCTTCTTGCTGGCTGGCTCTGACAGAGGTATTAGCAAGTGGGTATTGGAATGGACACACGCAACACATCTCAAAGAACAGTTACAGAAGGTTTGTAACTGTTTTTGATTCTTCGAATGCTTGTTCTTGTTGATTCCATGTAGACGACACCAAGCCAGGCTGTAGAAGGTGAGGTTGGAGCTCAGAGTCCCACAGATTGAAGCACTGCTCTACTGAAGGAGACATCAAAAGTCCACAGAGGGGGCTTAAGCTGTGGAGGAACGGCCGATAGCTTGGGCTTAGGTACTCTCACCAAGTCATAGCAGGCCCTGATGCACAAGATCCACGAAGAAATTCTTCGGAAGGAAACAGGATGTTCCTCTTCCTTTCTACGACTGTTATAAAGAGCTGTGTTGTCTTACCGAATGGTTTGGTTCTTTTGATATAAAAAGTCAAGGCATGGCTAACATCAGGGGAAGGGAGCCTATGTTTCCAACTGTTAGGATGCAGTTTTGGGTAGAAGACTGGGAGGAAAATATCTTGGTTTGCATAGAACTGGGAAACCACCTTTGAAAAAAGCTGGGTGGGGTGGGTGAAGTTGGACCTCATCTTTAAAAAAGATTGTACGTGGTCGTTCTAACATAAGTGACTTGAGTTTGGAAACTCTTCTAGCCAACATTATGGAGATGAGAAAGGCCATTTTCCAAGACAGGTATAGAAATGTGCCTGTCTCTAGAGACTTGAATAGTGGTCCTGTCAGCCATGAAAGGACAAGGTTGAGGTCCTGTTGAGAAATTGATGGTGATGTGGAGAGGATTTAGTCTGTCTAAAGCAGGGGTTCCCAACTCTAGGCCTGCAGGCCAAAAGTGGTCCACAGGGCTTTTTCAAATGGCCCATGCTCCCCTGCCATTGTCCAGGAGTCGGGCTGTGGCTGCCTGCCCCCCACCCAGCCCCAGCACAAAGCCAGGAGCTGGGCTGTGGCCACTTGCCCCCCACCTGGTCCCTGTACGGAGCTAGGAGCTGGGCTGTGGCTGCAAGCTGAGAGCTGGGTCCCACATGCAGCCCGGCGTGGGAGCTGGAGTGCAGTGGCTGCTTAATGTCTGGTCCTGGCTTCTGACTAAATAAATTTTTTTAAAATTTTAAATAAATGTTTTATTTCAAAAAAATTAAGTTTATTTAATTAATTTTAATTAATTAATTGAGTTTAATGGTAATTTAATATAAATTTAATTAATTAAATTTTAAATTTAGTTTTAATTAAATAGAATGGTGACCTTTCAGGGCTGCAAAAATTATATTTGTGGCCCTCAAGGCAAAAATGTTGGGAATCACTGGTCTAAACCCTTCAGAAAGCACTACAGAAGGGGATTAGCAAATATTGAGCACCTTGTTTCTATGGGGTGAAAAGCTGAAATTGCTGCCAGATAGACCTTAACTGATAGTCACGAAAGGGCTTTCTGCTTTAGATGCAACAAATAATCAAGAATAGAGGGGATTAATGCTGACCTGGGCTGCATATCCTTTTGGCTGGCCCAAACTGAAAACCTCTTCCACCTAATGAGGTAGGTGGCCACTGTGGAAGTTTGTACCAAGGAGTACCGTCCTGACTGACTCGGAGCATGTCAGCCCCAGGAGGTTCAGCCATTGAGCTTCCATGCTGTGAGGTGACATGACTCCAACTTGAGATGCCAAAAGATTCCATACTTCTGGGTGACCAATTCTGGTCGCAGTGGAAGAGTGATCAGTGATACCATTGAGAGGTTGAGCAGAGTGGTGTACCAGTGCCACTGAGGTCAAGCTGTGGCGATTTCAGTCACTTCTGGCTTGTCTTGACTGATCTTAGTGTAGTGGCTAGCACCTCTGCTTAACATGCAGAAGGTCCTGGGTTCAATTCCCAGAGGGTTGGACTTGATGACCTCATGAGGTCCCTTCCAGCCCTATGATTTGATTGATTGATTGAAGATCTTCAGCAAGACCCTGTGAATAGGTGGAAAGGCATAGAATAGTCATCCTGTCCCCAGGATGATGAAGGCATCTTCAATGAATCCCAGGCAGTGATTCTGAAAAGAGCCGAACTGTCAGCACTTCCTATCGAGCTTCATGGTAAATAAATCTACACAGGGAACAGCCCATCACTGGAAGATGCTACTCAACACATCCAGGTGAATGGATCACATGTAGCTGAGAAAGGATCTGCTAAGGTTGCTGTCCAAGGTGTTCTGAACTTCAAGGAGACAGGAAGCTCCCAGGTGTCAAATGAGCTATGCAGAATTCCCATAGCCTGAGGGCTTCCTGGCACTGGGAAGAGGAGCAACAGTTCCACCCTGTGTTTATATTAAACATCGTGGTCATACTATCTGTTAAAACTGACCCTACTTTGCCTTCCAAGTGATTTGGGAAGGCCTGACAGGCCAGACGTGCAGCCCTCATTTCTCTTAAATTGATGTGAAGTAAGAGTTCTGCCTGGGACTAAAGACATTGTGTTCTTAGGCTCCCCAGATAGCCTCTCCAACCTCCAATCCATTCCTGGGGCATCTGTCGCCAGACAAAATGATGAGCAGGGGGCTGAGAAGGGAACTCCTGCACATACATTACCAGATCTGCTCTACCAGTTCAGGGACGCTAGTTTTGAGCAGCGGAGGAGACTATCTTGTCTGTTTTGTGCTGATCTGGGCAGTAAACCCCATAGCTAACCAACCTTGCAGAAACCTAATGTGTAGGCCCGAGTGTTTTGATTTATGGTATGTACAGCTCACTTGAAAGTACATTTAAGTCAAGTCTGGCCTACCATGGCAGAGGAGTTTGACACTCCTGGCATAGACTCTTGTACTGCATAGCATATCTGCATGCGGTCATGTGCCCCAACAGACAAGCTGTGGCGTGAGGGTAGCACTCATCTTTGAGGCCCTGAAGAGTCTGGCAGTGAGCCTCTGGGAGGGATGCCCTGGCTTGTCCTTAGTCCAGCACAGCTGCAGTGAATTCTATCCTCTTGGTGAGGGTCAATTTCTGCTCGTTGACTATAGGGCCTAACCTTTCAAATGTAGCCCTTATAAACTGTATATCTGAATACACCTGCAGCTTGGTGTATCCTTGGACCAACTGATGTCCTTACCTCAGTGGACTGACCTGCCATTGAGATCAGGGCCATAACTAAAGAAGCCGGCGCCCAGGGCACATTCTGGTCAGAATGCACCCCTTACAATAGCCAGCGCCTGCAGCAATCGGCAAGAAACGCGCCCTTTAATGGAGTGGCTCAATGGAGCTGCTTTGGTGCACCTGGAGCAAAGCTCTGTTCGCCCCACTGTAGTTATGGCTCTGATTGAGATAAGGAAACAGTTGCACTCCCTTTTTCTCAGGAATGCTGTTACCACAGTCACATATTTGGTTAACATAGTGCAAGGGGCAAAACCATGAACTAGTAGTGTGCATGACTGACAACAAACCAGAGAAACCTTCTGTGACCAGGAAAAATGTTCACATGGAAGAATGCATCCTTCAAGTTGAGGGTGGCATACCTATTGCCAAGATCCAGAGAGGGGATAACTAAGGTCAGGGAAATTATGCAAAATATCATCTTTTTATGAATATCTTGAGGTTTTACTGGTCAAGAAAAGACCAAAGCCCTAATTTAGGTTTTGGGATTAGGAAGTATCGGGAATAGAAACCTTTTCTCTTGAGCTCCCAAGGACCGTCTTCTACTGCTCTTATTCTTAGGAGTACTTGTACCTCCTGCTGAAGGACTGGCTGGAGAGAAGAGTCCCTGAAGAGGAACTGGGAGGAGGATGGCAGGTGTGTGGCAAGTCAAGTGAGAGGAAAACTGGAGGAAATATCCCAGTTTCACCATGAGTAGGACCCAAATGGTGTAATCAGTTAAAAATTAAAAGGGCTGGATCTGATGAACTGATTGCTGCACCGTCCTTGGGCACAACTCAAAATTTTGTTTGGCTTCTGAGGACTCCCTCATTTGTCCAGAGCCAGGTCTAGGGTAAGGTTGTTGAGATCTCTTTCTGTTACTGCTTCTGTCCCTTCTCCAGTCCTGGACAAGAAAGATAAAAATGGAGTGGAGGTTCTGGGTTAAAGTACCTCCTTTGGGGTGTCAGGATGTGTAACCCAAGGAATTTCAGGATGGCCCAGGAATCTTTCAGACTATGTAACAGAGTCTGTCTGGGATGAGAAAAGAACGGGTCTCTTGAACAGGAGGTCTTGAATGGTTAAACAGACGTCATGAGGGAGGCCTAATGGTTGGAGCCAGTAGTTCCGCCTCATCACTATCCGAATGACATTGTCCGGGCTGTTGCCTCTGTACTGGCTAGGAAAGCAGGCAGCAAAGTCATAGATACTAACTTCCTCTCCTTTATAAGGGCACCAAACTCAGCTTTGGTTCCAGATGATAATGGTAATGACTTAGTAAATTTTTCCATGAAACTGGAAATAGAATTGCAATGAATTGAAGGCATATCTGCTGAGAATGGCCTGTTGATTAGTTGTCTGAAGTTGAAGCCCCTAATAGGCTTCTGTTAAAAAGATCCAACCTCTTAGTCTTCTGAGCCTTGGGAATGGTGCTTTGCTGTCCTGGATCCTGGCGCTCATTGGCAGCCAGCACCACCAGTGAGCCTGGGGGAGGGAAAGTATAAAAATGCTTGTGATCCTTTGAGGGAACAAAGTATTTCCCCTCAACCATTTTGGCTGCTGGGAGCAGAGAGGCAGGTGTTTGCCATAACATTGTACTGTGGTGATACTGACACAAATTAGAGGAAAGACCACTTTAAAGGGGCCTTCTAGAGTCAAGAGATCGGCAACGTGGTCTGCTCCTTCAACAATCTCCTCCACTTGGAGGTCCATGCCCTGTGTCGCCCTATGGAGCAGCTCTTGGGGAGGCCTGCTATTCAGTACAGGTGCTAGTAATGCTCCCACCACATCAAGTAATGAGGAGGATGACACCATGACCATCCCAAGTGATGTTTCATGATGTTCCATTTCTGAAGGGTCCCATGGTGCCAGCCCCTGTTCCTCAGTGCTAGTGCCAAGGATGTTGCCAGGATTGGCTCTGGGGTCAGCGCCCTTCACAGTAGCATGTGGAATATTTCCTGGTGTGTGGGGGGAACAGGGAGATAACAACCCTAGCCATGATGGCTGGCTTGCCTGTAAGTAGTTGTGTGGCACTTTAAGACTAACAGATTTATTTTTTGCATGAGCTTTCATGGGACAAGATCCCACTTCCTCAGATGCTTCGAAGATGGGTGAACTTACAGAAAGGAATGAAACTAAATGGAAGGGGGTGTAAAACATAGGATCAGGTCATAAAGTAACAGCAAATCAGAGCAGTAATCCTTAGAGGCTGTTACTTTATGACCTGATCCTATGTTTTACACCCCCTTGCATTTAGTTTCATTCCTTTCTGTAAGTTCACCCATCTT